>SJOL01002419.1:1162994-1322025 GCA_004794785.1 Opisthorchis felineus
CGTCGACCACATCTTCACACTCCGTCAGGTGTTAGCAACGCCATATGTACGCGCAACCCATAATCTTGGTGTTCCCTCAAGGGTGCGTTCAGTACTGTCAGTCGGTCAGTGCTCTTAACTACACTTGCTTAACAGGGTACGCCCCAGAAGTTTGTTAACATAATCCTGTCCCTATGTTCAACTACTTCTGGGCAGCAGAGTATATGGTGAGCTCCCCAAGAGCTTGCTACGAGAATTGGTATCTGACAAATATAGCCACAATATGCGTTCTGGACGAAAGTGAGGCGAACGCTGGAAGTTTTTCATAACCCGGGTGTTCAGATGGTTGCTGGCGAGAGCCTAGTCGATCTGGAGTACACAGACGACATAGTCCTCATCCTTGAGGACGAACGTCAAGAACAAGCTCTCTTGAATAAATTGACCTTCATTATATCTGCCGATATGAGTGTTGTTTTCCGTTCCTCCTCCATGCACGCGGCTAGCAACAGTGCAAGAAATGGCGGCTGATCGGTGTCAGCGACATTCGTGCTGTCAGTTTCTCAGATTGGCTGAGCGCTTGCAGGTGTAGAATGCTTTTTGAAGGCCGGCACGAAGTCCGTCTCATGCACTTGTTTCTTTCTTTTCTTTAAAGCTTTTGGTATAATTAAATGAACTTTGGTTGTATGCAGGAATTATCGGTATCAACAATGATGCTTCTCTTTCTGGTGATGCTGATGATTAACCATTGTTTCCCCACGTGGGTGAGTTAGGGATACTGCTTTCATTGTGTCGTTAAATTACGTCCTGCGATTCCCTACACTCATGCTAGACCGCAACTCCATAAGATATTGTAAGTTGCATCACAAGCTTCTGCCTCGTAGCTATGTAATTCTATCCTGCTTCCATCAGTTGTCTGTATCTTTTCGAACTTTCAGAACCTATCAATACTTAATCTCAAGCGCATCCTATAGGTGACATGGCAGCTGCTCATTGTAAAGACGCCAGAATTGAATAATTTAATTTACGACTGTTGGGATGGAAAAGATAAACGCACATTTCCCTCTTTGGGAACAATCCAGATGATTTTGCTGCATAATAGTAAGGTATATGCAGGTCAGCCTTTGTTGTCATCGACATTTTTGTCGCTTACCCCAGTAGACCATGAAACTTCTGTCGTGAAACATTCATATAAGTTCGGCCATGTCGAAAACAATTTGTAGTATTTTACAACCAGTGTGAGAGAAGTTTATCTCAATGTTCTGCTTGTTTTTTGTCCATTTTATTCACATCACTTCGCTTCAAACACCGTACACCTCATAAGAGCGTTCTTGTTTGACAACTTTTCAGCACCACTCCCGGCGGAACCCTCTTCAGTACAACACCCGGGGGCACCCGTGTGATTTACGATCGTGATTTTATGCTCCATTGTAAAGGCTCTCCTGTGGCTCAAACACCGCCCTCAGAGTTGCCTAAAATGCCTGGTTTCTCTATTGGCGGTGACGTAATGACTTCACCACCTCCGTCACAACAAGAACCGGTTGAAAACGGCGCTTCTAAGGGTGGGTTGCTTTCAAAGGATAATCTGTCTCGAGTGTCAGTTCCTTCAGAAATAACCAGCAGTGGATTTTGTTTCGCATATATCGACTCTTTTCTAATGAACACCTCAAATCTTTTAACCAGGCTTTTTAGGGCCTAGAGTTAGCTGGTTATTTGACAGTTGCTAGTCTGTTGTACGACTCTTCCAAGCACTGCAAGCAACTGATTTATCTTTCAATCAGTGTTCACTCAGTGCAACATCAACGTGGGGGAGTGACTCTTCCGTCATCTTCCCGTACATCATAATGTTCCTACACCCTTGGCAGGCGTTCATACTCGCCTGTTATTGACATTACGGGTACACTTCCCGTGATAATTGTTTGCAGTGAATGCTTCTCGCTGGTACAGATTTTCAACTCGGATGACAATGAATCATTCCGTTTGATGATGTACATGCCCTGTTCCCTTTCAGGTGAAGAACATCCATTCGATATGGACCTATGATTCAGGGTTCAAGTATTCTTCCCAGAGCGCCAACTATTTTGTATTTCTACAGCATCCGGTTTACTCTCGTCCCTTCATTCTATCAGGTGCCTTTCTATCTTTTTCTTCAAGCACCGTTTTTCGTTGTGTTTCATGTGTTTCTCTCCTGTCCCTATCATTTTTGCTACATTTACACGCTTTCACTTGCGCTGTGTTGTAACAAAATTTATTCTGCTCTTGATATTCGTATAACAGTGAAGTTCTAGCACTGCCTACCACGGGTATTCCACATATATAGTTGGCAACTCCGACGGAAGACGACTGTACACAGCGTTAAACAGTCAGTAAGCAGGCAACGCGCCACAAAAGGTTAAAGTAGCGACTAGGCGCACGTTAAAACAAAGGCACATGTACATAATGTTAATCTTAGGAAACCGAAAATAGACATGCGCAACACAAAACCGTTTGTCTTAGAGTCCTTTTTAGTCAGCTATACGCAGGCTGGAAACGACCAAAATGTTGTTAGTTTATGACTTGGCGACGAAATACCGAAACCTCATCCAGCAAACTCACTCCCTTCAGCAGATGCCGTCTCCCTGCATAAGGACTCCGAGCAAGAAACAGCAGTGGCTAGTAACTGGCAGGTCGGGCAACCACACATCCATCCTGCATCAAATCTTTTCCCAACGACTCGTAGTTGTCTGGATTTCCCGTTGATCAGCTGACGTTGACAATTTTGCATCTTTGAGGTGGATGGGTGATCGCCCCCGACGTGTGACTGCCTTGTCTTCCCTGTTATGGATTAGGAAACCTGTAGTATCTTGAACCAATACATGGTTGGTAGTTGCGTAACTGACTGATCTGAACCATCCAGGCTATTAGATGCAGTCCTTCGATCGTCGATGAGGTGTAACAACCGAATCTTATCGTTGAAGTACACTGGGCTAGTGGCTTTGCATTGCCTTATGGTCAGGGCTAAGTCTGTCGACTTAGTTGTGCGTCAAACACTAAAAAAACAGGCTCATTGTTGTGTGGAGGCTCCGAGATCTCAGGTGTTATCAAGTTCGAGTCTCGATCCGAATAAGCAGGGGATAAACGGAATCGTCAGGACTATATCTACTGGGTACGTATCTTTTGATTTGACATATAAGCGCACTTCTGCCTACGGCTCTGTTCTACAACCAATTTCCGGTTTGTATTCATGGAAATTGCGCGTAATCTATTCCGATCGAAGCCATACAGACAGTATGGTGTGCAGTAGAGCATTCACTCCGTACGTACAGTAAAACTTGATTCAAAGGCTCTACCAGCTGCCTGTTGCTCGAGAGTGGTCTTCGTCCGGCAACGCTGTAAAACTGTATGTATCCGTGACTCGGTGTCTAAGTGGACATAGAGGTGTTTCAAATTCCAATTGACATCAGCTTACCAGTAGATGGTTAGAACGTGGCTCCCGCTTTACCCTTCAGTTGGACTCTAGCTTACCCATCTATGTTACCTGCAACCGAGTGGGTTAGGACTGAATGCTCCTAGAAGGCAATGCAAAACAATTCCCCTCTAGAGAAGGTTTCTCACGAAAGAACGATTCGATAGCCCGAATAGTTTTCACTAGCCAAGACCATGTTTCCATTCGTGAAGATCCTTGTGAACGACTCATCAGACCTGTGTTGTATATGCTGTCTGAAACGAATCGCCATTTTAATGACGCTAAGAGGACAGGAGTCTTATGACAGGGACAACCTTGGGCGCATGCCAAATTGACGTTTACACTACGTTATTCGTTGAAAAACTGCATCTACTTCCTGGGGTCATTATCGAGAGCGTTACTCTGCGCTACTTTATCCTATTTAATGCTTTCGGTGCGTGGGATCTGTATCGCAGCTGTGCGAGCCATCAGTCTTCTGCCATACCACACTAATGCTCAAGTCAAGGTAGCTAACTTACGTCATGGAATAATGTTGCAGTAGTCCTAATCATATCGGCCAGTAAAGCCGAGTGGATGGCTGAAAACAGACTCAATGTGGTGTTTCCTCTTTAAACGTCTCAGAATTTAAGGAGTGAATCTTGAATTTGTGAAAAACGATACGTATCTTGGGAGTTGCATTTGCTTCGATGGTATTGTGAGAGACGAAGTCCACACATCAAAAAGGCATATCACTGGGTCTCAAAGGATACGTATATCAGACTACGGTGTAGGCTGTATTGCTGTTTGGCTGCAAGACTTGGCCACTTAAGGCGAAGGATGCGAAACACCCTCAGGTCTTTGATCACTGATATATCAGAACTATGGTCGGAATCGCCTAGAACCAACGAATCCAAAACGAGTTGATCAGAAAACGGATCTTTGATGAAGCAGACGGTACATCACTCCATGAATGCATCCTGCACCGCAATCTAAGTTGGCTGGGCTGTCTTACGCGTGCGAGCTACCGTCTGCCAAGAAGAGCGTCGTTCTCCGTGCCCAATTAGGAGTGGCTGGAGCCTGGAGGTGGACAGAATATGACATGGAAGAAGGAAATGAAGGATGCTACGAAGAGTTTGGGTACTGTTAGCCTTCCAGGTTGGTGTCCACGTGACTCCTGTGTTTGGCTGGATACAGCGATATGTTAACGGGGAACTCAGCTGAATCCTAATTGAATTTGTCCAAACTTCAGCTGAGTATGTTACACTGTGAGATACTGTGTTACTGTGAGATATCGAAGGGTATTTTTTCGGCATAACTCCACTTACGAAGCTGTGAAAACTCTTCGACAGCCTATAATCGCTTTCGCTCATCTGGCGGGAATAGTCTCCGAGTTTCGATATCCGGTGTTCAAGTAGGAAATAAGGTGCATGGAAATACTTGGACTGCGGCTAACTGATGAGCCACGGTCAGTTGTCTGACCGATGTGCTTTACACCTCATGCGGCTCAGTAACAATGAGCAAAATAACACCTTGCTAAATCCACGAGATCCTTTATACATAGGAGCTTTCAACGTCCATCCTCTATGTCAAATTGGCAAACGGGCAATGTTTTCCGAAACCTTATACTCCCTTAAAATAGATGTGTGCTGTATCTCTGAAGCACACATACGGGGCCCCGAACGTGGTTATGCACTTCGAAACGCCAAGGACGAACTCAGCTCTCTCACATTTCTCCCTCCGTGTATCCTGTGATCAAGAAGCGATGAGTCGTGGAATATATGGCGTGGTGGTTGCACTCAGCCCCAGAGCTGAACGCGCTTTGCTGGATTGGATTCTAGTGAACAGTCGTCTTTGCGCCGTCCGGTTGTCCAGCTCAGTTAAGTTCAATGCCACTCGACATAAAAACGGTATCGGCATGTGCCCCAACGAACTGCAGTTCTAACGTTGAGAAGGACATTTTCTGTCGAGAGTTCCCCGGACTCATTCGCAAAGGAAGAAGCACTGACATTGTGATCCTTTCGGGCGGTAGGAGTTCCCAAGTCGGTCGTCTGAGCTCATTGGAAGCACATCTGAGCGGTAGGTGCTGGTCGCGCAGACAACGAAAAGCGACTCATTCAGTTGTGTGCTGTTCGTCAACTGTTTCTCACCAGTAGGAACTTTTAGCATAAACGCTTGCATCGCGTAACCTGGCGGCCACTGAGTGCAAATCAACCGTGGACCAAACTGGGTCGAGTGGCTACCAGTCACCGGTGGAGATCAGCAATTCAAGACTGCCGTTCCTCCTGGGGCACACAGCTTAACATAAGCTTGACTACTCTCTACAGTAAACCAACACTTTTCTGGTAGCGAGCACGTGGGTGAAGCATGGCAAAATGTGAAATGAGCTATGCTAGTGGCGTTCAGTACTGTCTGTCCGACTTCTCCGGTACGACCAAATGACCACTGGATATCTTCGAGGTCACTAGTCCTGACTGATTTCACGACACTCATACCAGCAGGCAACGAACACGACAGCGCACGCAAATCCCTCAAACGCCAAATGGTAGAGCCCAAAGAAAGACCGAAAGCCTTGGTATACATCGAAAGCTCAGGGGATGCAGGATTTCGCTACAGAAAACAGCTGTGCACTGTACCAATTGATACGATCAACTGGCCAGAGAGAAGCAACAGTTGGTGGAAGGATAAGTGAGAAACTCGCTCCATTAATTCACTCGCTAAGGCGCCAACTAGAAAGATGGGCTGAACACTCCGAAGAACAGTTTGGTTGCCGTGCGGCAACACATTCTTTGGGGCATTTCATACGGGCGAATGAAACGTAAACCTTAATCGCCCTTCAGAAGAAGAAATAAAGTACGAAATATCCGTACTGAAACGTTAGAAGACACTAGGAGCGGACGGTCTGTATCCAGCTCTCTTCAAAGAAGGTGAAGAAGAAATAGCTCACTCATGATAAATGAACTGACCACACTAAATAGGTTGCGCTGGCTCCGTATGCCAGCTGATCGTCTTTCTTGAAGAGCCCCCTTCGCACAACCATACGAAGGATGAATGTGAGCCAAAAGAGGTAGAGCAGTGCTTGGCAGCAAAGTATGAAAGCCATTATTAACAAACTCATTTGCATTGGTCATTGCCGTCTCCCTGGATGAGGACCCCGAGATGGCACAGATCAATGGCCAGAGACATTGTCAGACATGGCCCAGTCGCGCCATCGATGGCGCTCATGCATCCAAACTGTTGCCCTTATTGTGTACCTCCCCTCCAGATCTCCCTAATGAAAAATCCACTGACTCCCCATGTATTTACGCATCACTTATATCAGCTTTCGCCTCCAATGCGTAGCTATCTATCCCACCTCTCCAAATCATCGGCGAACGAACGAACGACTATAACCACTGTAAGGCAAGTACGCGGTTTTTACAACTGAAGATGATGGAATTGAACGGATTTGTGCGTTGGTGGTTATGCAATTGTTTAGTTAGGAAAAACATCGGTGAGACCAGGTTTCGAGTTGACATTCACCTACCGACCGCCATCATACTTTCAAGCAATTCTTTCAAGTCATTCCTTCTGCACTAGCCTTGTGTGGGTTTGAATCCAATCATGGTAAACGGTGGTCCTTAATTTTCCACCTGGATAGTACCGTAATCACAGGCGGATAAGGGCAATATCACCGTCGTCATGATAAAATCGTGATCATTTGCAGAAGGATAATCAACGCCTAGCTGGACGTTTCAGAGAAATTGCTTTAGAAGAGTGAGATTAGCGTTCGGTCTTTTGTGAAAGAAATACTCTCCGATTTCGTCCATGACTACAACACGCTTAGATATCGATCGGTCTCGGTGGATTTATGCAATACCGCAACAAAGTGACCCTCAGAGCGGAGGTTTGGTTCGTTAGAGCTAGCAGAAAACCACATAGAGCAAGGACTGATAGAGAAACAATTTTCTCAGCACTTTATCCAGTTAGGGCCGGAAAGTTGGGCCTTAAAAGAACAAGCAGCCCCTTCGAGAAGATCAGGTAAGACACTGGTCTTTTTGTGGGAATCTCATTTCTTGTAGAAAACAAATTCACCAGCAGCACAGAAAGGATATTTCCAGGTCGTGAAACTGACCTCCGGTTGTTCACTTTCGTCCGCTGACTGACTGGAATTACATTCACTGCTACTCTACTCCATAACATCGGCAATCTTAATCGACAGTTTATTCTTTGCTTTACGTCAAAACACTTACCGGATCGTGTTCATATGTGGTAATTTTGGGTTGCAGAATGAGAAAATAAGGTGAAATCCAGCTACCGTATTCAATTCGTCCAGTTATTTCCTTTACTCTAATGGTATACCTAGTTCTTCCCTAATTCGCCCTTTTCTGGTTCTATTCCTGCTAGACATCACAAATAATAGGTTCAATCTGGATAGTTACAAAAATACGGCTTGACCACGGTCGCCACAGCTGCATGCGGTTTAACGGACGTCTTAGGAGGGATGCCGATTTTCGTCAACCAACTTTATCAATCTTCAGCGCCTTAACTATGCACTCTGATTTCCTTTAATCGGACTAGCGTCATGCGACCCGCTTCTCGGTTGTCTGCTGCCAGCGCAGGTCTTGTTCTTGTCTATAAGGCTAAAATGTTCACTTTTTTCTCGAACCGCCTTGTTTCTACCGTTTTTTTCCATAAGTATTCCATTTCTGTACTAGGTTGACTACGTCCAAGTACACCGGGAATTAAAAAAGTGCGACTAAGTATTATGTGAACGGAGTGTGCATAGCAGATTGTATGCAAATTCTCAAGCGCCAGAAGAAATGCTAAAAAGTTTTAAACTGTACGCAAACACTTGATTTCTCCTTCTTCGTAGTCGGCTACAAATGGCAAGAAGACGCTTCGTAGAAGTCTCCCCTTCGAAAAAAACTTGCTGAGAGATACTCTAGTATTCTCAGGGAGTCCCTTTTAGTGAATAAACTGGGAAACGTGACCGTCGGGCCTTTGCATCCAAAACGTCAGCGATGCAGCCACAAACGAAACTTTGACAGTCTGTTGATCAGACACCGAGGACCATTCCTAAGAAGGCTAGAGAAAACAGGCCACCAACCCTATCAACCCTGGGTGGTAATCGCCGATTACGTAACTCCCATTCTAGCTACTACGTGGCAGACTGCCAAATAGGTTACTTCTCCATTTCCAGAAAAGTTCTGGAGTTTTTCCGGTTGCTGTTACATGGCGGAAAATGAACTCCAATATTGTTACTTGTTTGCTAAATGAGTGGCTTCCAATTGGAGAGGCTGGACGCTGCTGTACGTGGTCCGTCCTCATGAAGGTAAGAAGTGTTCAAGATTTCATTTATGGATTGGACAGCAATGAGTTTCTGATCTTCGAAACGTGGTCGACTTTTGTGTAAATTTTAATGGCTTATGTACGGATACACTTTGAAACATTATCTAATCTATCATAGAACATGAGCTGAGTGAGGTGACTACCCACCGCCTGGTTTCTGTTTCGACGACGCTCAAAGCAATGTAGCTGACACGTACGTTCACTCGACAGTGACACGGGAGGCGTTCACGTATTGATCAGGTAACTGATTCCACTTGTCCTTACCCTGTGGACTATCGCCTAGGTGTCGAGCTCATGTGAAATGTGATGTGAGTTCCGATTCGGCTTGTGTGAATCAAGCTGTTCCACCTCCTGGAACACCTTCTCCACTAGACATGACGTGCAGGCAGCAGTCATCCCACCACTGCAAATGAGACCGTCTGGGTGGGCAGTTTTAGAACAACGAGTAGGGAACCCGAACGTAGTTGATGGTACACAAAGTTGCGTGCTATAGACTTTACTGAGTGTTTCTTCCCTCATCGTACTTGTCATGTCGATTTACCTGAACACTAGTTGCCGTGGCAAACTTGTACAAAAAGTCTGTACTGTTTTTCAGCGCCACACCCACTACCCAGAGGCATCAATTATTTATGCGCAAACCTAAATAAGGCGTAGTTGACATCCTGTCGGACGACAGTATCATCGGAATGAGTCCTGTGCGCATGACATGAGACTACCACGTGACCGGACACAGACGGCCAAACGCTATGGCGGCACGGGCTGAAAGTAAGATGCACGTGACGAGAAGTTAGGTAGCATTGTGTCCAACTCGGGTTTTCTAGCAAAAGGACGCCGAAGGCAACTTTTAATTGGATTTCGCATCCATGTATCTCTGCCAGTTTGAATGTCAAACCTCATAAACTTGCTGAATTATCCTGAAAACCGGGCTGCTATTCGAATTATACTGGAAACCTGATTAGTTAGTATGCAACAACAGTGGTCTTGGGAAATTTTGTGCAACAGCTGGGTGACAAGAGTGATGTGTAAACAGGACAAAACGCTGTCAGCTGCATTACACACAAAAGGGGCTTTCTCAGATCATAAACTGAGTCAAATACACGTAATTGGTTCTCCGCAGGCAGATAACAAAAACACGGTAGGCCCTTTCGTTCGGTACTGGACGAGACGGCCGCTACTGTCCTGGTTCCTGAGCATACATCAAATCATCGATCCTACGCAGCCTTCGCTGTAGCGCCATCTCAGCGCTGTGCTCTCCACCTAAGGCAAGGCGTCCCTTTACTTTGCTTTGTATTACGCGTTTGTATTACTTGCACATTAATTTGTTTGTATAGTGCGACAAACACCTATTTGCCAACCGATGTGGCGATGACGTGTGACCATATGGACAATAATGGGACGACATATTGAATATCAGTGTCACTATCATCCTTGACAGCAACACCAGGTGAGAACACTGGTGCTTCGCTGTCGTTCAAAACCATGTCAATTTATTTGAATAAAGCCTTATAATAGAAGGAAGAAAGTAATGGGGGAGGGAGGGGTACCTAGAGCTAGCTTACCACAAACATCCGAGGTGTTTACACCTCTGGCATTCAGTCAATGTGGATATAAACTGACATCACGAATGCCACTGATATCGGGTAGCCGCCATATCGCTCAGTGTCCCCAACCAAACACAAGGAGGGTCACGTGGACTTCATCCTGAAAATCGAATATTGAATATTGTTCCAACTGAAAAGTGAGACGGCCTGTGTGTAGAACATTCAGTTGAACAGAGAAAGATTCATGTGGAGATGATATCTGACTTGTAAGAAGTCAAGATTGCGGTGGTTTAAGGTCACAAGGATCCATTGGCAATTAGCTTATTTTTAAACACGCAGTGCGAAATTCGAAATCCGCTGATATTACAGCTCCATAATCGTCAATCGACGGAAGCGTAAGCGTTGTGTGTGGTGTTTCAGCTCACATCTAACTAAAACATGTAAGTTTATTTTTGCCACCTCTTGGAACACTGAGCATTCCCTACGGATGAGACGCTAAAATAAATTTGCCCGCAGTTGTCTCTAGTTGATTCTACCAGAAAAACAGGTCTCCACTTCGTAGCGGGCAGCATGACCTATTAAAAATTTCACTTAGAATGGTGAACAGCTTCTGTATAGGGTTGTACGTTTGAACAATACAGGCTATATATAACTCACGCAATGTTTCAGCGTTAATCACTTCACCATCTGGTGCGGTGGATGCAGTTTTTCAGCACCTTATGTAAATTTCACCGTGATTAGATGGCTACCGCTGCACCGCCGCTTCAAGAAAAAAGTGTCCGTTTGGAGAATTCGAATAACTAACAAGCTGTTCATCCAGTGTGTGAATAGATTTTAATGTCAGAAAGAAGAGAAGTGGATGTCAAGCTGCAAATGACTGCAGAATTACAGTGAATAGGCCTAATGGTTTCAGAAACCAGATGAACTCCTTCCCCTGACCTCTTAACCATCGTAACCAGCGAAGAAAAACCATTCTATTGCCTATTCTGTCCTAGAATCAGATGAGGGCACGCTCAGCGCTTAAATACCTTCGTCATTCACGTTGCCCATGGTCTCTTCAGTGGGCTTTCTTGGTTATGGGTGGGTGGGTAAATTGGTAGAAGTCATATTCACATCACTCTCAATTGAACTGTCCTCCTCCTGTCCTGGCACAATTATTTCGGTGCGTCCAGCCCAGAGAGGTTATGCACCGGACTCCAGCTCACTCTTATTAGAGGTGGTCAGGGGTGCATATCCTTGGCCGTGCCAGGATCTGAACTTCGGACATGTGTACGAGTACTCCACCAGCACAAGCTAGACGCATCTCACTTATCATCTCTGGACAGGTAAACGTAGTGTTTACTCACCAGAATAATTGTACAAAGACAGGAGGAGGACTGTTCAAACGGCACTGATGTGAATGTGAGTAGGCATTCTTGTCCAGTTCCACTCGCCGAATCAACACTGACGAATACCTCAAGTATTCTGGGGACCGAACTTACGGTTTCGGGCGTGCCAGCACAGCAGCCCAGAAGACTGCTAAGGTCACCTTTCTAGCACCATAGCAAGTCTACTGATGTAAGAATGTTGTAGTCGTCTGCTAAGTGCACTGCTAGTGTAGACAGTATGTGTGTGTGTGTGTGTGAATGCACCTATGTTGAGATTTTCAGGCTCCCCTGCAACAGCAGATGGCCTCATCTCATATGTACTATCATTTGTGTTGTTGCTTCGTTCGCATGATGCACGTCGATTGGGCATTCAGCATGCCAGCCATGCAGTACAGAGAAGCAGCAGTACATACAACAAATGTATGACTCAAACGGGTAAATCTCAAGCATCTCAAAGCCTCATTGCAGAAGTTTGCTGCAGAACAGACAGATCCAACGACATTCTAAGCAGTAATTTTCTGAAGTAGTATTCGGACGCTTTCAGTCTGTCAACGCTGAAGGTTGAAGCAAGGCTATCGTGTTTGGCAGCAGGCACTTAAAAAGGCTACTCCATATGTTAGCATCAGACAATAGGATGATAAACCAACGTGAAACCTAATAACAGCATGCGGCTGGCGATGCGACAATCCTTGCTCAGAATGTGTTTTTATCAGTTAGTGACCTAGACTCACGGACAATTCAAGGCCAGAATCTGCAAAGCAATACGCCGGGCACAGTAGATCTTACAGTACTAGATCCCCGTTCACAGATTTCACTAACAAGGATAAAAGAGGAAAATTTTGGTAACTCAGACAGCGCAGATGGTAGTTGAGTCGTTGATTGTTTGCTTTACCTGGACCTAGGCCCACAACACAGTGGTGCAATCGTCCAAAACCAGCCAGCTAGCTCGGCAGCGGTATAGTGCGCATCCTTTTTAGCATATAGTATCAGTAAGTGAGGCATGATGTATAGGATGACTTCCAAACCCAATAGCTAACGGGTTATTGTACCTTAATGTGGGCCGTCTTATTGCACCTACCAATCGTCTAACTCACGCCAGAAAATTAAGTACAGCAACTGCTTCACGCAAAACAGTGAATCACCGCCGACTCAGCTACGGGGGCAAAATAAATGGTGCACTAAATGCAGCGGATTTGTTCAGACAAAGCCTTCTAAGACCACATCCACTTTCCCCATGATTTACCTTCTGCCTACCACGGTCAAGTTTCGCTACACTAGACCAGTGATAAATGTTCTGAGGAATTACAGAAATTACATTTCAATAACACACAGACGCCATGCTTTTAACAGAAGTAAAGGTTCTACAGAAAACCAGAGGAACGCTTTGTGATCTTGGTATATACTTTTTGGACAAACTTGGAGTTGGAAAACAGCTTTACATGACACTGGTAAGTCCCAAAGATCCTCACTGTGTAAACTATAGGCGGAGTTGCTCCGACAAAATTACGTCTTTGTGGGAATATGAGCCTTTCTTTCGTGAATCCTTCACATAAGATGACATTCTTCCGACGCCGGTTTCTCACCAGAGATGACTCTTCGTATCACGCTCGACATGTTTGATCTCTCATGGATGAAGAACAGATAAGCTGTCATCCTGTGAACTTGATCGCACGGAGCAAGAATTTGTTTAATTCAAAATGTTGCCCGTTCGCCTACGTGCAACCATGAACTGTATGAATATCAATGATTAGACGCCACGCAGGTTATTGCGTAGTGCCATCAGCCGGGTCGCCCTACTTGTTGCGTAAGGCAAATACTTCCCATTTTTGTTCAGTAGTATCTCTCACTATACTTCCTGTTCCTTTCAGCGAGCGCGCTTCTGTCCTAGATACAGGCACAACAGTTCTGTATACCACCTCTCACGTCTGCTGCTTCACGTTCACTTCTCAGATCCCTGCGTTCGTTCGGTGTAACTTTTCGATATATTTTCCGAGTTGGCCCAAGAAACAACCTCCTTTTTTATCCGCCGAAAACCTATCCGACAATTTCATCAAACTAGCCCATTTGTATGTTTAAGTGCCGCATCCTCAGGAGACTTCAGTTGTAAGTGGGACGATATAAGCACTCCCATTCGTACGGCGAGGAGCTCGACGTCTGATGTTTCTGGAGCCCCACAAAATAAGCACCGGATTTCAGAACGGTCACGGTTGCGAGATACCGTATCCTTACGAACGCTGAACATAAGTCAGACAGAACGGCTTTTAGGTATGAGATCAGGGATTGTCTGCGTTCGGATAGGGAATGGCGTTGGAATCAGAGGGCTATGGAAATCGATGAAGCTGCTGGAAATGTCCGGAAGATTTCTCACCCGATACATAAAATCGGACCGAAGAAACACGCCGTTAGGATGATACTTGAGAGTTAATATACGATCAGAACCAGTGTCTTGAGCCGAGGGGCAACATCGGGTTGAGTGTCAGTCACCATTCCTGTCCATCAGCACACAAAGATACGACGTTGGTAGTATTGTCATTCATTGTGCAACTACCAGCAAGACTTGACCGGGCCATCGACGTGTTTCCCCAGATGTTCAAAACGAGTCCCTGCGGCACTCACACTTTTTGCGCTGCAGTGACCTAACTGATCGTCCCTCAGTTGCACGCAAATCAGCAGAGGTATGTTACATGATAGCGACGCACACAACATGCAATCGATTGGCCGCATGTACTTAATGTACATTGATTCCACTTTCGGATTACTTCGTAATTTGGCACTCCAATGCTCAGCTCACTAATTCGAATAGGCAGTGATCGCGAACACTAACATGCTTTCGAATTGCGCAGTTATCTCCAATGTTTGAACAGCAGTGATCCATCAAAAGCAAGTTAACCATGGAATTACGGAAAAATTCGACGCTCTGTTCGCATCAGTATAGCTGGAAGTAAGAAAAAAGACGTAGTAAAGGGATGAGGTGTTTCTCCGACGGCATAGTCTCTAAGTTGATATTTGACGCGGACAATGTGACAGTAACCGGGCTCAAACCACTGTGCTACTGACCAGAAGTAAATCATTTTCTCGACAAGCTTTCGAATTTTGGTTTGGGCCTTCAAGTTCAAGTACATTTGTACATTTGTATTTCAAAGGTGCTAGGTGATGATACAATACCCAGTGGAACCAGTTGCAGATAATATTCTGCCAAATATCAACGTCCGAACCTATGGCGAGTGCCTACAACGCGAGAAAATGAGCCTGACATACGAAACAGTCTGAACATTATCGTTTGGGTCTTTTTGTGTCTTGGACGACTTTCTCTCTGGCCAAAGCAATCAAGACATGTTCAGTCTACCGAAAAGCTCCCATGGCATCGTTTATCCGAAGAACCTCATGGCAAACTACTTAACTCCTTCATAGGCTGTAACACAGAACCAGCGTTCTGTGTTACGTGTTCCGGCTAGCGTTCTTCACGCTAGCCGTTTTTTCTCGAGAGAATATACTACTCATGGAGCTGCTGAACCCTCTTCAACAACCAACTGCGCTTTTTCCTTCTCGGGGTTGCCGTAGTCTCCGAGTATCTGTCAACCTACTGTTCTGATTCAACAGCAAATTGTACGCAAGTGACAAAATGCAGATCTTTGCTAATCAAGTTAGTGCTACCTGGAGAATCTACTGAATCCTAGTTGAATCTTCCGTATGTAATATCTCGAATGTCGTACCAAGTGGAACATCAAGCGGCCTTTGTACAACACATTCAGTTGAAGAGTATCACAAATAGGAGTTTCAGCTTGGATTTACTTGAATCTCTTGTCCATATCAACTTAATTTGCAGTTGAGTGCATTCGATCAACTATCGCAATTTCTTTTCGCAGACTTGCATACTGCGACATTTGTATAAGAATCGAGAGGTAAATTACTGGGGCCCTTTGATGACTTGCTTCTCAATCTGGAGATATACGGATCCCGGAATTGGGTCCAGATTTAATCAGAACTGACATTCAGGGTCCTAACGAGGTTAAAGGAGTTTCATGGATCTAAATATGTAGGGATTTCGATGAGGATCTTCCCATCTGCTTAGGTGTCTGTCTCACTATTGGATTTATATGTGCTCTTGTACATTAGTTGCAATATCCTGGTGCACAAAGGTGATACTTCCCCTGCTATGATTGATTCAGTACACAGGGTTTGAATCTAGTTAGATCAAAGTGGATTAATACACAGAGACAAACTTACTAGCCTAAAATGTGTCAATCCAGCTGAAAACTCCGTCGGAATTTAGACTCACAACACGCTTTGTTACTAAAGTTGGGCTCAATATATAACCACAGGATCACATAACCGACCTCTCTACTCCAACCTAACGGGTTACCATGGGAGAAAAAGGCTTTATGTGTGTGTTTGGTCCTCGGAATTCGATCCCATTTTGTTACTTGCGTTCATTCCAACGTATAACTGACTGCTGCTTTTCACAGTTTGGTCCAACCCGCTGTAGACTTTCTCAAAAAAAACAGAGGAAGGGACGATACGTGTGAAGACTAGGGTTTGTTGGCGAGGTAGCAAGACGTTCCGTACTGCACAAGGTCCTCACAAAGCCTTTCTGTTTTTCTCCAGGCATTTCAGCTTTCACTCAAGTTAAGTACTCCTAATTCGGGATGGAGACAACCAGCCTATTTCCATGGCAAACGGCTTTCAATGCTAAACTGTGTATTGATAAGATGAAGTCTTTTCCTAAGCGTAACACATTACTCTTAAGGTCACTTTCTTAGTAGTAAGGTATCGAAGAAGGCCTACTTGCCATGCTTGGACGGCCGACTTTAACCAGTTTCATTTTTTATCCCGGTTTCTCTGTCGCTGACTGAAACTCTTTGAGTGAAGTGAACTGTCCTTTAGTCAGGCAAGATTCCGCACCGATGCCGCTTTACCACTCACGGTTAGACGCTGCTACGGCCAAGAAGCCTATCCCGTAAGCGAATGGCTTGAAGATCGGGTCACTTGTCGGCGAAGCATCAAGGCGAGCTCTGCTTAGCCGAAAACCTAGACCCAGTAGCCAATCGTGAACCAGTATCTGCCGATTGCCGGTTGCCAATGGTGCATCCAGAAGGCGTAAAAGTTTC
Source organism: Opisthorchis felineus (assembly GCA_004794785.1). Classification (NCBI taxonomy): domain Eukaryota; kingdom Metazoa; phylum Platyhelminthes; class Trematoda; order Opisthorchiida; family Opisthorchiidae; genus Opisthorchis; species Opisthorchis felineus. Next base: position 1,179,739 of record SJOL01002419.1, read on the forward strand.
CAGAATGTTGTCGCCGCATGCACTTTATAACCGACGCCCTCTACAGGTGTTTTTGATCTGGTTTTGGGCGTTAGTACACACTGTGCACCTTTGGTGGCTGTTTTGACGGGAACGCTGGCTTGAAAGGTTCAGACTGAGAACTAAGCTGAGAAAATACCGCTATTACACCTTTTCCACAAAAGGGTCAATTTAAACCAAAAAGTCATTGAACTACGGAAAATATTTCCCTCATTAAGTTGTTGGTCAGACTATACCTAGCCACAATGAACTCGAGCCGTTCACCTAGATGTAGAAATGGTGAACCGTTTGTGAATAGACCGAAACCGGTATATTGCTGAATGATTGTAGGGTCGTATCCTATGAATTGACAGCCTATTTTTTGTTTGTGCCACGAGATCCGAGTGGGTTGCGGGCCAAACGTAATCGATAACGTCTCTTGCGCATGCTGGTCAGCACATAACTGAGGAGCTGTTATTAGTCACCTTTGCAAGTCAACGACTGTCAGAAACTACGTAACTACTGTAGTGTAAAAGTCAAGCCCACAGTGCAAGCACTTTGCTGTGTTCTGAACGGAAATAGTTGGTTCCACACAGAACGTGCGTAGATTGTGTCCAGTTCTACGGGATTTGCCTGCTGAACTTTATTTGTCCAGAGCGCACACATCATTGTATTTTTTTTCAAGCCATCGGAACCAATACGGGAAGGACCCGGTGCGCGAAAGAATGTCCAAGAGATCTGTGGTGGCTATCTTGGTGCGCTTCTGCAGTCAGATATACTAAATGATGGAAACAAGATAATTTCAGTCGGTAAATAACCTTATCTGAACCAAAAAAGCTTCTTGAAAGCGTTCGTTCATCCGGGGTGGTCACTATTAGTAATAGTATGGGCGGAAATTCCCACCGCCGCATGTGTTGACGGCCTTTCACAAACTAGTTTGATTCCTACTGACACTGTTTGTGCTGCCATTGTTTCTGTATTCATACACAAGGCTTCGGAGAGCCATAATCCGACTTTCTGGGCACGCTGACGATGGACGGCAGGCAAATCGATCACACGTGCGACCCGTACAAAGGAGGATTTCCAATTATGTGCCATTTTCACAATGCATTGTCTAGCAGGCTCGTAGCCAGTCTTAGTTCAGCAAAACCACAAAGTTAAACATTGCGAACGTTCTCTTTTCTATTGTTACTAACGAACCAAGCGCGTCAAATATTTCTGCCACATTGACCATCGAGACTGCCATTTAACTGACTTCACTCTGCTAGGTAGTTCAGTTGGAAACACATCGACGGCCCAACTATCTTTACTTGTTGTGCAATCTTTCATAACGTCTCGGAAATTTGTACAGCCCACACAGCTCACCGCAAGCTACCGCACGACTGCTGACATGGGATGACATCATAGACAGTGTGACCTCAGTCTATGGCGCAATTCCTAACGAAATGTGACAGCAACGGTTGGAACAGCAACATGACTTGATATAATAAGTGATCTTCAGTTTGCTTGTGCACTCCGTCACGGTTATTCAGTTCTACTCATCGGTCGCACCACACGTGATTTTATCATCTCAATCAGCGTTCTGAGAATGTTTCAAGTACTTATTTTCTCATAACTGTATCAAGGTCAGTGGAACCCTCCCTGTCTGGCACACCATATACGATAACAAGGTTTTGACCAAAAAAGGCGTAATTATTTTGCAGGCTTTGGACTACAGCTCAGGATCCACTCACGATAACCAATTTTCAAGGTGTCAGCTTTAAAGTGATGGTGGTTTCTAGTAATTTCTATGAGATCGATACTTCGTGAGGAATCGGTAGTCAGTCGAGGCGCATCCTGCAGCGTTCGCTTCTGGGGTACTCGCTGCGGGTGCATCTACCAGGTTTCTGCAGTAAAAATGACCTGGAACTGGACAGCTCATTTGTTCGATCTCTGAAGGTGTACACATGATTATTCCTGAAATCTTGAAAAAATATATAAATCACGGAAAATCAAAGATTCTTCAAAACACTTTGCCAGATTTGAATCGTTCAGGGTTTCGCTCATCTCTGACCAACGGATACCTCTAGTTATGACCAGAATGCAGCACGTGACCAACCCAACAACACATTTTAGTGGTGCTCTGATGATACCGGATGCGTGTAGCTCACGTTTGTCTGGCAGTTTGTACAATTTTTCAACTGACAGAACAATGCACTGGTTCTAAGTAAAAACCCACCAAGTTTATCTATCCATGCGTTGCAATGTCGGTACACTTCTTTGTGTCGAGTATCGATTTTCACTTGAGCTACTTCATGAGTCGGACGTAGTCACGTGGTACGCATGTTTGTATCATGGTCTTCGCACAGGATGTCTAGAACGTCGGTATCCGGTTTGGCCTAGAAATAAGCCGTGACCGTCGGGCTCTGCCAGACGACAACATGCCCTTCGAACATGCATATTGGAAGGCGTGGAATGGTCAACCACCAGCTTGAAACTACGCTTAGCAGTCATGCCCATTACGCCTGCACACAGATGGTACAACAAAGCCTCTAGTATTGGACCATTGGTGCACCTATGTCTTATCCGTGCCTCTTGAGAACGTCGGATCCGTAATGTCAAGGTATGCCGGATACATGTCAGAGAGGGCGAATTGCTCGAGATGATCTGGTCATCCTCCACTAATTGTGTTTTCAAGAGAACGGAAAATTTTTACGCCGTCATGTGTAAAATGGAAACGCCATAAGACAGTGGACTACCAAGTCTTGACTGTTGGCCAGTTTAGTGGATAGTGACAGAGAGAATTAAATCCACTGTCAAAAGTGGCTAAAATGGGCTTTTAACCCGTGGCTGATGTTTGGGTCTTTTTGGCCTCTTTTCAACTCCGAGGTTAGGATATAGTTCATTCTTTTCCGGTTTGCCCGAAACTCCATGACAACGTCGACAACTTTTAGAGCCATCTGTGAAACGTAAAGCAGGTAGTTTGGACCGTCACAAACTACCCGACAAAAATATTACCCTTGATTCTTTCGGTGAATCTCCATACGAAGTGAAAAAATTTATTTCGCTAATCTCAGTGCATATTTTATACTCATACACGTGTACATTTCCACTGCAGAAATGCATGCTCAGTGGAATGATTAATCGACGTTTGCGTCCGCTGTTCAAGGCTGCTTGCAAGTTGACTCGAATACTCTCATTTCTTCCTCAAACAAGTACTTATGATAAATTTTTCTCCCCAGGAGAACACATTTTTAGGTATCACTTTAGCGAATTATGCTGTTTCGTCGATATTTTGACCTCATTAAAATCTCAGATGTGTGAGAAAATCTGGCAGCTGATAATGACATTGGTGAGAAATAACCAAGGTGGCAATTTCGACTACTTATAGGAAAAGACATGCCCGCCTGATGGCCGTCTGCTACACAGACCACGTTGGATGATGAACTGCATTTACTAGCTCAACTGTAACTTGAAAACATTTGCGATAAATTGAATGGACTTCCATATCATGACAATCAAAATGCACGGTTTTAATTTTTGCTAAAGAAGTTCGACTATAAGCGTATCCCCATTCCAGTCACATCGTTGATATGCAAGTATTCACGAGTGCATGAAGTAAAAGGTTCATGGCTGTGCTTCTGAACTTTTAGCGCATCTCGCTGAAGCTAAGGAGCCTGTGTATACAAGACGGCTGTAAGGCGGTCGTGTGGCTGCAAAACTAGGCTCCTCATATCTGAGAATCGTGAAAACCTCCAGTTGCTAAATCACCGGTGTCTTCGTAGTCTACCAAGAGTTAGCTGGCTGCAGCCAGTAAGCAACAAAGTGGTGCCTGAGCCCGTATTTGATAATGAATCAGGACAGGTAGAGAAGCAAGTTAAACTTCTCAGATTATAATGGTCGGGGCACGTGCTACACATGCATAACCACCACCTATCCAATGATGCCGAAAGTTTTGCGGGGGGGTGGGGCAGGCCATGACAAGGCAAAGTGAAATGGAGGTAGCTACAGTCAAACTGAGCTCTATAGTATCTTCGCACATTCCCGGCTGGGGCCCATGTGATCTGGCTTGAAAGTGGCCGAAAACCCTGCAGGAAAATAGTATGCAGCCGATCGCAGTGGCGCACGTGCTACCATGTCCTAGCAGGACCACCTAGCTAAAGTTCACCTGTCATTGTGAGCTGGATTCATATCGGGTGGGGCTCATGAAAGATGCTGGAACAAACTCTCTAGAACTTTGTGGTTTCCCAATGGGTTGTTTACTCTTCGATATGCATCACCAGTATCGAAATGCGTCAGGTTATTGACGGATTTGCCCATCAACTGTCACGTCAATCAGTGGATTTCATAAGTTCATCAGTGCTGATTGAAAATGAATTTTCTGGCAATTGACTAGGTTTAGTATATGCATATTTCAGTGTGCGTTGGCAGACACCACACGTGATGGGTCTAAAGTAATGAAAGGCGTGTGGGATGAAGCAACCCATGATATTTTGGAATTAAATGAGGAAGTAAACATCGCCGATGTTTCACTTATTTATTGCTTTACGTATTCATGGTATTGTGTATAGTTCTCATTCGGGTTTATCTAGTGAACACAAAAGGTTCTTGTCCGTCATGATTCAGATGACAATCTGACGATCGTTACACTGGTAGCAGTCGTGCAATTGAGTATTCTCTTTTTACAAGAGATAGCATTAAAGCTGTTTCTTACTTCCAGACATCTCTTATCTTGGAGTTAAACGTAAACTTAGGACCAAAATTGGTCACAGGAACCTTGTTTCACCATCTAATGTGAGACAATGCACAAATTTTGAGAGTAGCCACGGCCATTAATTCAGTGTATTGTCAATACTTCGTTTAAAAATTGATTAGTGTAAAATCGCTTAAGTTTCTTTTCTAGTTTAACAAACTAGTGATGGATTGTCCACATTTGTGAAGAGATAAACATAAAACATCTTTCTCCGGGCACTTGGGTCTTTTGAGGTAGATTTCGTCCTGTAAGTGAAGCCGGTCTATGCTGAATAGCATAGCTGAAAAGCGCTGTGCCTCTCGGCTTTTCAGCATAGACTGGCTTCACTTAGAGGACGAAATATTCATTAAAATTCCCAAATCTACTCACACTGCCGATACTCGGGTTTTTATTCCGTTAACCCTTATATCCCCGTTTTGAACCATCCGCCACAACTCACAATGCATACACATACAATCCTTCCGCTTTCAGGACATGCTTCCCCAAGACTGGAGGGAAAAAATTACTCCATTGAGAAATCACCATTAGAATGATTCTAACATCTGCCCGGCTAAATGAGGATTTTCTGAGCACAAAGGAGGACTCACGTGGTGAAAAATTTGGGTTCTATATGTCGTTTCTTCTAAGATCGAAGTTGCTAATAAAGAGTGAGTGCCGCAAAAATCGGGAATCACCAAATCCTCCTTCCTTTGAAGTTCTACCTAAATGAAGATTTTTTATAAGGCAGAATTACTGGGCAACTGGAGCAATTGCTCCAAGCAAAGCGGGGTATCTTGTAGTGCTCAAGACATTCGTTCAAAACAACCCGCTACAAAAGAAATCCCACTGTTTCGGTATTTTTGTTGTGTTACTACTAAAATGGTTCCTCAAAAACAGGAGAAATAAGTTACCTAAATAAGTGGAATCCACGATTCGAAGGCTGTGCAAATCAAGTTTTCTTTTTGCGTCGGACATATTGTAAAAGCCCCCCAATAGGTGGCCTTCAAATAAAGGACGTCCCTCCCTTGAATCCCTGTATTATTGTCACTGAAGGCTCCCATAAAAGTTGGGGATATCCTGCTGATCTGGTCAAGGGGCAGAAAACATGGTCCTGCAAGGTTAAATTATGCCTAAACAAGAACACTATGCCCCCACGTTGTAAGCGTTTTCCATTTGATGACGCTGTAAATTTGTTGGCAAGTGAATCCATCTTGCCAAAAAGCTGGTAGAATGTGGTATTTTGACAAAAGAATTTGAGGATAGACGATCGAACGGGGGCTTATCCCCTGTTTCTAGGGCGTGTTGCCCAGTATCCACACCACAAGATCAGTTAAACTGAAAACACCTTGCTCATATGTGTTCGCAAAACACGACCTGTTTTAAGCTTGCCAGGAAATATTTTGCCAATTAGTTCCGCCTTTCCCTGACCTTTCAGCAACAGAGTATGGCTAACCGAAGCAGATGCCTTGGAGGTGTTCAAGTAGTAGCGAACTGGATGGCTCCAGATAAACCAAATGATGGTTTGATCCATCTGAGGATTGTCTTGCTAATTTGAGCATTCCAGAATAAAACCCGCCATCACCAAAAGCATGCACGCGGAAAATGTAGGACTACTTTTTGTATGGTGACCTGATCAAACATATATAATGAAGTGATAGAATACTCTGAAGAGCCAGTACGGGTGAAGATACTTACTGACAATGCTGAGAGCTCTTACAAACACCTGAACCAGCCCCCTGTACTGTGTATGACAGTAGGGTGATGATACGTTCAAATGCAGTGCCTGTTAACAAAGTTGAGTTAACCAACATAAAGCAACTTTCTAAAAACGAATGTTTGATTCAGAAACTAAAAAGGAACTCAGTCATTTTTTATGTTTTCCCTGGTGGCAAACGGATACAGGAAAAACATTCACTGATACCTGGAATCGGGAGCTGTTTTTCGAATAGATTTTACTAGGTGTGGCCAAAGATCACTGCTACCTAAAAAGTCAAAATCAATGGATAAACGTACTCTCACACCATGCTAGACTTAGAAGGCATGAGCTGTTTCGACTTCCGCAGTATTTTCACACCATACTAACCTACAACTGATCAAAGAAGGTCCGCGAAACAAGTTCTGAAGTGCTTTCGAATTCCCAAAGGCGATAGTACTGTTGACGCGAACAAGTGAATTATGTTCTTCATCCAAGTCGGAAACACTAGGAGACGTAAAGTACCTGAACATGGGGTCTTCTCATAGACTCGACTGGCCACCCAAAAATAGGATACCTAACGAAGCACGATCCACTGAGATTTTCATTTGTTTGTAAAATGAAGGTCAGTAAATCTTCCGGTGTGGAAAGTTCTCCACAGCAGCCGCATTAAACAGTTGACCTAGCATAACCCTCACAAAGATAATCTAAGAGATAACGCGACCTATGACCACCAGAAGTCAACTTTGCAAACTAGTGACATTTGAACTTCTTCCTGCGCTGAAGTCTATTTCAAATCGGCCATCTCGTGAACCATGGAAGTCCATTCATTTTGCATCCAATCGACGCTACTCACAAGTGTTGAGTAGCATAAGAATAAACGTTAGACACCTATAGTACCTCGACCTGAGTCACCTTGTCAACGGCGTCTGAGTTTCACGGAACTCGGAGTGCTTTAGAGCTGAACTGTAGCGTGACGATGCCTCACTGGTTTCATAAGTGTTTTCCTAAATTGAGCATATGATAGTGGGCTTAGTGAACTTTCCAGTACAACCAACAGGTCGAACGTCAAAACGATAATTCTCGTTTCAGTTTGAATATCCTGTTGTAGAAGGTATATTTAATCAAAACTTAAGCTTCAGTGCTTACTAGCTATGTTTTTAGCTATTCTGAAAAATATTTATCGGCCTAAAAATTTAACTCACTTGGTTCCAAATAACGACTGTCTGAAGAGGGAGGACCCAGCTAAACAAAAAGTTCCAAACACTAAGGCCTGAAAAAGTACGCCTATTTGGAAGTATTGTCACTTCTGTCCTGATTATAAACTGAAACGGGGTTCAAAGCGAAAAATAATCAGTGCGTACTTCGAAATGCTGGCGCGTAACACGCACCAGAATTTACAGTATTTCGTTGTGCGACCAAATTTTTCCTCCAAAAATGGATCATTGGACAACCGCACATATATCCATCAGGAGAGAATTTATTTAGTTTTTGCGACTTTCCAAACCAAAGGAAAAAACAACAAAACATATTAGTGAGTACAGACAGCCAATGTCGGCGCCAACTTCTGGTGGACGGAAATCCGATGTGGTATTAACAGATAGCAAGTCTGCTCTGCAATATCATAGCGCAAGAATCATTTGATACCACAGTAGCCTGGAGGGTTCATTTTGCAGCTGCCCAACAGTTGTTTTAGGGCCAACCGCGAGATTTTTCCTGGTATTTGTGCCTCGAGGAAAGGCCACCCATTATCTCCAAGCCGCTCATCGTGGCAGGAGTTCCCTATGAACCAATGTCGGGGAGAATTAAGAGTGGGTTATTTACATCTCAGATGTGTCTTTTCCGAGTTATTTGGAATTTCCTAAGTAAGATTTCCATGTCTCTGTTCTGCATCCAGTTAAGTTCGGTTTTGTGCACCGCCAGCTGTTAGCAAATACGCTCCAACATAATAGAGAGGCTTACTATGAATTATGTTATTAGATTCCTACCGCAGCAATGCATATTGTTACAAGAAGGTCACCATGCAAAACTCAAATGGGGGATATCCGATTCTGGACACAGGGATGTTACCTAAGTTTTCACAGGGTTTCTTCTTGATAATGTTTTATACTATATTTTCACTTATGTGGTTGGCTGCATAAAATAGCGGGCTGTCATTTTGAAAAAGCGAGTGTGAACCCCGAATGGATGCTTTCAAGTTGGCTGTGGGGCCCCGTCCGGATAACCTCTAAGCTTGTTTCAGAAGCAAATAAGAAAAGAAACCAATAGACCAGCTGGGTGGACAGCAGTCAGTCCGCCGAACGAATCAGTTTCTTAATCAGGTTTCGGGATGTTTGCCAAATGGGGACCGGATTAGGTTGTTCCTCAATTCCGTTGTATATTCTCTCAAAGTGGGAAGGTAAAAATGGTGGTAAAATAAGTGAAAAAAACGTCACAGCTGAGCTGGCATTCATCCCGTCGTGTCCAATCTTGGAAGGCGCTAACTTGCGTAACATTTATCGCGCACACCCTAGTTCTTAGCCGACGAGAGTGAGACAGCGCTTTGCAGCCTCGTTTTATGGCAGCCTTGCACATGGGACATGTCACACATCGCCCGATAGCTGGCTTTGTTTAGTGTATTTCGCTATCATCGATATTTACTGAACATTTTTCGAATTAGATTGTGATATTTGGTGATAGGCTTGATTGGTTATCCGGTAATGCAGCAGCATGGCGCTGGAATCAGTTGACATTTGTCGGTCAGCCTGATGTCTAAAAGAGACCCATAAAATGCTTTGTAGCTGTAACCAAAATTACGGTAATCTCTCACTGGAGTTCCCTCCAAAGATGGACGGGTCAAACAACGACCACCTTCCATCTCACAATGCACTCGACTGACATCACTCGGTTGCCAAAGTCCCACTGCATTGTAGTTTGAAGCTGTTTTGTGAGCTGCGAAGTTGACTAACGCATTCTGCTTGTGACTTATGACCATTGATTACTCATTTCATTCATAGCTGTACCGGTAAGACAAGCAATTGGCAGATGTATGGTGAACGTGTTGAAAAGGTTGTCACCAATGGTTGTGCGTTCCTAATTTACTGCAGGTCCACTGAAAAATTCGAATTTTTTTTACACAGGCTGGCCTTCGCCACCAACAACACTTTTTTTAAACCCATGAAGCTATAAATATCACGGTAATCGATTTTATAGGAGAGTGTTAATTGTCCGGAGGGTACTTGTTATATAACTAGAGTTCACATTTAAGTTGTCTTCAGCTAAACTGTCACGAGGTTACTTTCGTACTTAGCTTGTGCACAGCCGACTGCATAAACAGATTTTGACTAAGTATACACGTTATGTGAGTATCGATAAGTGGCAACATCACCGTAAGCTTTGGGGGCGAGATGGCTCAGTGGTTAGAGCGCGAATTTACTGACCGTGGTTCGAACCCGACCTCTGCCTCTCGACTTCCCCTGTCTAGGCTTGGGCAACCTGGCAACCTCGTGCTTCCTTTGAGTGGCACGGCATTTAGGCGCCGAAAGGGTGCTACAGCTGAAAAATTTCGATTTCACCGTAAGCTTTTGCATTGCAAAACCCACGTCCCAGGAAATAACTCAGTGTGTGGGTGATTGATCTAGCCAGTAAAATAGGTCTTCAACTATTCACGTATAAAATGGAACAGTGAAGCACCAGTGTGTTCTGCTGGACTTATGCATTCAGTCGTCATACGTACCAAGAGTAAGAATTTGAATACATTACGAAAATGTTAGTGACCTATGCCAACCTGATGAAAAAGGAGCATTGTGGAATAGGATTGGGGAGTTCTGGTTAATTAATCGTGTGCGCAGGTTAATGGGCAGTACCTATATACTGGTGTTGAGTGTAGTTCACTGCCAGTAAATAGGCTCTGGTCGGTGTATGCCACATGTCCAATAATAGGAGACGAGTAAGTCAATCGATGCTAAGAACTGAAATAGCTCCGACATTCAGACACACCCACAAAAGGATGATTGACTAGGTCACAGTCTAAAGGACAGTTAGTTCACATACAAGTGTAGCCAGTTGCCTGCAAATGAAGTGCTTCAACCTGTGCTTAACGCACTTGTCAATGGGAACATCATACCACATTTAATCCAATGGGGAAGAAAGTCGCAAAATAACTGATGTGACTCACCAACAAAAAAATGGCGTGCTATAGAATCAGTTAAGAGAAGGTTTTCAGTCATTATTTGCGAACCCTTGTTAATTGGTCTTGCGGTATCAGCCAAAGCTGCAATTTATCTACAAAATTCATGCTTTGAGGAGGGAATAGAAAGGAATCTAGTCTAGAGGGTGTTCGACTGAGACTGTGCTCGGACCAACTGACCCTCCTAGCCTCATTCCACTTTTTTACAAAAACAGTTTTTCGCGCCTCGTGGCAGACGGTGACCTGTGATTGTCAGAACAATGTACCTTGACTGATTAGGGGGCCAACGTGAGATGAATGCATGAATGTCACCGACACTGGCAAGTTTTTCATACTGTTCGTCAAACTGCATGAGCTCCAACACGGTCAACACCCCCAAAGTTTTGCTAAAACAGGCAAGTTCAGGGTGGATTTTCCTTCGGTGCAGGCTTGCCTGGTACGGAAACGACCAGCTAGAGTCTAGTGGCGTGCACGTCAAGCCAATCTGAACACACGATCGTCTTGGGGTGGGTGAAACGAGATGGCATTGGCTACACTGAGGTGGAGGGGAATAAGCCCTTTGTCTGATGGAGACAATTGGTCCGTGTGGTCTGACCCAACCGGCTGAATCAGCCAAAAATACATGCAGGTTTAGGACTCGGACAGAACAGACCGCGCATTCAACACTAACCAGGTGGTAGGCGGCACTGTTAACAAAATTCAAAGCAGCCTGAGCTAGCCGGTCAAAGAGTCCACACAATGCGAGCGAAAAAGGAACAAAACAGGGATCTCTTACTGATCCGAGCTATACACTGCTAACGAACACAGTTCATCGATCTGTGCTTATACCTGAATATTTCGAGAGTTGTTTGCTTTCTTCTCGCTGCTAGCCAGTCTGGTTTCTGTTCATGATAGGTTAACTTGAAGAACAGTTGAGAACACTGATCAAGTTCACAATTTTGCAATTTCACAAATTCCACCCCTCACAACAAGCGAATCTCAGAGAGGCGGTCCACGTCCAGTTTGCTTAAACAGAAGATCAAGCCATTGTGGTCATGTTATTTTGACGTGGACGTATCCAACACTGCCAAGTTGCTCTTCGGTACGAATCCAAGATGCAATGCGTTTTGGCAGGTAGGTGAGGAAAACAAGACAGAAAAAAACGGCGAAAGTGTTCGAAAGCTTAGCCGGACTATGAGTAGTGGACTATCAACGTCAGTTTCCTTCTGCTCCGGTTCTACTTGTCCATTCACGTCAAGCCTACAAAACCGTAAACGTTCTCGTTCTGCCTACTGAATCTGGCGGCATCGTATGACGCTCGATACCTACACAAGATAGTGCGTTTTCGTGTGCAGTCTTTGTATCGTCAGCTCAAAATCACCGCACTATCGATCCGCATACTGTAGTGCGGGTGTGACCAACACCACATCTAAGTCCTGTGTAGACGCGTCGATACATGCCAGAGCAACTGGTGTCAAGCAACAAACAGATTCTCACAGACCAGCTTTGACAGCAGGACATGCGGAGAAAATTGTCAGGGAACAATCACTCAATAGGAGGACGGCAGCTGCGAATAGATGAAGTCTCAAATCAATGGAGGGAATTTAAGTTTCAAGCTTATGTATAAAAATGTTTGATAAAAGACACCCCAGACTTAGTAAGATTTCATGAATTTACCGTAAGTACCAGTGTATTACATAAACTGTCCCAATAAGGAACATTAGCGCGGTCCTATAAGGAACACTTTGTCCTCAAATGTAAGGAATTTTTTCTCAGCGTTAAGTAGGATATGTTTTGCTTCGTGAGACTTGAGCCGAATAAATCCGAATTACTACAAAACGTGTTGTTGTACTATTAGAGTGTGGTAGTTTCACGAAACCCTTATAAAGATGGATAACCGGGCCACCACAAATCATGCCTGTGTGGTTACACTGGGGTTTGCTTTCACGACTAGACCTCAGTTGAAAGGAAACGCAGTGACCCCTGCTTCGTACTAGGAACGACTCGCGCAACCGCATCCAATTTTTCTCAAGCGGATGGGAGATCCCGACTGTGAAGAGCGTCCGAACCTCTAGATTTATATCGAAACCGGATGTGCCTTAGCATTGTTTGTAATAAAGTCTGTCATCCTGTATTCCATTGAAAAGATTCACTCTATGGTCGTTGATTTGTTAACTGAGTTCATACTTGATCCTATATACTACATTGAGCTGGAATCAGTTTCAAACCAAGCAGATGGCTAAAACGCTACTTTTCTCTGTCAGTGGTGTTATTTAGTGTGCTTTGTTTAACACCGCTTCACAGAAATCTAACAGTGTAGGGTTTTGGAGAAATACCGAGAACAAATACCAAGGACAAAGGGTAAAGTATGTTACCCGTTTCAGTGGCATGTAAGGCATCTGATGATCTCCGGTTACGGGCCACTCATACTGAGCCGTCGTCTGTTAACTACATAACTCCTAGCAACCCTATTGGAAAGTGCTTATAGATCCGTCGATAGAGGCACCGATTCATTCCACTGTAAATACAAATGAATTGATAGATGCTGTAGAGTGGTCAGGGCGCAGTACTAATCATTTCATATGTGTTTGTTTTATTGTGAAGGATAGCAGAGTTGTCCCGTAACCACCTGCGATGACTATCTGTTTGAAGAAGGCCTATCCTTCACGAACTACACTCATTATCAAATTAACTGTTGTTAATGGAGGACTCAAATGAATCTCGGCTGATTCTCTCGTTAATAATATTCTTCTACAACTGAATGTGCTGCAAAAAGGTCATCAGGAAAATACACCACGTTATCTCGAACATCGTTCCAACTGGAAAATGAAGCAGCCTTCGTACAGTATATCCAGTCGAAGAATAGTAGAAAAGTGAGATTCTACTGAATTTCAGCTGAGTCGCCTATTCTTACTAACTTATTTTGCAAACGAGTGTATACTGTCACATGCGCTACTAATAAGTTTATTTTACGGCTGTTCGTTAGGTTGCTAAAACAACACTACCCCGATACTGGTTAATCCGTTAGCTTGTTGAAGAAATCACGCAGGGTGCATGATAACGACTGTGTATACGTGTTAGTCTATCACATCTGTGTCAGTCCTTGTAGCGTGTCGTTTACACGTAAAATTTACGTGAGAAACCAGACAACATGTGACCGCATGGTGTCGGTTGCGGGACTGAAGGACGAGTGACGCTACATCCCGTCCACGCGCGAATTAACCACACTCCCAACCAGACGGTATAACGTCTAGCAACTGGCTGGGATGTCGAGAATACGAATCTTTCTAGAGGTTTGTGAGATGCACACTGATGACGATTCTCAACAAGGAGGAAACTGCTTCCCAGCTTCTCAACATATCTTGTGCAAATTTACCATGATACCAGTATTCACAGGAGATTCAAGTCACTGACATGCCATTTTACCACTGTTTGCTTTGGCATACCCGATTCTCATGAGAGCAACACTGTGGTTTGAAACTGAATCTTATTCACATAATCCTGCTGCGCAGACCTCACTTATTGTTTCATGCAACCACGGCACTGTCACAATGGCTCACTTTGGGCTGCTCAACCAACCAGCTGTACGCGTGCTGTGTGTTAGTTAGTATGGTAGAAGGGCAAAGCCATCAAGGTTTACATCACGAGAACATGCGGAAGCTTTGATAATTCAGAAATGCATTCCTTAGCCACTGAACTGAACAAGAGTGGTTGCGATCAATCGGTCGCTTTTTGACATATATTCTGAACTTGATGATTGAATAAAAGCTCAACTACATTTTAGGAAAACCTTTTCTAGAAGCTATTTGAATCCTTGTCATTTCTTTCTATTTAGCAAATGTTATCGCGATGATTGTCTTGCAAATATGTAAAAATAAATTAGTGATTCATCAAGCTTCTGTGGAAAAATTCGGATCTCGACTTATTCTAACCGAAATTTTCAATGGTCTTTAAAGTCACCTGATTAGTAGCAACATTTAAGACGAGCTTACAATCTACAATGCAAAATTGCGTGAACTGATTATGGTCTACACGATGTTTTCATGAAGTGTTGTGGTCAGAATTGGTCACCGCTTCATTCGATGCGCTCTTGTGCCTGATAATCATAACGCGCAGCGTTTCAAAATGAAAAATACGAAATAATTTTGTCTACATTCATAAAGTTTCACTGGTATCGCAACTGAGTTACACTTGGTTTTTCCGTTGTTGAAGAGGACAACGACTAACATGTTTCGTTTGTGCCGTCATACACATCCTAGATTTCTGCATCAGAGACGTCATTTGAACTGTCAGGGGCTGCCTTTTCCACTAGTTACAAATTATGGGGAACGGTATGATGGTTTTCTGCACTTTTATCATCCATTAATTTTTATTGATGTCATATATCAGTTATTCATCACCGTGTTCTGGCTCCAGCCACTTAATATTCTAGCTGCTCAGTTTTCTTACGAAAGGCATCTGTCTCCCAGCAGGTTGAACCTTCCCAATTGTTATTGTTTTTTTATGTAAGGCACAATTAAGGGACTCTGTATTTACTTACACACCATATATGGCGATGTGCCAGTGAAAGAAGGAAGGAAAGCAGCTTACGTTGACCTTATCTTGTGTCCACATCGTTCTCATTTAAACGGCTCCCATCCCCATTTGGTTGTTCCAGCTAGTAACCATCCACAGGGGAAGTGCTGAACCTAAGTTTTGCTTTTTTTTAAAGCTGGCCGGCAGAGACTCTACTTGGCCATATTAGGATTTGAGCTCAGTACCACTAACATGCAAGGCTAGCTTGTGGAGCTCGGCGACTAAAGGGGATCGATCTGGTTTACGGACTTTCTGCTAATACTGAGCCTGTGATACAGCATTTTCCTGTTCATCATGTACTTTCAGTCCAGCCAGGAAAATCAGCTGTTGGTACAGTTATGAAGAATCAGAATCACTATGGGCTGGTTATTCACGATGACGATACTGAAAGCACAGTCAAGGTCCATTACCTAAGTTATAGAGTGAAAAAAGTACTCCCAAAAATCACTGGTGATTGCGAAGTCGAAAGCGATGAATGAGGGCGGGTCAACCTTTCAGTCACTGGGATCTAGAACAAACACCTTTGTTGCTGCCCTATAAACTCGAATGCTATCTTTGTTCTTGAGTAGTGGGCCCTGATTAGATTCGAATGACTATCTGGCATGTGGTCGGTTTTAGCATGCACCAACGGATTTATGTGTTAACTAGATCAGGTGCCGCACAGAATCGAACAAAGCAGGCTGTGCCTGGTTTCTGGAACTCATAGTGATGCTCCAAAACACAGAGCATCATAAATCTTTGATCAACATAAATTATGACTGGAGAGAAACATCATAAACGAGGGAGTGAGCTGGGTTCTATTTGAGTCTCCTGCCAAAGCCAAATTGTATGGAAGTGAGTGTATTTCGTCAGAAACCCCCCTGATTTGGTCTCTCTAGCAAGGATTTTGACTACAATATATTTAAGGCTGATACACACAGGCCTTTCTTTCGTCCATATGGGTTTAGAAATTAGCATAGAAGTATCCCAACCCACCATGGATGCCTTGTCATCCCATATTGGACAGAAAGACGTAGAAAGACGTAAGACAGACTTTGTGAATTTTTACCAAAAATAGTCTTCACCTGGGGTCTTTTTGTTCTTTGTGGTCTAATCAGTCCCACCAATTCACATTGGTTAGGAATTGTGTGTTCAGCGTGCAGAATTCGTTTTCTGCGATGGGTGGCTGATAATTGGGGTGGGGTTAACCCAATAATGAGTAAAAGCTTTCGGTCCATCCCTTAAGGTCTTCCTCGCAATCGATCATCAGCTTACCATGGGTGTCACGAAACCTGTATTTTCATCCTGCTGTTGGTACTGGACGTGGCGGATGAACTAAAAAAGCTGCGCGTATTCGTCAACATTTGTAGTTGCCTCCAGAAATGACCGTTTCTGACCAATACTCCGTACGATTTATTCGAGTTGAGCAAGTGGCTTAGCGACGAAAGCTAAGGAAGGAAACATGGATCATATGCGGCCTAAAAACTTTTTGAACTACATCGATTGCTCTTTCGGACATCCGGTTCTTGTGGCGTCCAAATGTTATCCGACTTTTGACGTGAGGACATGCTGTACGGCCGTCTTTGGTTTGAAACAATACTTTTCAACTGAGATTTGGTGAACTCTGGGAGACGGTGATAAGTTGGAAGTCAGTTGGCTGCTGGCTAAAGCCGAAATTTGGAAATCGTTTTTCGCATTTTCACGGTACACTACTTTGATACGTTTTGTGAGTCGGAGCTTGTGGTGGGCGATAAAATGGATTGTGAGGCCTATGCAAGCAAAGATTTGACTTGAAACGCAGCTATTCCTGGTCTCCTCTTAATGGTAGGACCAACAGACTATACCCAACGAGTGGCCACTAGAATGTAGTCTATTTGACGACCAGTGTGAACATCAGAAAGGTAGCATGTGATTAGGCTCGAAAAACAACTCATTACGAATCTCGGCCTGAGAGGCACTCATTGACAGATTTATCTGGAACGGCCGCTTGCTGTTTCCACCCAGTACGACGAAGTTAATGATCACACTTGTGCACATGGTGAATATGATGTGAAGTGATTTGTTGTCTCAGCTCACGTGAGGAATGTGTTAGAAAATACGACCAGAAGCAGAATTTCGATAGCTATTGACCAGTAGAAACCCCTTCGGGTGCTGAGAATACGTGTGTCCCGAGTTGATTGGATGCAAGTGAATTACTTTCGCGGTTACTGTT
Source organism: Opisthorchis felineus (assembly GCA_004794785.1). NCBI lineage: Eukaryota > Metazoa > Platyhelminthes > Trematoda > Opisthorchiida > Opisthorchiidae > Opisthorchis > Opisthorchis felineus. The sequence continues at coordinate 1,197,053 of SJOL01002419.1, forward strand.
TGCGCGACGCTGACCCTGTTCGACCTTCCAAAAATGCCTCATCTGGAGCATCACTTCTTTTATCTTAGTCATCAGTTTCTATCATATAATCGTGGTTTTCTGTGTGGTTGGAATTTTCTTGTGCTTGTCGTCGAGGTTGTTTTCAAAGAAAGCGTCCGATGAAGAAGTGGAAGCACGGATGGCAACGACGGTCAGATCCACTGGAGAGCTTTTGAAACAAGCTGTCGCACGATAGTATCTCTCAAGACGGAAAGTACAACGTCACTTGCGAGGATGGTGAGCACCAAGTATGCCTGAGTTTCCGCTTCAACAGATATGGTGCAACCAGTAGGGCTCCACCCCGGAGACCTAGGACCGAAGCAAGGAGTCCAGGTTTTTAAAAATGCTCGAGTTTGTGGTCGAGCGCCATTCGCATATTGATGATTTAACTTCCGTCATCAAGCAAAGCACGGACATTCCAGCAGCCCGTATGGATACCCTGATTACTGGGCCAGAACCGGGGACATCACCTACCAGCAACACCGAAGACTGGGATTATACACTTCCAAAAGTAATTTCACCCATTATCCCCAATGGTTCCAGAAGTGTTTAGGCAGCAGTCAAAACTTATTTTATTGGTAAAATTCGCTGCTGCTTCTAGTGTGATGTTGCAGCCACCCCCAATTTTCTTCTGAGTATGAGGCTTTGGGGGTGTGAGCTCTTTAAATAATTGCTAGTTATATGTTGATCATATAACGATTTACCAAAGTCCTTTCTAATCCCAACTTTACAACATGGTGTCGAATCCCAAAATGGCGAGCACGCGCTTGTCGGCGCAGGCCGAGCTGCTACGCCGGCAACATCGAAGCAGATTGGCCTTCTGCTACGATAAGGTGAAGCTGTGCGCTCAGGCGTTCGTCTGTATGTACGGTTGCCGAGCGACGGAAGCCTGTTTGGGTCTTCTGACCAATCATGACGCGGGACTGAGTTGCATCTGCAACCGCGTCGATGCGACTACAAGGTCATGTGGGCTGCTACGCACCATTGCTCAGCCAATCAAATCAGGAATGTTTTGCAGGCGGTTAGAAGCAGCGTTACTCGTGCAATTTCCACCTTCGATTGTTGCGAGTGCTGTGCTTGTTAGGCCGTCCCGAAATGGGCACATTCGCTGGCCATGCTCTTCCTGGAAGTTTTTTCATATTATTTAGTGTATGGGGTGTGTGGGACCTTTTAAGACGGTTCTACCGTCGCCGAGCCTATGAACTTCACCTCATCAGCGCACCCGAGCCGAAGTACTTTAATCGTGTGTCGTCTCCGCTGACTGGTGGCTGCAACGGTCGAGGGTTGCCCCTGGACTCGATACTGAAAGCCGTTACGTGCCTCATAGGGATCACAGGTGAAGTGATCACAGGGTTCAAAGATGGCAAATTCGTGCACATTGGGAATCTTCAGCACTGCACCATGTATTCGACATTCGCACTCAGTGGAATCATAGAAACCCTCATGTTCTACGACATAATCAGAACATCGATGTGAGTTCCAAATCCACTTTTGTTTAACGTATACAAGCCATTAGTTTATTTCTCCATGTTGTGCTTGGACCTAGTGCCACTTCCTGAACCACGCTAGAGAAGTCGTTTTCACCGTCCGTTGTTGAAATCCGTTTGTAACGTGTGAAGACATCAATTAGGAAGTTTTATACTGCTTTATCCAAGGGCGTACGTATTGCGCTCCTATTTGCGGCCTGCTGCTGCAGTGTACTGTAAAAGCTGGATGTGCGGGTTTCGAGTCAATGCATTTTAGGATATTTTAGACCCAAAGTACATCGCAGACCGTTGAAACATTCAACTTCAACAACTTATAACAATTGGCGGATAGAGTTGTTGGTGTCGCCTTCGAAGACGAACATTCTTTTCAGGAATTTTTATCGTGTGACTTTTTGAGGGGTATTATAAAGTCTAAGCGTCAAAATGAATCACCGGACAACTTATTCGATCACGGATTACACTTTGAGTCAACCGAACTCTAAGTGAAACATATGAGTTGGTTACGCAACCCCGAACTGCACTGCGTTGAAGACTTTGTTTTCAATTTTTTTCGATGGCCTTAGAATCTGTTCTGTTTGGCATATTAACTACTGACGTGTCTAAATGTGTTAGTTGTGCTCAAAGGATGGCCGGGATTAGATTGTGCACTGGTCATGAATTGAATCCATGATCTACCTTATTGTCGTTTTTTGTGACATCCTACTCAGACAGGCTAAGAACTGTACATACGGGCAGTGTATTGAAATTCGGAAACCTTGGAAATGTGGTAACATGTAATCAAGGTTTTGCAAGTGGATGTAGCTACATCAGTTAAGTCACCAAACTCATTTGAGAGATACACAGTTTACCTCGGTTATCTCGGTGCTCATTAAAGTGAGCACCTCGCTTCTGTTGCTTGTGAACTTCGGCATAAGAGTCTCACAATTGTTGTTGTGTCATCATGTCCTTGCTATCCCGGACCCATCCTCAAAACTCATACTTCCCAACAGCACACATGAATTTTTCGTCGGTTGCAGATAGGTCACTCATAGTGACTTACTTTGACCCAATAGATGAAAAGACAGTATCAGACGCAGACATAACCAAAACTAGCCTAAGCAACTGCCCTGGATGATCATACGGGTGGTGGGCGCGCACATAGGACAACTTCTCTGCTTGTCGTACACACCCAGGACCAATCCTCAGCGGATGGGTTGAACTCGTTCTTTCTACCCTCTTAGCTGTACTGTGCTGCTTAAGGCCTGTCAGCGGCCTTTGTATCTGTAGTATACTGTGTAGTCACGTGACGGTAGGGGCTGTTCAGCAGCGGAACTTTCCCAAGAATTTACCGGAAGCGTTTCATCTTGCGACTGACCATTGAATGCATCATTGATTCCGTTGCCGGTGTGGGTCGTATCATCTTAAGACAGACCAAAGTCAATGTCATTGGCTTACTGAGATTTGGGAGCCTAAAATGAAAAGTGTGTTGGTTGTGTGCTTCTTGAGTGAACGTGAAAACATCAAGGAAGCTTAGGTGGGATAACTGCAGTAAGAGAACCCGATTCAGTATTTTCCCACTAAGCAGCCCAAAACGCCATGAGTCTGTCAATTGCTACTCTGGGATACTCCCCGCTAAGCGAAGTTCATTCTCAAATGCAACTGGATAAAATGTCCTTCAAAGAACCATGTAATGTCTTTTGATTGTCATCCAAGATTGTTCCACTTTTCAAGAGACGGCTGCCTAGCTACGAGTGTCAAAAACGACAAGAGGAAACCAGCTGGGCAAGGCAGAAACGCCCTACTGGTGGAGACACGTTATGTTGTCTCATCCAGATTGACCTGGACGACGAGACAAACTCATTATGACCTTATCTGCTACTGGCATTGGACTCATTCGGCATAGACTGGAAATCAAAGTCATGCTTAGTTTCACGATTGAAATTCAGACGAACTCATTTAGTTCTCGCTGTGAACTGAATGACTGATATGGCATTTTTTATACTACTTAAGTGCGTGGATAGGGACTTTGTAATTTCATCATTTTGCCCCCATAACGTGTACATTCCTGGAGCGTCTATTTGTCAAAACAACTGTTGTTTGGATGCGTGACTTGGGTATAATATTCGCGTATGGTTTAAGTTGCTTCACGTTACTTGTGGTGCATGCGTTCGGAGTTATGTGAACCATCAGTCAGCTGCCTGTGTGAGCCAATTGCTTTAGTCAGCGAAAAGTACATTTTTTGCCCATTTGCCGTAATGCGCCGGCGATTTATTCCAATAGTGACTGACTTTCATAACTTTGAAAAACAATCAATGAATTCCCAAGCCCTTCCGGAACGGTAACTTACCGATCAGTTTAAGACAGTTTCCAACTGAGTGAGCCACTAGCGTGGTTCACATGACTCATCGAGAGACTTTTCAACCCTGAGAGAGATCAGACTAAGTCGACTGAGTGAAGCTGTTGATTCCGGTCACATTATTACTCAGTCATCTAGTGTTTATTGGTATTGAGGAAGGTGACCTGATTTTCAGACAGGAACTCGTTCAGAGATTGCTCAGTGGCAACTTGCGCAAATTCATCGCGTATTGTTAAATATGGTATTCACTCGTTTGGCCGATTGGTGAAAATTCATTCGGAAAAGGCAACCCATGTGTGATTTTTTTTACATCCCCCGTAACGTACAGTAAATTTAGCAATCTCGAAGGCCATTGTTTGTTCGGGTTACCATCGTTCGACAAACACTACTGTCAACATTGAATCCGGATGAAGCGATTTTCCGTTAGAAATGAAGGTATTTCCATCCTACAAACATTCGCCTTTGAAAGAGAATACCTCTGTTGCATCTCTCTCATCTTTCTTCTTCAAACCTATGGGCCCATTTCTTTTTATTGCTCACGACATTTCCTGAGCTCCAGCGACCTGCTTTCTTGACATTACGGCTTTGTGCATTTAGACACATCACCGGAATGGACTTTGTTCGATCACAAAGGTCGATGCGACAGACATCAGCAATAAAAATGATCACGTGTTTGGTGTGTGACCGTACTGTGACTCAGTTCCCGCCATTTTCACGATTTCATGTTGTTTTCCTGATCTGTCCACTATGCTACATGGACGTACCAAAGGTTCCCTGGACATGTGATCTTCAATGGCATTCTTTAAGCGATATTTGGTCAGACACTATCCCTGAAACGCTACTGCAATCGTGCCGAACCAGATTTTTAAATTGCAGTCTTTTAGGCCCACTGTTGGCTTCCTCGCGATTTGTACCAGCGTCTATGCGAAGGTGGCGACTCAGTGTGATCGAGTGGAACGATCGGATTTGGCGTACGCACCTACCAGCTACATGGTGTCGCCATAAGTACATGCTGACTAGCATTGTCGAGATGAGTACGGCCTTGACCGAGAGCTCATCCATCCGCGCAACGTTCCGGTGTAAACGTCCAGCTTGCGTTTTTGAGGGTACAGCACTAAAAAGTTGTACGTTTGATGCACAAACTAGATCTGCTTTGTTCTGTACCAAGTAAGTCGTAGTGAAAAGATGAAGTAGGATAAACAACCAGAAATTGCTTCAAATTGCACTTCATATGGCAACCCACTTTCATGTGCAAACCAGTGGTTGAGCGACCAGTGTGTATTTTTGGCGGACAGTACATGTGCAAGTTTGTTGTTTATTGTGGGTAAGTGCTACGACAGATGAAATAGACAGCTTCGGCGTTTGTGCTTTTCTGTAGGTTGATCCAATGATGGTTGATCTTTATTCAACTGATCATTCACTGCTAACTAAGCCGCCCCTCATACCCGCCAACTCCACTTCCACGATATTATTCACATCAAGGCGTTGGACGATTTCCACTGCCTCAGAAACCGGTCACCACGTTGTGAGTCTCATCAAGACCCTACATTTACTTCCCTCCGCATTACTTGTCTGATGCATGCCCAGCTATTACCGAGAAGTTTGCGGCACCATCTACTGGCTCCCGATGTTTATCTGCGTTTATTGGGGGGATCCGTTTAGTCTTATCTTGTGCTCACCAAATGGGTTTGTTTATCTCTGGTTATCTTCTTCCATAGTGTTGTTCAGTAACCCAGGAAATTAACTGGCCCCCTGTCCACCTGGCGGTGGATAGAAGTTGCGTGAAAACCATTCATAGACACCCTGCCACTTACCTGTCGGCGAGTAGATGCTGCGCAGCTATTCGTTAAACCTACCTTCTAAGTTTTTGGAACCGGGTCCTGCCGTTTTGACGGCAGATTTCACTGGCTGTATCAGCTTGGAGTAAGGTTTAACGTTCGAACGTGGTCACCTTGCTGAAACTGATCAGTGCCCAGTTTAGCAAGCACTCCTCGAAATAGTTCAGCTGTATTTATTCATAGAATATGCGTCACCAAACGGTCTTAGACCAGCACTTTCTAGATATCTGAGGCCTACAGTCGGTTTTTATCAGAGCGTTTTAGTTGGATCATTAGTCCACCTTTCGTCGAAGCCATGACCAATTCACGAAGGTGCTTACAGCTATCGTTTAATTTATGTTTCCAGCAAGGTGGATCCCTACTATTCAGCAGAGAAGCCATCCGAATGATATTGTGTATCATAAATTTTCTTAAGGAAAAGCACACATCACCAAATCTGGATCCTATAGACCTTTGTCTTTACAGTCGTCTGATGAGGTGATGACATGAAACTGTACCCAGAATGTTGGGGATTTAAATTTCAAAGTTGCGAGGCCGTTTGACTTCCCGGCACTCGGGTGCTACTATCACCGTTGGGAGCGCCACACAAATGAAGATATTTCGAATTATACGAAATCAATTTTGGAACCATTCAGTCTGTTTCCAATAAATGTTGTGCGGCAATCAGCTTAATTTGTGTGTATAGTAATGGTTGTATATTTTGGCTCTCACGTGCTCACTTTCTCTTCAGGGTTAGTGCGATCTCATTTGTTGATAACATAGGTTACGCTAAAAATCAGTTTCGTTTGCATATTTAGTCAGATGGGCTTTCCGCAGACGAGCGCTTTTCGGTGTCTCCAGCCTGATTGACCTTGCGTATCTAGACCAGAGTTAGCAGGACAGAAAACATGTTTGTGGGGATGAACTTACCGCGCAATCTGTGTTCGCCCACTAGCAATTACTACCCAACAGAGCTTTAACACGACCCTGTGCTGCAATTAGCTGCACTAGAGAACCTTCAATTCCCCGTATTACTCGCAGACCTCGTGTGATAAGTTTCCACGACTGACAACCACAGTTCACTGCAAACTCTTGAAAACGTCTGCCCAGATAAAGATTTCCAACTTACTTCCTTTTCAGACAGGTGGAATATGTGTTCAACTTTGTGGCGCTGCTTTCAGAAGGATTCCTCTTCTTATTCCATCTGCATGGACGAACTCCTTTGGACATTTACTTACATATGTTGCTCCTCGGAATGATCTTGCTTACAATCATCTGTGGCTTCGCTGAAGTTTACATGAGAGACCAACCGATCTATGCAATTGTTCGCAACTGGTCAATTCTAGTTCAGGGCACGTGGTTCTGGCAGGTTCGTAACACTAGTTCTGATTTCCTCAGCTTTATCACATACTGTCACTGTTGCACTGTTTCACATTTTTTCTCTCGTGAATTTGTGTTTATTGTGTTCCACTGAGGTGAGGCAGACAATTTACTGGAAAAGCATGAGGCAGATTTAGTGGTTGTGCACCCGAATCGCAGAAAACTCGAATCAGTAGCAGTTTGAGTCTGTGTGTTAGTTAATCAGGTGATCGAGAATAACTGCCTCAGAGTGAACAGTGTCTCGGTACGAAATATCATCTGGCGGTTTTCTTTTTGAGGTCAAATGTCACTAATGATATCAGAAGTAAAAGAAATGAGCTGATTTACCCTTTGATTGCATGGGTTGGATGTGTTTTGCAGTGAACTACAGCCTCTGTAAAAATCACGAGCGTTCCTGTAGTCATGCACACGGTTTCTTCAGACACACCCGGGTAAATGAAAAACTTACCGGATGTAAACTTAGGGGAAATGCGAGTTTTGTTGGGTATTGTGTCAACACATTAACTGCGGTCTTATCTGGTTTGGTGTACATCAGACCGTGGCACATTCCACACCAAATCGTTGACTTGTTTGTTGCAAATTCTCAAAGTACTGCGCGTCGGGCTCCATAAAGTAGCCGATACCCTGATCATGTTCATTCCCTTCTCCAGGCAAGTAGAGCAGCAGACCGTGTGGGCTATTCCTCGCTCAGGTGCGTTAAGCCTCCATTCCGTCGCGACTCTTCCTAGTGGAGCAAGGCACCCTCCACGAGTTTGGTGCCTTTTTGATTTTTACGATGACTGTAGTTCGGAAGGATTTCCGAGAACGGTCGGCATCCCTAGTCTACCTATCATAGGGTTGCTGCTGACATACAGTAGCTTACAATCAACTTCACTTGTCTAAGACCTATTGTTTTCGGTCTTCGCTATGGCTTTGAGACCATGAAACTCAGTAGACACGTAAACTGAATGGGATGGCTTGGGGTCAGCTTCCATTGTAAAAGATTATGCTCACAACCGCCTATACATTCCTCGAGTATCTGAAAGTCATGTTTGAAGTACTGGCAGTTTTGGAGTGGGCTTTGTTTAAAGTGTAGCAGCAGAGTGGCACATGTCCACAATGCAATTATCAGCCTCAGCGTATCCATATGTAACCGGCGTGGGAGCATTGCTAAAGTTATACCAGGGAAAAGTTTCTATGGGCACTATAGGATTACCACAATGCATCGAGTTGCTCTCTTTCGTACAGTGCATCAGAAGTTTCTTTTTGAGTCCAGAAGATAACGCCGAGTAGTTTAGGCCCCGAGTTACCCCCAAACCGTCCATCCGCCTATCTAACCGGTATATTGGGTCACTGCCAACATTGCAGACGGACAGTCTGTTGGAATCATTCCATGACGGTCAAAAGAGAACTAATGATGGACTACTTTATTCCATGAGTGTACTCATTAGATATAAGACGAAACACTTAACCCCAAATTTAGGTTCAAAATCTCTTAGTTGACACTATGAGCACCCATGAAACCGGCTTGTCATGTTCAAGTAGAGCAAGCTTTCGAAACGGTCCCGCGTGTGGTTAAAGACCATATGACACAATCTACGGCGTGTAAACGTTTTCGTTACTCATGAGTAGTGAGAAGAAAAAATAGATTGTTACGGGGGGATCGGTCACTGGCCTGAGTGACCGAGAGGCGGACAACTACATGATGCTAGCAGAAGCGTTGTCATCAAATAGGAGCAATAAAACATACAAAGAAGACGTGAATGAGTGCATGTATTAGTATTGACATTAAAATACATTTTGATGCTGGCACTGACCTTGAAGCGCGGATTTAAACATTTCGGCCCAAAGAACCAAGAAAGCACCACCATCTCAGTGAGAGATTACGAAGTGTTTTCATATTGCGTATTCTATAATGATCGTTCACTTAATAACTCAATAGATGAATTCAAAAGTAAAAAACTCCTTTCCTAATAAAAAATAGAACAATACAGGTAGGATGGGGAATGCACTGGAATAACCTCGTCACGAAGACACAGGACCTTACTGTGTTGTGTTGGTTTGTGCACCTCCTTGACCCAGTTAGCTATATTGGAGGCTTCCCCTGTAACCCCCCGTCTCTCATACTAGGTTGGTCAAAGCGTATAAACCAGACTAAACAGTCTCCTGGTCCCCCAGTTTGTGCTTGTGGTGACATGTTCCTTAAAAGTTGTCTGCCAATCACCGCTGGCTTGCGGTCAGGCTCTTGAGCCCACAAATTGGTTTGAAGGTTTTAATCGTCCTCCTCTCCATGTTTTGGCGCTCTGAGTGTATCTCAGCAGTGTATCTCAACATACACGAATGATTTGACGCCACATGAGTCGTCGTGTGGTGCCATCAGTTTGTCCACCCTACTTGTTGCGTACAGTAAGGCCCCTCCTTTCGAACACAGCATAAGTCAGCCAGCATGGTTGTTGAACGTGAGATCAAGAATATTCTGGGGGCGGATAGAGAAAATTAGTGAAAACGTTTTTGAGTATTGGTAGCTCTGTTGGGTTTATCGGCTGTCGATCAGATGGCAACTGATCTGCTCGCCGAGCTTGACTGTTGACTTTCATTACCGTGTGCAGAGAGAATCGCGCGCTGACGATGTCTCAACTGCCATCTGGTCAACCGTCAAGAATACTGGTGGAATCATAGGTCATTGGAAATGAAGGAAGTTATTGCCAGCTTGGAATACCCGGGAACATGTTTACCCATTGTCCAAAACGGAACCGATGAAATCGGCTGTTAGTGAGATCGTCAAGGATAATAGTGTAAATTCAGTATGCAACAGGAACCAACGCTTTGATCGGTGGGCTGAGTAGTTTGGACAACAGTTTAGTTGGACCTGTTTCCCGGCACCCATGCCTTTTATCCGACCCACTCAACTCGAGCTGTCGTGTGTGGTTTTAGGCCCTTCCTTAGTTTTTAAAGTATTAATATGCCTTTTTGGCATGAAGCGCCATTAGGCCTCAAGGCTAGATGAGATCTCACCAGCGTTGTTTAAAATTGATGGTGAATCTTTGTGTTTTGTCTTGACCGGATTGTTTAAACTGATTCGGGAATCAGAATGTGTTCCAACAATCTGCGACCAATCAATGAGTGTACCTTTATTCGGAAAAGGTATCCGAAGTGACTGGTGCAGCCATGCGGAAGCCATCAGTAACACGACTACCAGCCTAAATGATACTGTGGGGTCTGACCCCATCACGGAGACGCAAGTTCGAGAGCACCAGGCAGGATTTCTGCCAGTTACCGGGTGCATTGACATCTTCACATCACATCGAGTGCTTGAGTAGCATCAGCTATACAGCCGACAGATTGTGTTGCTTGTCTTTGACTTCAAAGGGCCTTCTGCTACGTGGATAGGTTGACTTTTCTACGTATCCAATGAAGGCTTTGTCTTGCAATTAAAGCCGGCCTATGCTCAAAAGCCGAGAAGCACTGTACGGCTGTTTCATCTGTATTGGGAGATATCAGCAGTGTGCATTTCACAAAACTCCGTGACTTCCAGGCTGGTTGTTTGAACACTTGACCGTTCTACATATACTGTTTCTACGTACACTTGGCCAACGATGGATGTCCTTGAAGTTTGTTCGTTACATTTAGTTCTTCGTGCCATTTTGTCACATAATTCTGGTCGCCTTAATGTTACCTAAAATTCTTTCTATAACCAGTGGAGTTCATCAGGGCCTCCCTCACCATTTTACTCAACTTCGTCGCTGACACCATCCTGGAGTGTACTATCCTCAGGGCGGTTAAACGATATCACGTCTTGAGAAATGCTCGTTGACTTAGATTATGTGGGTGACACTTGTTTTTATACTACCCAAAACGGGCCCGTGTTTCTCTACGCAGTTTGGACTTTCAGACTGCAATGTATTACTTCAGAATTCCCCACTCCCCATGTATCCCTTTGAAGCTGTAGAATGGGAGCCTAGTTTTGTTAATAGGTTCACTTTTCTTGACTGCTGCACTGTGACGGATGAATTCGTCGCACGTACCACCAAGGCATGAATAATATTTGCCAACTTGTACCGCCTTTGGCGCGTCAGAAACGAATATCGCTGAGGTTAAAGGGCCGTGTCTACAAAACAACCATCGGAACAGTCCCTATTCATGGCTATGGAACTTGGCCTCCGATCTTATCACAGCTGTCTTCGTTGTGTAATGTGGAGTAGCTGGCCGTAGCATGTATGTAGTGGAACTGTTTATAAGCGAGTACTAGGTAATAAATAGGATTCACTCGAGCACCAGATATGGCCTCTCAGGTTAAGGCGATTTGGGGAATGTATTACGTACGCCTGATCACGTCTGTCAAAGAAATCCTTGAGTTTCACTCCAAATCCACGTTAGCAAAAGGCTTGCAGGAACAGGCTAGGACGTGGCAACGCGAAACGAAAGCAGCTGCTGTCAGTTTGGGCGCTATGGGATCTTGGCACCTTCCTGGATGAAGTGCACGTGATTCTCCGTGTGTCTGGTTGGAAACCCCACATGACATAGCACGTGACCGACCCCAGTAGCAAGCTTATTGCCACTTAGCCAGATTGCTTAGGTAACGCTTGTATGATGTTATGTACTGGGCTCGCAAAGAACGTCAGTCTCGCTGACTGTTTCTGGTTCCAACATGACATTCAGATGTGTAGATTTTGATGGTTTAGACACCTTGCTCCTGGCTGTTTTCTCTAGGAATCTAGGGGTTTTTGTGCTAAGATTCTCTGCTCCCCATTCCTTTTATCTTTTACCAAGGCTTCCTTCCTCCATGGTTTTGTGGCCGTTAAGCAGTAGTTCCCACTACTGGTCCATTGGGTTTCCTCATGATAGTGATGATGATGATGACTCGATCACTCAGAATAATTGCTCTGGGACGAGAGGAGGACTGTTCAAATTCTACAACTCCGTATCCATCTAAAACCAATACGAATAAATGATGTAGATGTCTTTTTGGTTCAACATTCTCAACAAGCCCCTGCAGGAACACAGAATCGCTTTGCCACTAGCCGGCCAATTTCTCCGAAGCATGTAGAAAGATTCAAAAAATGAGCCGTCCGTCCGGCGATAAAACTCAGTTAACAGTTGATGTAATCCTTGAGTTAGTCAAATAGTCAGGACGACTATCAACGGCGGTGGTCATCTACCGTAAGGCTAAAGCCTCACAAGAGCAACAGTTTGCAAAAAGGATGCATTCACGTGCTGGCCAATCAGATAGCAAAGACTGTTTGCCTGTTCAACCCAGACCGTCCGCCATTACATTCGCAGTCATGGCGAAGTGTGGATGGGCAGAGAGTACCGAGACACCTGTCCCTCACACGGGATAACCGATTTCTCGGCTAGCAATAGAAGTGGGTCACTGTCGTGACCCGTCTAGTCCATCCTCATTCTTTTTAAGCATTTAGAATCCCTCACTGCTAACACTTAGTGTAAACTTGATGATCAGCGTATCCTACAAGGCCGAATTTGTGCAGGAATTGTGTCCACCCTGGGGTGAAACTGAGTGCCCGTAAAGCACTTTCGTCTTTTCACTGTTCGTTTTCACGCGCTTGTCTAAGCTTGTTTATAGTCCGCCGCGGAAAAAAACGAGTGAAATTGTAACACTTCGCAACTTGTCTTCTTGCTGTGCTAAGGGAGTGACAGATTGGGTACGTCCTCACGTTATAGTCGGTAAGGAAGGAAAACGAATCTGACCTTGGAGCGCCCAGGTTCTCCTAGGCTTCCAATCATTTTTAATTCTGCGATTAATTATCAGGTGTTTTTACTGTCACACCACATTTTGCGAGCCTATTTTCTTCCCTCAACAGGTTGGTGCGATTCTTTACCCGGTTGCCAGCTGGATGCCAGTTTGGGATGGGATGAGAAAGGAGAGTATTCCAGCAGCTGCAAACCTGTTTTGCTATCATCTTTTAGCGGACTTCGTTGGGATTGTTTTGCTTGCCTCCGTGATGAGCCTCCGGCTGGGTCGAATTAATTTTCGAGCAGCAGCAAGACCACTTCATACACAACACCCGGAGCATACCATTGAAGATTTGTCCGCCGATATGAGTACTGAGATGACTCTTTATGCAGCGTCTAGAGAAGCCGAAGAGTCAACCACAATGTTCAACAGTGTTCACAGCTGAGGTTCGAACAAACTGTGGCGATTTTCAGTCTTTTTTCACAACACCTGTTTTCACCTTCCTCTCTGCTAACTTTAGTACCTGTCGCTCTGCCTGACAATATTTTGCACACTTCTGTCATAAACAAAACTCATGGAGATTCAAGCCTGGAGACCAATACATAGTCCTTTGCGTGCACACTGGCTTCACAAGTTTCTTGTTTTCACCTCTGAATCAAGTTGTAGTCTGTGTTGTTTGGTAAAAGTTCTAGGTTCAGAAGAACAGCAGGCTGAATGCCGAGTCAGGTTGAGAAGAAATTTTTGGGCAAATCATCGCGACATACATTGTAATAGGACAATGTAAATGAGTAAAGCGTACTCTATGAATGAACAAACGGAACAGTCCGTCCGCGAAATTGTCATATCAAGACTCTCAGCACACGTGTGGGCCTTTTGTGCATTGAACGTAGGGTTCCGAGAATGGAGGCAGGTTTGATAACACTTGGTTACAAATACTGGGGCGGTGTAACTGGTTGGCCGGGACTAAGAATGCTAGATTGACACAACAGTTGTGTCATGCAGCTACAATCCTGTAGTTGTTCAGCACCATGGATACCGACGAATAGAGCTAAGATTGGCACGTATTCTTGTTCTACTAACATTGTCGTTTTTGTCCGGAAGTCTCAGTTCTAATTGGCGACCGATGCTTTGCATTCTAAGACCGACAACCTCCTAAAGTTAATCGATGTATCCGTTGGCGTGTTCAGATCTCTTCGAAACAAGCTTGTTTGCTTGTAGCTTCTGACAAGCCGTATCGATCTCTTGTCCTCCATTTTCTCCTTATCTTCGCTAGCTTTGAACAGTTTGCAGTAGTCCTAACTTCCATAGGCTAATTCACCGATTTTAGTTCCACCTATAGGTCATGGACATCTACCAAACTGGCACGTTATCATTCTGGTATCCAGATGGAACTAGACAATTCTAGGCTTATCGATCGAAAATCCACTTCGTGTTGTGAATCAGCTGATAACTAATGGGCCCTACCGTACATGGTACTATTCTTTACCTAGATAACCTACGCAGAGAAACGGTTATTCATCTTTTGTAGACTATGGTTTGTGCTCTTTTTTCAAATAGCACCACCTTTGGCAATCGGAGTTTTGTTTTTTGGCTACATTTTGAAAAGATGTTTTTGTTTATTTTAACTTTCTGCGTGGAATGAGGCGGTCTTCGAAAAGGCATGTCTGATTGGATGATGTTCAACAAAAAACGTGAAAGAAAGTCTGCAGGCCATCCAAAGTCTCGTTCCTCTTGGAGTGAACATTAAATTTTTAAGCAATAAATTGGAATTCTTCCGACTGATCGTTGGAAGTAACTCAATGCATTTACCAATGGAACTAAGCCCTGTTCGAAGTAAGGTAATCGTTCAACAGTAAGGCAATCGTTTGGTGTCTGTGGGTGTGACTATGACCTAGGGGAAGAGGCTTTTAGCTCCATTTTTCTCGTAAATATAGCCTGAAAAGTTCTGCCAAGTTCTCAGAAATCAAGAGGAGTCTTCGAAGAACGACATTCTCCTTACCCATATACATCTTATTTCGCATTTCACTACGTGGTTCACATCCTAGTTGCTACTTGTTAAACTCTTGCCGCATAACTCATCCGCCACTTGTGATCGCTACACTGATTGATGCAAACGAGCAACATACCACATGCAAAGGTGTAATAACACACACGCTTGCTGCTTCATTGTTCTGAGGCACGGCATCGCATGTCTCATTAATGACGTATGTGAACGTGCGCTAATTTACTGAATACACTCATTCGCACAACAATTTGGTTTTAACGGGAGACTCAACTTAATCCCAGCCGTGTCTCTCGTTTGTGATGCCCTTCAACTGAATGTACTGCACAAACGCCGCCTTATTTTTCAGCTGGTGCGATATTCGAGATATCGTAGTATATTTCCTTGAAGGAAACTACTCACAAGGTTGTTGAACACTCTTCGACAGCCCATGATCGGCTTCGTCCTTCTTTGAGCTCGTCATATAGGCTCAGTTCCTGAGTTCCCGTCAACCTTATGTTCTGCTTGAGCTCAAATTGAACGAAATTCGCGAAATACACTTGCTTGCACACCAGTTTGGTTTTAACGGAGGTCGCACCTACCTGATGAGTCCGAAGAGGGGCGAAACCGGTCGTGGGCTGTCGAAGAGTTTCCAGTAACCTCGCGCTACTTTAATTTGTTCTGTCAGAGGTTAGAACTATTACTTTCAGCACCAGGAGCGTAGTTCAGCACAAATAGCCAAAGATTCGTACGTTTCCTTGGGGAAATGCGCGTAAGAGGATTGTTGTGATAAACTAAACTTATTGGTGTCTAATAGTGCAAGTCGGCCTGATAAAAATTAACTGGTCCCGTGTAATTCGACAACAAGGTCGTTTTACGTTCACCTTGAAGTTCCGTGCGTTGACTCTACCGTTCAGGTTTCATGAAATGAGCGGACAGTGATCCAAGCATTCTCTTTAAGAGTTTAAACGATGTGATGACTTACTAATACGCTGCTGGTTACTAAAACAATCGGTCCAATTTTCCGACGCATGGCTCGGTAATTATGGGGTCCTCCGTGAGGATCGATGATTAGTTAGGATAAACACTAGGACCAAGTCAACAGCTGGTTAGACCTAGAATCTCACCTTCGGGAAGCAGCCTCACCAGCTGTGCGCTAACGGTTGTCTGATGTTTGGTCATGAGGCCTCGGGTTGCCGAGCTCTTCGAGAGATCAGCTAATTCTGTGAAACCATATTTGTGACGTCAAAAACCACGTTTTATCAGCGTTGTGCGGTCGAAGATTATAGCGAGTTATCTCGGGCATTTGTCCAAACATCAGGACCGAGCGGACACTAGCTCAAACATAACTTGGTCAGTTTTGAGTTCATTCCCAGCGAGATGGCTCAAGTGGTTAGAGCGCGAATTTACTGACCGGAAGGTCCGTGGTTCGAACCCGACCTCTGCCTCTCGACTTCCCCTGTCTAGGCTTGGGCAACCTGGCAGTATCCCAGCCCTCGTGCTTCCTTCGGGTGGCACGGCAGCTAGGCACCGGAAGGGTGTTACAGCTGAGCGATTTTTTTTTCATTCCCAGCTTGGCTTAGTACGACGATTGGCTATTGATCAGGTGGCTATTGGATTGTTCACCGACCTTGGCAGCTGGCATGCAAACGTTTCGTCCAACTAATTTGCACATCCAAGCCGCTAATATTTCGACACACGATACTGTACGGTAATTCTTCTCCAACTCGACTTCAAAAGAAGCCAACCAAAACCGGAACCGTTCCAGAGATGACCCTGCCTTGGACGTACACGACCATAAAGTCGAATTAGAAAAGCAGTCAGTACAACGAGAATGGCCGCACAAACATACTACTGTGTATGGTCGGTCGCTCCCAGTCTCGGTTTGTGCTTCTAACCCACCTTCTAACCTACAATCTTATGATTTTACCACATCAATGAATACGATAGACCCCTACTGGCCCGGTATTTCTGACAAAATACACAGTTTAAAAAAGAAATCCCCACCCAAATACATCCACAGTGGTCACGCTGGCAGACCCTTTGGGGCAGAACAAAAAAACTTTTGGAGAGGTTTATCACACTTACTCCCACCAGTTCGTGGTGCGCGAGTGAGCGTTTACGACAGTGTTAGGGGCCAGGTATTTTCATATGGTTACACGAGACAATTCAGGTGTGGTGATAAACAAACTGGCCACGCATCTTCAGTCTATCATGAAGCAACATGTTGTAAGAGATCAAAAGAGAAATGACCTAGTGAACTGGGGATGCTAAAACTAAAGGACAAATAAACACGATAACTGCTACACACTTATGACGGGTAATTGTGAGCCGTACTGTGAAAGCAGCTCTCACTTCTGTATATCTGTGTTCTTATGTATGCTCATCTTACCAGTTTCTTTCTTAAAATAGATAATCATCCAATTTTACTCGCAATCGTACATAACCATAGAAAAGTGAGAATCTTTTTTACTAAAAAAAATGACTGATGCGGTGTGAATACGTGTTAGTCAAGTTCGAATCATGCTCTAGGTGCATCCATACGCACACTGTTTATTGCAACGGAAACAGCTAACCACAATCTAGACCACAGACTTCACACAATCATCAGACTTGTGTTTCAACTGACCTAGAGTTACGTGAAGTTCTTTTGATAAGGAACCACGCTGAACTTTCAACAGAAGGAGTTTGACGCTTACAGGAATGTTGTTTATCGGGACAACACACGCTTGCAGGTTTGTGGCTCCATCCTTGTATTTTTACACGTTTCTGTTATTTTGGAACAAGTTTGCATGCTTTGTGACGGCTTGCTGTGCCTTTGGATTTCTATGTGAAAAGCTGTGCTGTAACACCGAGAATTACTGTGTTAAATTGGTGTGGACCTTCATCTGAGTTCATCACCCGAAGAACCAGTCAGTACAAGGGTGTTCAAGACGTTTATATACTACTGAGACTAATGAGAAGCTAATCGTTTAGATGTGACACCCTTCCGGTGCCGAACTGCCATGCCACACAAAGAAAGCACGAGGGCTGAGATAATGTCAGGTTTCCCAAGCCTAGACAGTGGAAGTCGATATGCAGAAGTCGGGTTCGAACCATGTACCTTCCGGTTAGTAAATTCATGCTCTAACCACTGAGACATCTCGCCCTGAGATTGAATCGGGCTGTGTGGTGACAGACAATCCTTGCTGTCATCCGGGAAATCGCCACCGCCAAAGCCTTAGGTGATTTGCCACTTAATGCCTCCGAGATGTCCCTGTGACGTCATAGCTACCTGGAATTTACTTCATATGCATTGTGCGATATATTATTGTGCAACTTTAAATTCCACTAATTAGCTTTAATTTAATTCTTGTTTTGCATACATGTCAGCAAATAATCCACTCTAGTACTCTTGAAGTTCCGAAGTGTTAAGGTCACAACGGTGCTAGAGGTGATTCTCAGTGACCATCGCTGTACAGACCAAGCCGAATTGTGGTTATCACTAGCTAGCCGTATATGCGTGTCTTGAGTTGTGTGGACCACCAGACGAAATATGCATTCACCGGGGTATCACAACTGCTCAACTGTCCTCACTTTACAGTTACGGGCAGTGATGAATTCAGAACTCCCCCCCCCCGCCCTGTTCACCCTCCGACCTCATTCCCTCGAGTTTATACCGGGTACAGGATGTTCCAGTGGTTGTACAGTTTGATCAACGCAAACGGCATGTGGTGTTACGTACTGTGGTAGAAACCAATCGGTGTAGACCGATCCCCAAAGAATATATCACCATTGGGGAGGCCTCTTCAGAGGTAGGTGACTCATCTGGACACCGTAATAGCCTCCCTTGGGAGTAAGGTCCCTTTGGGGTGAGAGATAATACTGGTGTGGACTCTCCGGAAGATATGACCTCCACTCATAGTGGTCTTTATAGGGAATACTGTATCCAAATTCCATCCAGAAGTTTGTCTTGTAAGCTGCAAAATTCAACAGTGAAACCAAACTCAGCATTTTGGTTTTTCAACACCTGCTAAATTCACTGTGATAAGCTTCCAAAGCAATGGCGATGTTGGGTTGATATGTTGCTCCACACAACGGATTAGGGTTGGAGCGGACGCCGGGCTGTACGAAAACAATTGGATGGATGAAATGAGAACACCGCTGTTAGCATTCAGACAAGCGTGTGGTCAGATTAATAGTCCCTGACTCAAGGGCAGATATGGAAGCCAATTGACTATTGGTCTTCTGGGAATAACAATGTGAAGGAGGGAGTAATTAGTCAAAGAGGTTCTTGGTAAAATACACCCGTTGCGATGCCACTTCTTAGTCAAACGGCAACAGCGATCCCGTGCATTTTGATGATAATTCGTAAAACAGTATGACACGAAAGTATCCAATCGCTTTTACTGATTAGCGTGCTTCAGAAAAACCATCGGCACAGGAAATCGAACTTTTTCAGTCACCGAAAACATGTACGTTTTATCAGTATGCATAGAACGCTAATCAACCTTACACGACCTCTAACACTACGTTTTTTCGTGTCAAGATGTTCCGACATTTCTTAATGAGTTGCCTCTACAAAACTCACAAGATGATCCGAAAGGCGTCCTTAGGTGTTTCTTTGGAAATTTGAATGTGACTCAAGACATCCGATGAATGTAACTACTCGGGTTTTATATCAGAGTTTGTACGATCCTTAGGACAACTTACTTTGAAATCGAACCATCGATCGATTTTTATCATGACAATTAGGTTCTTCAGAATTTTTTTATTGCGCTATCTTATAGAGAGTGCCACAACACCCTAAAACATTCAAAAATGATCCCGGGATCATGTAAGATCCATGCGGTCTCAAGGCATGCCAGACGTTTTGTTGTTTCGTACTGGGTACGTCTATGGTTACTTGGGTCCTGATAACCACTTGTCCAGGATTTTTGAAATAAATGAACAGATCCGTTTACAGTAGTCCAAAGACAATTCGTGTGTTGTTGTTTGATCACTTTCCAGGAATGTTCCTTATACATGTGGTTTACAGACCATCAGTAGGTGGGGCTGAGTGGCGGCAATGGGGAAAACGTCCATCACTTTCCTTATGAAGTTTGTGAGACAGGAGAGTTGAGCTCCGAAATTGGCTCAGTCGGTTTCCTCCAGTGTGCATAATTCTCACCGATGAATGATAACCGTACTCACCGTTTTCTATAGAGGAAAATGTTGGTAGCTCAGGTAGCGTAGATGGTCGTTGGCTTGTTCGCTGAGCTGAGCACAACCACCAACCCACCGCTACGCACCACTACGCTTCCCAATAACACACTGATGATGTCACCTCGATTGGTGATGAAACGTTTGCAATCAAATTGCCCAGCTCAGCGAACAAGCCAACGACCACGTACTCACCGTATAAACCAGTGGTCTCAGGGCTTGTGTGTATCTCACGAAAATTCAAATATAATTTGGGCATAGGCCTTGTAGTGGTTGGTGTCGTTGTTCCAGTCAGTCCGAAGAACACTTCAGTGCACTGATGAGCTGAATCGGGGAAACTATGGAATAGGTAATAATGAATGTCGCTAGGGCTGACTGACTCACATCAGGCCTGAGGGAAAGTCTATTCGCAGTAGCTCGGACTCTGTAGCATTAATCATAGCGTAGCTATGGCAACATAGAAAAAACTGTTATGTTCATGTTAACCTACCTTAGGCTGTTTGTCAATGTGAAATCCATCCGAGGGCTATGAAGTGATCCAAGCTTTGTATCCACAATAACCATACAGAATAATGGTAAACAAACTGGCAGCTTTCTTTTATTGCCAGGTACGAAGGTCTTCGAAACACGGTAGTCCTCACTTACACGGGAACGCTTCAGATAAAGCCAGTTTGTTCCCTGTGGTGATGATTTTCTTGTAGGGGACAGTGGCTATAACATTTTATCCGACTGTAACTACTCGCATAGACTAAAGGAACATTTGATGATTCGAATTGCTTCCGAATAAACTACAGCAAAAGCAAGTTATCAGATGACGTGAACTCGGACGAATGTTCGCTTTTCTCTTCCCTCATTCACGTCGCTCGAGTGGCACAGGGTTTCTGTTAGGTAAGACTAAGCCACTCAAGCATCTGGGGTTATTGGTATCCTTTTTATGAATTTCTGTTTAAAACAACGCAAATCGTCATCAGATTTTATTTGCCTTCTTATTGCCTGTCCCGGAATATTTCCAGCGTAAAACACTTGGATCCAATGCCACATCATTCACTGCAGCTGCATCGCCATTTCAGACCCCACAACGAGAAGAACACGATTTAGGAACGGATGATTATATGACCGGATGTGTTAAGCAAACGGTAGACCGTCTTTCAGCTGTGGCACCCATTCGGTGCATAGCTATCGCCCATTCGGAAGGAAGCAAGGGGACTCAGACACCGCTAGGCGCAGTCAAAAAGTTACAATAGGATTCGAGCCACGGACCAATAGGCCAGAGTTCCTACGTTAACTGCTGAGCTATCTCTAAGTTTAATGTACTCTCAGGTCAACCGGTACTCATACAGTAATGAGTATCTTAACGCAAAAGAGCTCACATAGTTACACAGTTGCTACGGCATCCACCTGAAACAACTAAATTGATGATAAGTGACATCTTGACAAATCGACTTCATAGCATTCGCATCCACATACAGTTCACAACGCGATCCTATGCGTGTTAAGCGTTAAGTCCTATCACAATGACGTACACCGACTGCCGTAAATCAACAGTGAAAGTAGAGTTCGAAAAGTATTCAGCACCAACGTCACCGGGCAAGGATAGATGATGCTGATTCACAGTTTTGATACGTCAAACTCTACTACGACGTCCAGATTAGCGCCGCCACCCTTGTTAACGGAGCCAGTCTCATTCTGATTGGAATTTTAGGCCTGTTAGATCAAGCCGTTAGTTTTGGTACTGTATGGTTTCTCTTGCTTAGAAGCACCAGCGCAGTAAGGTGTAGTCTTGTGGAGAATAAGGTCTTTTTTCTTATGTGAGGATTCCACCAATGGGGACGATGTTAACAAAGGAAAAATGCTTCCCGAACTGTCCACCGAGAAGTCTATTTTACATGTCTTTCCTTCACTGATACGTGAGAAGACGAACCGAAAAGCAATCATGAGGCATCAGTTTCCTCAAATAGAAGAAGTGATCTAATGCCAATAGTTTTTTCATTGTTTTTGTCACATTTCTTCAGACTTTTCCATTTACAGTTCTGATGGCCTCTGTTAATATTCCAGCCTACCCATAGACTACGTGGTCTGTGCTGGTGGCCGTGACATGTTCGAGCTATCCGCTCAAACTCTAGAGTTAACCAGGAAAGATCTCAATACAGGTTGTCGCGCCGCTGTGCTGTGAGAATCAGATGCATTCTGATGAATATGTCCGCCTGTTCTATGTTCATTCTGAAAAGTAGCTGCGTCTACAGCGGCCTCTGATAGAAACCAACTTTCTCATTTCCAAACGACTGCCTACGAGGTTGTTCCATCCGATGACTGATGCTTGGCCTCAGGGCTTCAAACATCCATTCTTTGTGCCAAAAATATAAGAATTGTTGTATGGATTACCACCAACTTCAAAGGAGTGGAGAACGACATGAATCTCGCCAAAACTTATTATGATTAGTTCAATGCAATGGGCAATCTGAATGGATACAAAGCTCGTCTGGGGTAAGAAGTCAACTGGGTTGTGTATAAAATGCGTGTTAGATGGTTTGTATCGTACGAGTAGGTCCAGCTGCGTATTTCCATGCCAGACATACTCTGTGAGCACCCTTGTATACAAAGCAAGCCAATATGTTTATAAGGCATCATTATTCCGGCAAATGAAACTGTAGTGAGAACCCGGGACACTGGCGTAGCCAAAGCATGTCAGTGGCACCCGATGATTTCTTGGATGTTTGGAGTACCTGGCTACTTTTTGTGTTCATTTCTGGAGTCGATTCCGAGTTCTATGTGTCCGGAATGTGCCGGCATCTGTCCGCATCATGCATGCGTCAACACTCCAGACAATATTGATGTGACGATCGCTGGCGTGCAACGGTTCGTGGGAGTGAAAGTAGGTAACAGGCGTGGTGTGTTGGCTATTGCAAACCGAACGCCTCAATACTACCTTGGTTTACCGAGCTCTGCGTTAATTCGTTACACCCTACATCAGTAAGCACTGTGTGGAACTCGTTAAGATATCCGTTGTTTTGGGTTCTCTGAACACATGCCTTGCAGCAATTCCAGTTTCAAGTTATCCTTGAAGAGATCGTTTGTGATTTCTATCAGTTGCCTCATCAAACTTCAGCTCGGTGGTTCTTTCCTGAATTTATGAAGAGACTGTCATGTATGTCATGGAGACTGTCATGTATGGCCCTTGTGGCCTTCCTAACAAATTTCTCCTCAGCTTTTGGCCATAGATGGAGTTCACTCACAGGACGATAGCCCAACTGAAATTTCTGAACCCTTTACACTATCAGCATACTGTAAGTAGCTCAGAAGGAAGAACAATTCGCAGGATGCTCGAAACTTCTAGCTGAAGGCAGTCAAAACTTGACCATGTAATGTGGATTCCACTACTGGGGACCGAATGGCATCTGAACTCCAGTAAATCGCACTGCTGATGAGTCGCTCATGACCAAACGGTCTAACATTTAACCACTGATTGTGAGGTTGCGAGTTCATATACCATATTATATTATATTATATTATATTATATTATACTATATTATATTATATATTATATCATACTCTATTGTGTTATATTATATTATAGTATACTATATTATAAAAGCGCACTGGATGTCAGTTCGCCGTTATGCTGGGGATAGAAAAATAAACATAGCCTGGCTGTATTGAACGTCCCTATGGAGACTGCGGTTGTCCTCATGAAAGATTACTGGTCAATGTTTTGGAGCAAGCAAGTTGTTTGACTATTCATAGCAAAGCTCGAGGATTTTTCTGGTAATCCAAGTTTTGCATTCCTTTCGTACTCAACTTGCAGACCTACATTATTCCTGAAGAACCTTGGGTTTACACTTTTGCCGGTGAACAGTGGCAGCAGCCTCTCGCTGGTGGTGCTGCAACGGAACGCAACGGACAAGCCTTCTTTGGCCTTCCTTGATCCTACACGCAAGTCTTGGACAGACTGATATTCAGCAAGGGTGAAACGAAGGTTCAATCTTTTCAAAATTAAACACATTGTTTACATTATTACTTTTGCACGGGTCAGCTTTTTGCTTCAGTCTCTTGTGGAACTTCTGTCAATCAGCCATGTAAACTGGAACACTTAACGCCGTGTCGCTTTTGGAGTTTTAACAACCGGCCGTTGCTGATTGAAAATCTCACGCAGTTCGACCCTCTCACTACCGTTTGGACACTGTTGCAGATTTTCACCCTCGTCCTGTCAGGTTGTCTATCATAGAATTTTCTTATTCTACTTACTGACCTGGCTGAATGTCATCTTATCAGTGTTGACAGCAGGAAGAAAATAAGCAGTGTTTTTACTTCAACCACATCAATCAGACGTCAGTGAGCGCATAGCTACAGGCTCCTTGGGGCTCTGTTTTTGCCGAGGTGATTGAAGTTTGCGGTGTCGGAAGGGCAAACTTTGATTCACATAGCACAATGCGAAGACTGATTGCCCAGTCAGCTGCCTATGGCAGCTGGTCCAGCAAGTTTCATGTGGGCGGAATTCCCCCGCAGGTAGTAATCAGTATTGATGCGTTTGTGGTTTGCGGTTTCCGTTTGTTAGGCCCCGCATTTCGAATGTGTCCTATTTGTCTCCGGTTTCTGTTGCACATTGGAACATCGGATGGATGGTTTCATCCACTGAGCTGCAGTATGGGACCATGTCATGAGGCACGGCGACAGCAGAACCTCAAACCGATATTTGTTGGATTCCGGCATTTTTCTGCGGATACGGTGAGCTGTTTTACTTCCCTTGGGACAAGCCGATATACCTGCGATCATCGCCATCCGTGACCTCTGTGGTGGTGGCTCGTCTACGGTAGGATGGTAAAGGAATATGATGATTCAAAGCCAACATTTGTAGCAGGTTTGAATAAACAGATGAATGTGCAAGAGCTGATAGACTTCTTTCACTGATAAATACACAGTTTTGTTTGAATAAATCGGCCGTGTTGAAGACAGTTTTAACTGGAATGACGATTTGGGTGAGTGGCAACGAGAGAAAAAACGAAGAATTTGATCACGAATGAGCTTAACAAGTGTTGGTTATCTCTCTGACAGATGTTACAAGGTCGTTCCGGAACCCCAAAAACCAAACCTTTTGAAAAAGTATAATGGAAAGCAACGCGAGCTGCACTTTGTTTACAACGAGGACCCAAAAACAAAGTTGAAGATTACTCTGGAAAAGGAATCCGGCTTCGGCAAAGTTTCCACCAGTCTGACATACTATTGTGCGTGGTGGCAGACAGGTGTCAAACAGGTGCTACCCCCAAAAGGTCACTCGTCTCATCTTAATTGTTTGATTTGCATGAAATAGGCAGAGGGAAACAGATCGAGTTAGGCTTCCTTCTTTGTGTTACAAGAATGAACAAGCAACAGCATCTACACATTTTGCATTTGCTGAGACTAGGCCAGCCAACTGGCTTTCTGGGAACGTGAGCATCACACGTAGGTGACACAAGGCCTCCTCGAAAAAAGATGAAGTTCTGGAGAGGCTGTGATGTTCGAAGGCAAGCTAACGCATAAACCGAAGATCTGAGACACAGTATATGTCTGTTCCAGACTTGTTGGTAGTCCCTGGCACTCAGCTATCATTTGATTCTTACGTGAATATCAAACTATCAAAACTTGAGCAGATGAGATAAGTCGATGATTTCGAGCATCGCGTAGCTGATAACTGATGCATCAAAGTCCTTCGGGCAGACAACTTCAGGTTTCCTTAACGCAACTTGCGGATTCTCGATTCGCTGTCAATCCCATGATGAATCAAAACTAAGTTTCAATGGAACACTTTAACAATCGCCACATAGGGGTACATGTGGGGAGAATCGTAAATTGAATAGCTTCTACCTGCGATAGTAATATCTCCATATCCGAATCTTTACTAACACTATGGTAACAAAAACCTCACGATAGAATCCAAAAACTGTCCCGTCTAAACGGATGTCGCTTTTCTGGAAAGTCCATGAAAGGTGACCTCCCCACAGAAAGCCAACCTTTTCATCCACTGAAGGTCTCTAGTCGTAATGGATAGTGCATGAACCAAAGCCTCCGGATGCATGAATTAGCCTGACCATGAACTGAATCCTGATGGATTGGGTTGTGATGAATTTATTTCAATGCACCTATTTCTGATTGGTAGGTGCCAATACAATGCAGACAACTTTTTCCAGATCTTATTTATAGATTCAGCGGTAGTGACGAATTAAGAAACAGGCTGGCCTGCCTTCTCTTGTCTTGTTGAACTAATTCTACACCAAATTTTCGACTAGTTGGTTCAGAGTTGTGCCAGTTGCTTTTTGTATCCAGCATTCTTATTGAGTTTCGCGCGCAGGGATATAAATTTTGAAGAAAATCCTCTGACAGCTAGATACTGCCAAAGTTTCTGACGATTGACCGGGTCAAAAGCAACCTTCAGATCAAGAAAAGCGACCAAAGTGGGACATCTGAGGGAGTGGTGCTGTTCAAGAACAGTTCTTAAAGTAAAGATAGGGTTGATTAATCCTCAGCCAGATCGAAGCCCGGCTTGATTCTCATAGGTTTATGTCTCCGAGTAATCGACCAAAGTACGCAAAATAATGCAAGAAAGCACCTTGGATGTGGTAGGTAGGGATAGCGGTGTGAAAATTATTCGTGCCTCTGACATTGTTTTCATCATGAACGTAATCCCCATTGGGATGTTCTCCAGGACAGGAGGATGATTGTTCAAACGAGAGCCATGTGAGTGTGCATTCTTAGTACTTCACTAGTTTACCTGAGTTACTCACCACATCCGTGCACCTGACAACTACCGCACGTGTTCATTGTTCTTGTCCGATGATTAGCTTACCAGGAAACTATCAGGTGGTTCATGTCAAGCTGACCTGAATAAACGTTAGGAGCAAGACAGCTACCTCAAAATTAAATTCAAGAGATCAACTAAAAGTAGTCTAAAAGTAGTCTCAAAGACTAAGTCCGTTCAAGGGAAACAGTCTCTCGAAAGTGAGTAGTTCTGGTCGGTCTCTCCCCGTAGGAGCTAACTCTACTTTTGGTGGGAGTTTTCCAAGGAATGGCAAATATAGGCCTGAAACCCTGGTTTATTGACTACTCAGTCCTCAGTATTGTAGGAAGAGATGTGAATTTAGAAGGCTAAGTATATCGGGAGAAATAGTCAGGAGAAGTTGCATACTTATGTGGAGTTAAAATGCCTACGTAAAAAATCACGATTACAACCAACGGAGGTTCGCATAATTCATGCCTGCTGTTAGGTACCCCATCTTGGATTATCACACAAGCAGAAGGATCAGCTCATTCATAGACATCCTCAACCACTGAAAGGAGCATGATTTCACAGGACAACAGTTTTTCCTCGGCGATCAAAATTTGAACAGGTGCAACAGAGATCTCCGGTAATGCTAAAACCGATGACCGATTTAATTTAAAAGCAGACCTGTATATGTCTGAAAGTCAACTCTTGAAGGAATTTATTAACTCTTCTTTCAAATAATCAATCAGTCGTTCATCTGTGACACCCTTTTGGTGCCTAGCTGCCACGCTGCCGAATGAAGCACGAGGGCTGATATATTGCCAGGTTGCCCAAGTCTAAACAAAGGCAGTCAAGAATTCGGGGTTCGGTTCAAACGAAGGACCTTCTGGTCGCGCCTTAACCACTGAGCTATCTCGAGCTCTTTCACCTAAGCACTCGTTTGTTGTGACAATGACTTTTTATATCCTGTGGATGAATAGAGCAGTCAGAACAGTTCCAAGAAAGCTATCTGAAACATTTCCGTTCCATGATCCTTAATTTTGTACGGGTCCGCCGTCAGCCGTCCTAATCTAAAGTTAAATCCATTTTAGCTATTGTAAAGTAATCAACTTATTCACCTCTAACTGTGTGGACCCTCCACCCTGTAGGGATAGTTCTTGACGGATGGTAAATGTCCTCTTATAGATGGGTGGTTCCTATAAGGCTTCTGGCCATGTAAGGAGTTCAGTACCGATATGCGTGTAAGAACGGGTCATGATACAGTCTTTGATCCATGTGTGCATAGGTATATGTTTGCAATTGACAGCAAATAGGTTAATTTAAGCAAGTGTAGGCAAACACTGTTGAACGAATACTACGCTAGCATAATGGATTCTCTTTGTGGAATCAAAGTTTGCTGAAACCAAGAATGTTTTTAGTGGAAGTGCAAAGATGTACAGTCAAATCACACATAAGGTTGGACTCACAGGCGAGTTCGGTGTGTTGTTTGTGGTAAAGTAGCGAAGTGATGGCTTCTTCTGGCCGATGTTTTCAGATGACTGGAGTGGTACTTTTCAGGAGGTATTTGTTTTGGAGGCCTTCAAAACGGATTATATCAAATAAGTGAAGCAACTTCGGTGTATTATTGTATTGTTGTCACTGATCGCAATAAGGACGGCCACTTGTATGTTGGGTAAAAGCGGTCCTTCAAGTAGTTTCTCAATGAAGGACCCCTCCTCATCAGTGGTTTTCTTTCGGGGGTCTACTGTAGGTCGTACACGCGAACACAGCTAACACAGCTAACATGCATGTGAAATCGGCCTTGCAGCGTCCGTTCTGGTTGCAACTGACGGAAGCAAATAAAGACCATTTTGTCTCAAACAAAAAAGACCTGGAATTCTTTTGAACCCCAAAATGACTTGATTACTTGTACGAAAAACCTCACCTAACTAACTAATTCCCTATGCATGTGAAAAATGTGGTAGAAATAACTCCATGATGCAACTGATCCGCGTGAACCGGGTGGATGGCAATGCCCAATAACTTTCCATCTTGACTGGACCTTGGACGAACTGACATACGTCAGATGATCGAACGGGGAACTGTGGAATATATGTCCGTTACAGAAAATCCAAAGTTTCTTTTGTCTTTCATGCAACGCGGCACTGCGAAGCCCGTACCTACCCCGACGCTCATCTGAGCGCATTATGCACGATCTTCATCTTGCCAGAGGATGGACGAAGCAATAAGTCCTAACTTCGGGTCAGGCATAGAGTGATTTTTTGATTTTCTTGCAATATAGTCAAAGTCTACTTCCCAGTGGTCGAAGTTTCTGGAAAAGAAGACCATCATCATTGCTGCAAGTACGTATGATACTCTAAGAAGTGGTAAATTTTCACGAAAAGTTACCTAAATGCCACATTTTTTGCACTGACACCTTAACCACAAGCAGTCTTCGCATAAGTTTACGGGTACTGACGAAATTGGGATTTGTTTCAGTTCTGGCTTTCAAACACAGCTAAGCCTATTTCTATAACACAGTGTGTTCTGGAACCATGAATCAGATTGCCTAAAAGAACATCAACTGTCATGTTAATTTCGTTTCTTCTTGGTTCGAGGTTGAAAAACGGCAATACCAAGGCCAAATAAGACCATGTTTTCATGTTGCGATTGAAAGACTTTGGTCTACGATAGCCATACCAAAAACCCTATAATAGATTGCGCGGGGCATTTAGGACAAGATCGTCACCAACAAATTTCATCGAACATGACGATGGATTTGATAACATACCAAAATTCACTGAACTATCACCGTCTGTCACTCTCTAGGTCCGTCCACACAGTGGCGTGCATGGACGTCAACGTTCACCTGACGGGGTGATAAGCACTTATTTGGTGAGCAACGCAGATGATGAGCCATTTAGGCCATATAGGACCAGTGCTCTACTTCACCTGACTTGAACACCAGGTCACTTGCACAGGTCTTCACAGGTCATGTTAATCTAGAGAATACACCGCACAATAAAACAGAACAGTTCTCAGTGAAAGCCTGAGAACCAGTTTTGAGCAGATCACCGGATTATGTGCCTGAGCCAGACGAAGCAAATGATTCGACCACAGAAGTGCTGCCTGATGGCATCGAATAAGTTGAGCACCACGTGGGTTGTTATACGGAAGAGTTTTTGTGGCAGATAGAATAGGGTATAATAGCCGTAACCCTGTAGCTTCGTAGGCTAAGTATGCAAACCATCATCTAACCTGGGATAAACTATGACAACGTTTTCATCGATGGTCGGTAGTGGCATATACTGAGATTATCGGCTTCTAACATGCGACAGGACTGTATGGATAACCTGAAGATTCGAAAGAGTAAAACATTTTGCCTATTTTAGAAATGGTAGTGTTAAGAGGTTTGGTAATGTTCAATTGAGATTCCATCCGGTAAGCGAAGCCAGTCCATGCTGAAGCAATGTGCAAATGTTTCATCCTTATTGGGGATCATCCGAAGTGTCTATCTCACGAAACTCCAGGGGGACTAAACTGGACTCAATTAGGGGTTGGATGAAAAGCATCGGAATTGTGGTCTGTATGTTTCCAGTATGACCGTATCCTTGTATCCCTGGAGTAAACTTTCATCCTTGAATGGTCGGCATGTCATATTCTCTCTCGCTATGTGTTTATACGGTACCGCCAGTAGTGACTGCACGTGATAGTCTGCAAAAACGAATTCCACCTAAAGGTTCAGGATTTCACTAGAGAGCTGCAGGAGCTTACATTATTCTGCAGTGCGTTTGCGGTTTCCCGTGTTTGACTTAACGAACGCCCCTTTACTTAGAAATAGGAACGCTGTGTATCTCAAGTTTTTCTTGCTGTCGTTTGGAGAGGACTGTTTCATTTGGATTTTTGTATCCGCTTTTCGATTCGTTTCTGCCACAAACGCATGCACAGAGTCACTGGCCGTTAAACGCTAGGGCCCTAGGTATGCATCTTAGAGTGGCATGCAGAACAGTTTCCTGCCACTCTGATGGTAGTCTAACGCTCCAAGTGAACTAAAAGCATGAACTACGAATGCCAGTAGGGTATTAGAAGGTCCAGGAAGATGCATTTGTAGCAGTCACAAATGCAGAGGTTGTGATGTGTTAGCATGACGTCCTCTATTCCTTGCTGTATCGTGGCCAAAAAAGTGTGCTTTGCCAACGATAAGTTTAGCTAATCGACTGATACCAGCACAGGAGAACCCCAAAGAAGTTACATGCAATGTGACGTAAAACCAACCACTCTCGCTGGGTTACTCAGAAAAAAGACGACTAAAACTAGCATTTGGAAACAACTTATCTATGAATTACGAGAAGTCTCAGTCATGCTCCCTCCCTTAGGGCGCAAAAGTCTAAGTTGAAAGATGGTCACCAGGACACCCAAGAGACGTAAGTCCAAATTTCAGATTACATTCCCCAGTTACAGACCGTAAACGTTCATTTACGGGTAACGAGCAATGCGACAATGAGTTAGGATATGCAATGAAGGAGAAAATTGGTTGGGTTCATTTTCAAGAGTCATCGGTATTTGTCCACACTATTTGGGCCGGTGTATTCTTATCAGTATCGTTTCACAGAAACCAGAAAGCTTCGGAGTTTGATTGCGTATGAACAAGGTGAACCAGGTGGTCTGCCTCGGAAATAATTTCTGCAACTGGCAGCCTACAGTTTGATTGGCCTTGTTCTTCAAGGTTTTGGAATATGCTCCAAGATTATTTGAGATAGACGTCGATCAGTTTTGCCCAACTCAGTATCACCGCAATCGCAAGTGACCTCATAAATGACGTACGAATCAAAATGATCATTTGAAATTTGGGACCTAGTTTGAAACCAAGCGCTACTGAGCTGCTCTTTAAGTTAATTTCAGTGACCTAAAATTTCTGCTTACTGTTCTTCGAGTTGTGATCGTCCCTACAGTGTAGACGCATCACAATCCCCTCTCCTCAGATTGAGTAGAGGATCTGTATGAATATCCATGAACTTTTCCAGGTGACTATTGATCAGCAGAGTTCTTTTCAATAGATCTTTATTCGTTAGTTGGTATTTTGTACAGATAACTCCAGCCACGTGAAGCCGTCTGTTGAGTAAGCTTCTACTGTAGGACCCCGAGCTTTATTACCATTAGGTTGGTCTGTTCTCGTGCAGGCAAATTAAAGTGAATATTAGCGAAATACACTCATTTGCAAACCAATTTGGTTTTGCGGGAGGCTCACCTGGAACGCAGCTGAATCTCTCGTTTATGATGTTTTTAAGCTTACGTCTATACAATGTATCGTGATATCTCGAATGTCGTAGCAACTGAAACATGAGGCGGCCTGGTGCAGCACACTCAGTCGCTTGAGAACATCATAAACGAGAGATTCATCTGGGTTCCAGGTGAGCCTCCCGTCGAAACCAAATTGGTATGCAGATGAGTGTATAAGTCAAATTTCGTGCAATTTGGGTTCAAGCAGAACACAAGGTTGAGGGAAACTCGAGGACTGCCCCTTTCCTGATAAGCCCCAAGAAGGTCGAAACCGGTCGTGGGCAGTCGAAGAGTTTTTAGCAACCTAATGGGTAATGTATTACATCTACTAACTAATTTATTGGCCATAAAAGTTTTCAAAAAGCACTTGCGTTTGTAGTTGGTTCATTGACTTTGGTGGTATTTTGAACATCATTTCCAGTGCTAAGACCTACAACCGGGATTTGGTTAACACAGTGGAGGTAAAATTATGAACACAACACATTGTCTTTATTGGAAACAAGCCGGCAGGTTGGTGTGGGATGTTCGCTAAATCCCGGAGTGTTCCGTTTTGTTTTCCTGAGGGTTTCTTTGCTAGAGTTTTCGGACTTTATATGACAAACAAAGGCAGGATTGTTTCAGAAGGGCGGAAAGCTGCCATCGTGTCCCAGTGAACTAAGTGGGATCAGACTTGTGGTTCACCAAACTGCTCATACCACCGGATATTTATATCAAGGCTAGAAATACAGTTAGTTAGCTTTTTTTTCAATTCACACATGCCCGAACCATCGGCAGATTATGTAACGGAGATGCCAATCACTGTGTCAGCAGTAAAGCAGCTCCCAGTCATCATGTGTCGATATCGTACTGAACGAACTGAGCACTGTCCTGAAACCAGAGGAGCTGAAGGTCAAGCAAACTACTACTGTCATCACGTTCGGGATCCGTAGAATTTGTACTCATGTCACTTACATTTGAATAGTGCATCTCCTGTTCCCGTGTAATGATTCCACCGGGCTGGCCCCAAAGAGAGAACATTGGGCACGAGTTCTGCGCTCATTTGAGGACACCATTATCAGAAAGTCTTGATCGCGCCGGTATTTGAATTCCGATCATGTGACGAGTGCGTTACAACTACTGCACCAGTGTACACCGGATGCGCTGATACATCGCGTCTGAACAGGTGAACATGGACAGGCATGACCGGTAGATTTGGTGGGCTCGACAGCCTGAGAATCCATCCATTGACTGTCCTCGGCTACCTATCACTGAGTCGCAAAACTCGTGTCGATTGCCTTCTCTTTTAATATGAACTTATCGGGATACTAGAGTCAGGATGGGAGACACTATTCAGATAAGGGTGATGTGGGTAAGGATTGCTCCGAACACACAACCATTTTCAAATAATTAATCGAAACTACTAAGGAGGTAAAGAGTGTCCTCGCCCCGACATGACCGGGAGGTTCTGACAACCAAATGATGCAACCAGAACAATTGCTGCGTCCTTTTACAGGGTGTCGGGCAAGCCACACATACCGTTCAAGCCTACACATTCATCAATTCAGATATAATTCTAATGCGTCCAGAGTGTGTTGACGGAATAATGGCAACACACACAACTCGCATGCCAGACGACCGGAGTCCAACCCCTGTTATAGTCAAGGTTGTGCACTGCTGATGATGAGCACTAACATGATATTTTAAAACTCCAAGTGTCTTGCGTTCCCCCCAGCGCTCATGGTAGAGGTGTAGTCTGCTATCCCTACTTAAATAACCGAACCACTTAAGGAGAATTGAACTGGTGTTCAAAGAGCTGTCAACACCGTCATATGATCCTCGTAGGTTACTCTCCCCAATAACCGAGCCATATTTGCGATACACCCAAGACTACCCAGTAACATATACTTGGAGGATGTAGAAAACAGACTAATTCTAGTTCAGCTTCAAGACGTTACTACTGGTGTTCAGAATGTGACTGGGTTGGATATTTTTGGAACTCAGTGGGAGAAATTAAAGACATAGGTTCAAGAAAATCCATCCTGCTTTTTAATAATGCATGGATATATTTGGACAGAAGGAGGCTATAGAAGTGCACTGTCCTAATTCTTTGAGTCGGAGACAATAGGTAATTTGTTTTCGAATGAATGCAGAAGTCACCTACTTAGATCAATTTGATCGCTGTGTCTTACTGGTACATATGTGACCGGTCGAAACAAGTAAGCGACAAGGGCAAATAGATGGTTAGTACAACCGACTGACTTCTGATGTGTTCTCTAGAAATTTCCTACTGATTGGCATTGTAATCACGGGTGTGTCTCACCAAATGTTTGGAGATGAACAATCGTTGGGTGATTTTTGCGAACTTGATATTTCTACCGCTTGAGCACACGTTCAAATTCGACCGCAATGTAAGTAGTGGAATTGACTCTTTTCTGCTCCTTCTGGTAACACCATAACCACCAAATCATCGCTAATTAGCGGTCATTTGTAGCTGGGATAACCATTAATCGCGGTTGGGTAGTGGATACTCCCAACACAGAACGAATAAAATAAGCATATCATACTCGTATTTCATGACTGAGTTACATAAACGCCAAGATCTACGAAATGATCAATAATGCATAAGTAGCTCATGGAAATTTCTCACGTTCTATCAACATTTCGCAGTCTGTAACTATGAGTAGCTCATACTGTACCCAATGATTCGGCGCTCCTTCCATGGTCCTTCAAACTTTTTGTACCTATACCTCATAGCTACTTAACTCTAACTAACACGAAGTAACTCCGTTTACCTCTTGGTGGTGACTGATTTACCCTAAGCTACCTATAGCCTAATCACGTTTTCGATCTTTTTATGGCCATCTGACCTCATTCATCGGAATATATGATCACGAAATAACCAGACTAAGTGATCAGCTTTTAATGCTCCTAGAACCACATTTAGCCCACATGTCTTGGTTACATTACCACTTACTACCCACAATGAATTGGAGATGTTGCAGTGTTATCGGAAGAAATAGGCACTTCCTCGTTTATTCATTTTCTGCCACTAGCGCTGAGTTCTTCATCGAGTAACCAGTCAACAAGGGAACACGTTGTATGAAGTGCATGATTGAAGAATGATGGCCTTATACCTGCTCAAGTGCAGACTACTGGTTCAGCTACCAACCGGAAGGTCGCGAATTCGGATTACCTTAGAGATTGGTGAAATGATTCCCAGCAAGAACGAATCAGTTGTGCAGTGCTTCTTAGAACTGAGTATACTGACTTGGCTCCCAGACTAACATCTAGATTTGGACGTGAAAATCTTACTGCCTACGAGCTATTGATGAATAACCAGACAAAAGGATCCGGCCACATAAGATTGGCGCATCCATTATCAGGATATCTGGTGATACATCATTTCGAGCAACTCTGATAACACGAAAGTTGCTTCTGTGCGTGCACCTTGAACTGACAGATCTTCGGAAATACATCCAGAAATATGTTACTGGTATGGTAACTCTCTGCGACAGCCCACAGATGAGGCAGACTGTACCACGTAGACAAGAGTATTTGAGTGCATTACTGTACGCGGCAATCGCAATACAGAAAAAATAAACAGCCCCGGTGTAGAGTAACAGATTTCTCGGGTAGTGACGGATAACAAGAACGTTCAACCGTAACGCGTCTGCGCCCTAGTGCACGCTGATTAAGTACATGACAGATCGCACACTCAATTATTACCTGAGGAGACCGGCGAATAGGAGATAAAACGCTCAGAGGAAATGCAAGGGCGACATGTGACGGCGTGTCCGTGTGCGTCTGAGTGGCACGCCAATAGCAATTTAGTCCATCTAGCCGTATGCCATAAGTAGTATGTTACGCGTCCTCAAAGGTGCGTTTTGTGCGCTTGTCGCGCAACGCATGGACGAGGCCAATGAGAAAGGCGATCGCGAGTTTTGCACGTCTGCCACAGGCTGATTCACGCTCGACGGGAGGGCCCAGTGAGAGGGCGTAAAGCAGTTGGCCTGAGAATCAATAGGCTGTTTTTGTCTCAGATTTTCAAACGATTTGAGAGTTTTTATAATATTGTGCCTTCTATTACGAAAAAATCAAAATTTGTTTTGCATATTCATAAATAATTTGTGAAGTTACTGACGATTGTAGTAAAGAATAATAACTTACTTGTGAGTTCAAGCGAAGATTAGGTAAAAATGTCTCTCATATGATTGAAAGTTTGCTAAACGAACGACACGATTACTCAACTGGTTTAATCACTAAACCACCTTCACGTCTTGCACTACCCTTCAAACCCCATCAAGTGTGTGTAAAATAAAGTTTACGCTTTACTTTGGCAAAGACTTTCTTTATTTATCAATATTTTTCCTTTTTTTACATAAATTATTATGTTTCCGTTTGTAAGCATTCATTATTTTTTGTACATTTGCGTCAAGTTTTTGGTGTGCACTACAAAAAGTTTAATGTGTCCATATAGATTAGCATGCAAGCTATCGGGACAGCGAGAGCTGTTCGTTAAATGGCATTGTGATGCGCCCGCAGTCCTGAACTGACGTATGGGCTGTGCAGCCGTTTATAGCTCTGGTCCTTTGCCTTTCAGACGCCCTACGAAAGCCGTTAGCGCGCATACGACAGGGTCATTGGATCAAAAATGAGCGCGTGATTTGAGACTGCATCCCGCTTACCCTGTTAAAACGCGGCTTTCACTCTTGCTACACCCGTGTGCTGTGTTCGCCTATTTTCTGATGGATATTTTCCGTTCACAATTAGTGGATATATATTATGGAGTATTCTACACCAAATATGAGTACCGGGCAGGCCGCTTACTCCTCTCAGCAAGAACAACCCCGAATCTCCTCCACGTGTAACACGCAACCACCAACGACCGCTTTTGCTGGCACGGAACCTAGTTCACATCATCGTGCATATGCATCATATTCACCATACCATCCTCCACACGAGTTCAGTGGTTCTCAGGGCTCTCACTCTGGCAACAGTCCCCCAAGTTATCCCCAGCCATATCCTCCGGAGAGTCATGGGCCCAGTTTGACGTTGAACCAGCTTCTTCAGCAAGGGAGTACACCCAGTGGATATCAAATGCGGCCGCATAGTGGAGTACCAGCACCATCAGCCTACCGTCCCTATGAGCATTTTCCTTACGGATATAAACCCAGCACGCCTAGCGGTATGGCGGATCGTCCTCAGGTATTTCTCGTATTTCTCGACAGTTTGAAAGTCCGTCTTTGTTTCTTTGTTCACCTTGTAAAACCGTCCGAATATGTATTGGGGTGAAATCTTACCACGCTATCGAGATGAATACGGCCGTCGGTGTTACGGATGTTCAAGTCTAGCATCTTGACACCTTTTTTCAAGTGTCGGAACTGTAGGAGGATGTCTCTTTATTAACCCTCGGTTTGAGCGAGCAACGGGTTTACTTTGCATTACCAAAGGGTTTTTCCGCTGACCGACAGAGAGGTGTTTTGCTTTTAGTCCCAGTTGTACTTGAAAACAGGAGTGTGTTGAGTCCTTTTGAGGTTCGTCTGGCGTAGGTTACCGTGCCGATGGGTACCCGGGCAGATGTAGGCGTCTCCTTAGTATTCGCGGTTGTGTCAGATGGTTTGATCTAACCTCGGTTTAAAGTCTGGAGACGGAGCCCCAATTACTCCAACCGCAATCGCGTCCCACATTTTGGTTATAGGTCTTGATAGCCGATACACGTGGGGTAAGTTATCTGTTGCCTATGTCCGTGTGCGAGTATTTTAGTGGATAGCCTGAATCATGGTTAAAGCGCAAGGCGTTGATGTTGCTGCATTACCTTCTGGCAAGTATATCGGCGTGCCAGCGAGAAAGCCCCAGGCATGCTCATGGACCTTTATAATTGCAGTAGCGGGTGTTGGGAATATTATCAGTTACCAGACATTGAACCTGTTCGAGGAGTCCCATTTCTTTCATAAGAAGACCGCCTGTGCTACACGTTAAGTTGGTCGGTGTAGCAGATGTCCAGCGTTGAAATCCCAGCTACAACACTCACGGCGTCCGAAGAGCTGACTTTCTGGCTTTTACTGTATGCCCCCACACTTCGTAGTTGGATCTGGTTGAATCGCTGATTAATTCTATGCGATTGGACGTGTATTGAAAACTGCTGCGATGGAACCAACTAAATTTTACTAGCTTGTCAGTGCTCATTTGGTAGACCAATCCGCAATGAAGGTAGTCTGTGGGTCCTCAGCCGTGTGGATCTCACGCCACAGTTTTTGATCTTTGGTGGACAGAACGCAGTTTGAATCGGCGTACGACATAAGGCACAGGATGAATGGAAACGGATCCAACACTGATTTATATGACACTGCTCATCATCAAGTCCATGGTCATCAGAGTCAGCAACATCATTTTTGGCCCTGATACCTTACTGCCACTCCACCGCAAAGTTTATTTGAAGCTAGCGAGTTCGGAATGTAATTATGAGACAGGTTTTGGTGAATCAAACGCTGCTTTACTAAGAGAATGCACCCATCACCGCGAGCCAAGGTGGCTAGGCTATGTGTTGAGTTACCGCCTGTCTAGAGGAGTGCTGTTTCCTAGACCTAAATAGGAGTGACGGAAACTTAGAGTTGGACAGAACTTGACATGACAGAAAGGAATGGAGGATGCAACGAAGAGTGTGGGTGCTGTTGGTGCTGTTCGCTTTCCAGGATGAGGTCCACGTAACCTTCGCTGTGCTTGGCTGGAGATAAAAAGTCGTTCAGCTGTAGCACCCTTTCGGTGCTTAGCTGCCATGCCACCAGAAGGAAGCACGAGGGCTGGGATACTACCAGGTTGCCCAAGCCTAGACAGGGGAAGTCGAGAGTCAGAGGTCGGGTTCGAACCTTCAGGTCAGTAGATTCGCGCTCTAACCACTTGAGCCATCTCGCTGGAGATACAGCGATAAGGTGACCAACCGACGCCCAGTGCGTCCATGCTTCCCGTTTCTATCCAGATTTTCTAACTGATGTAGCTACCTCGGATGTTTGTGGTAGGTTAGCCCCAGATCCCGTCGCCATCGTTATCCTTGATGGCAACATCAGATGAAGACACTGGTGCTTCACTCCCTTACAACCATTTCAGTCTACTTGAATAAACCCTTATGATGCAATGAGGCAAGATACTAGGCATACAAGGGGTCTAGGGTTAGCCTGCAAAAAGCATCCGAGGTGCCTACACCTCCAATATTCACTCAGGTAATCTGGATAGAAACTGACAGCACGAACGCCACACGTCGGTTAGCCGCAATTTTATGTGGTGTCTTCAGCCAAACGCAGGAAATGGGGTCAAAGGGACCCCATCCTGAAAGAGGGACCGCACCGTCAACATCAAAACTCTCGACAATCCCTCCACATCCTTCTGCTAACCCACTTATCCACCTTGGAGTTTACACCATTTTGAAGGAGACGTGGAGAACAGTACTCGCCTCCGTAGACGATGATTTGGCATGTGTGGCACACAACTGAGCCATCGTAGTTGGTGGTGCTGAATTTTTTGTGTGACTGACTTACAGGCTGCACAACAAATTACCCGTTTTCTAGGTACCTGGTTGCGAATTCGTTGACGCCATCCGACACCAACAACACTTCTAAGGCATCAGTGATAAAAAATCAGGAGACAGTTCTGATCGCCGGACCGCAAAAGCTATATTTTGCAACCATATACGACACAGCCATTACTGTGCCCTGGTACACACAGCCCTTGACACCCGTTGACATGTCTTTTTGATGCGACGAATGGTGCAACTTAGCAAACGTGATTCGTGCACCTTCTTCATCAGACGCACTTCCGTCAGAGCTAAAATAACTACCGGGTACGCAAAATTTTGCACATCTAGTGCTTCTTGAATTGCACGGGGCATGTTCAGAGACTGAACGTTGTCAGCATGACTTTGCACTTTGTAGGTGTAAGGTGCATGCCGAAAGATAGCATGTTGGTGGTCAGTTTATTGAACACTGCTTATTCTCGACCTTCGTCTTAAAAAATAAGGACGATATCGTCTGCTTAGTCCAGATCGACAAGGTTCTCACCAGTAACAACCCGAACACCGGGTTTTGGAAGACCTTTTAATGTTCACCTCATTATTTCATCGACGACGAAGCTGAACAAAATTGAGTAGAGGAGACATTCTTGCATGACACTACTTCTTGTAGGTAGTCTTCTACTGAGCTCACCGTACGCTCTTACATGTCAGCTAGTCTGTGGCTATAAGGACCGGGTTATGTTCACGAACTTATGGGGCACCCTCCGTTGAGCAATTTTAGCTAGAAGCACTAACCAGTCGGCAGAATCGAACGCATAATCGAAGTCAAGAGTTATGAAGCCTGTCTGTCGTGTGTGCTTATGGCTTTGCTCTAACACCTGACGGAGTGTGAAGGTCTGATGAACCCAGTTTCGACCTGGTCGAAATCCCACTTGATACTCATGGGTCCAGGTTTCGCTTACCGCCGTAAGGCAAGGAGGATTTAATGGTGTCTGAAGTCTTGTTACAAAGGCAGTCAAACTGGCGCCCTGCTAGCAGCTGCACACTAAGAGGTTAGGCACTGTTTCCCCTGAATGAACATGTCATTTTAGGTCTTTCATCTATCCTAGGAGTTCCCACCGATCGTAAACAGGAGTACAGAGTGGTCCATGCGGTCGAAACCTTTCACAAAGTCGAATAACTTAACGTCGACAGGAATCTTTCTCTGCCGTGCGTCGGGCCAAGACTCGCGAGTAACGGCAAGGCTCTTGAAACGAGACTGTTTTGTTTGTAACAGTCTCTTCTGGGGGCTTGAACATGATGGGTTCCAGGCAGACCGGGCGGTAATTTTGCGATTGTGTTTTGCTACCTTTTATGAAGCGCTTTGATATTCCCCAGTGTACGGCCTTCAGTAATTCTCCCGACTGCCAAAAATATTTGTGCAATTTCACCACTGACACTGAATATGCGGCATGTTTCTAAGGCAGTGCATATGGCAAACGTGATATTTTCGGAGGTCTCATAAAGGTTGAGAGAAGGCGGACAGGGCTTGGCGAGGAACTATAGGCCCGTGGTGAAAATTTGGTGTTTTTGTGGCGCCTGTCGCAGTGGTGGTCGAGACATCTACCGCAAGTTGATTGGAAATAGATCTGTCGCCATACTAAGTTGATCAAATTTAGAGGTCTTACTAACACAGCGTCCTGGTCATCCAGGTTGGGGCCTGGAGCATATGGTGACTCATTCTTTTAAAAATATAATACACTGGTGTTTCCCACCAAACACTATCACTGTCTTGCAACGAAAGGTTTTAGTTGAGAACCCTAATCGTTCTCCTGTCTACGTTTTGGCGCCCTGATAGTATCCCAGCCCGCATAAAACCATGAAGCCTACAACTAAAAATACTGCCATACCACATCAGCCG
The DNA here is from genome assembly GCA_004794785.1 of Opisthorchis felineus. Classification (NCBI taxonomy): domain Eukaryota; kingdom Metazoa; phylum Platyhelminthes; class Trematoda; order Opisthorchiida; family Opisthorchiidae; genus Opisthorchis; species Opisthorchis felineus. Next base: position 1,238,319 of record SJOL01002419.1, read on the forward strand.
TCGAGTGGTGTCATCAGCGAGGTCGCCTTACTTGCTGCATACAGCAGAGCGGGTAAACGAAAATAGGCTTCCGCTGACGTTTTCCTTTCACGTACTTTTTCTTCCCTCTCTACCACTCCATTGATAACTCTCCTTGTCGGTCCATTAGTTAGGACCGAAGTCTCCGTTGCTTTGCATCGGTGATGTCCACTCGCTTCTGATTGCGCACCTCTGGCGATCCACAGGCCGCTGCAACAAGATGTGCAGGGGTCGGTATCGTCTTAAGTCACCGGGAGGAAGGAACGTTGCTTGATTGGATGCCAGTTGATAGTCGCCCCTGTGCGGTTTATCTGGCGACGTACGCGAAAGAGTCTCACAGTCTCTCAAACAGACTGTTGTCTGTTTGCCGTGTCTGTTTACTCCCTTACTGACTGTAGCTCTGGCACCATCAAAGACAAGTTTTATGACCCCTTGACCGCCTTGTTACGGCGGGCTGAAAGCTGATATCGTGGTATTTGCCGGAGATCTAAATGTAGTAGGTAAGCTTAGCGCATCTAAGACTCAACTGAACGGTCGAATTGGCCTGGACTCGGACACTGGCGAACGACTGCTTCAGCTGTATACTAATCATAGACTGTTTTTATCTTATACTAACTCCCGGACTAACTGACATCGTCTGACCACATGGTGTCCTCGAACCAGCCATGGACCTGAATTGATCACATCGCTATCAGTTGCCGATGGCGCAGATCAGTAAGTTTTTGCGGCTCATTTTGGAACACTTGTGTGGATTCTAACTGTTGTCTGTGTGCTAGCTGGGTGATTTAGGAGCTTGATGGAGTTTATTCTATCACGTTTGATAATCTAGTACTTGAGTGGGAAAACCTCAAATAAGAAGACAAAGGACACCGGATGAAGATTGGAGATATTGCAGATGAACCAATGGAAGAAAGCGCTGCGACTTATTCGGCTACAGCAGAGGGTAAATGAAACCTCAGTGAAATATTACAAAAGTTAGAATTGTTCGTTAAAACCTGACCGTCCTAACACTAACCATGCACTCATCCGAAGTCGTCTTTCTATTTGCGTTTCGGGGCCACCTAACGGACGGACAAATCGCCTGGCAAATTAGAGTCTGGTAGACCCCGAGGTTAGACGATTTTATCAGAAGTGTCTTCTGGACTCTTCCAACAGCTCCACCGTCTGGTGTGATTTCATGCTAGGACGAGATCGCCCCATCTTTTCATAGTGCTGGGATTTTTACCTTTGACATGGCGCTAACAGATATACTCAAGCACCGGATGTCGGACAGAACAATGGCATCGCTTGAATCTCGGAGAACCGTTCCGCCGGTCTCGGACATGATTCGGTCTGATAAGTTATCAGACGTCAAGTGAATGTGAGCGTGCTCGCCGACCGTGAAGCCTGGTGAACACGGAGATGGGTGGGGTCTAGAAAGCCTGGAATGCCGGACGGGACTCCAGAAACCGCTGGTCAACGAAACTATCAATGTGGCCAGACCATTTTCATTAAAGAAGGACGCCTCGACCTCTAGGCCGTGGCCGCCTGCTGACACTCAGCTGGATCCTACAACTGTAGTAGAACCCAGGACGTGGAACCTGAGACCTACAGCCTCGGAGGTTTATGACTACATATTTGCTCTCAGGCGCGATCGAGATCCTGGTCTGGATGGCTCCCACTCTCATCGCTCAAGGATGCTGGTGAAGTCCTCACTCAGTGTCTGTTTGCCTGCACTGAGGAAAAGGAGATTCCCAAACAAGAGATTCGATGATAATGCCTATTTTCAAAAAGGGTCCCGTGCTGTGTGCGGCAACGAGATGAGGATCAGCCTGATTCCGGTCGTAACGAGATTCTTGGCGTCACTTGTCCGTCGCCTTATGCTGGCTGGTGTAGCATTAACTCAAGAGCAGCAAGCGTGATTACAACCTGGTAAGGGTTGTGTTGACCACATCTTTACACTCCGTCAAGTGCTAGAACAACGCCATGCGTATAAACGATCCACAATTTTATATTTCTGGATTTCCAAGGCATATTCGACTCCGTTGGTGCGTCTGTTCTCCTTAACACGCTTGTTCAGCGAGGAATGTTCCAGAAACTTGTGAGCATAATAACTTTGTAGTCTCAGACTTGTGGGCGTTTAGCGGTCACGCGTGAGAGTATACGGAGAGCTCTCCAAAAGCTTCCGTACACAAAGTGGCGTCCGACAAGGATACCAACTCTCTCCATTCCTGGTTAATTTTGTGATGGACGAGATAATGAGACGAACTCTGGAGGGTATTCGTAATCCTGGTGTTCAACTAGCTGCCGACGAAAGCCTTGTCTTCGAAGAGGAGGAGAAGGTGCAGGTGTTTTTGGATGAACCGACCAAAGTCATCCCGTCCTTTGGTATGCACTTTGCACCCACAAAGTGTAAAGTCATGCTCGTAGACATGTAGTTACTGAACACGCCACTTACAATCCAGGGAGAGGCACTCGAAGTTGTGGAGCGTTTTACCTATATTAGAAGTTGTATTAGTTCTGATTGTAGCGTGACAGATGAGGTCAGTGCACGAGTCTGCAAGGCCCGGCTCGCGTTTGCTAATTTGAGACACCTATGGCCTCAAATGGTATATCCCTGTATCTCAAAGGACGTGTGTACCAGACTGTGAGACTTGGCCTGTTCAGTCAGCGGAACCGAGACGTCTTCAGGTTTTCGGCAGTCGTTGTCTCATAACCATAACTCGTGTGGGTTGGTGTCGGCGAATCCGTAGCAAGGCAATTAGAAAGCGAGTTTTCGGTTTTGCAACGGGGACTTCCATTGAAGAAAGTGTGCAGCACCAGAAAATGCGTTGGTTGGGCCATGTATTGGACATGCTGCGTCATTGCTTGCTTGTTTTCCGTGCCCAGTTCAGAGTGGCGGGAGCAGATAGGTGGCCAACCGTTGACCTGGCAGAGGGTTATGAAGGAGATTACGAAACGCTTAGATGCTGGTTAGGACATGTACTCCGCATGCCAGAAGATCGTCTGCCTCGCAGAGCTCTTTTCGCCTAGCCCTGTGCTGAGTGGAAGCGACCGAGAGGTGGAAAGTGTCTGACCTAGCAATGAAGTATGGAAACACTAACCCGTAAAACTGAGTCGGGTCGACAACTACTGCTTTGCTGGATGGGGATCCCGGGACCTAACTCACTAATGGTTAATGATACTGGCAGAAATGACCCAATCGCGCAGTCGGTGGCGCTCATGCATCAAAGCTATCACCTTCAATGCTTAGCTACCCAATTCCTGAAATCACTGAGCATGCCATCGCCTCCAAGTATTGGCTGTATCTCCCGTACTCTCCCTTTTTCAGGTGATCGAAACTGTAGCAGCTGGAAACAGTGTGACTATGGTACACAGTTATAAATGACTAATAAACTGATTGATTGCTTGACCACACTTACAGCGAGCCCCTTTTTTTGAAAATGGGCACTATCACTTGCTCTCCTCAGTATTCTGGGACGGTGCGCTTTTCAAAAATGCAGGCAAACAGATCAGGCAACTGCTGACTGAGGATTTCACCCCCCATCTTAGAACAATGCGGATTGGAGGTCATGCGGATCAGAAACTCGGTGTCGCTTGAGAGAACATTTGCAGTCGTAAACCTTCGAGGCCGTTGGTGGGTTCCACGTTTACCGTCCAAGTTCTACATCAGCTGTGGGCTCCAGATGAGCGTCAGCTGGTGGCCACGTTAACTTCGAAGTAATGGACCCAACGGTCGAGGCGTTCTTTATTCAAGATGGTCACTCCATTCCGACCGTTGAAGGTTTCGCTCACAGGTGGTTTCCGGGGACCGGTCGCACGGATCAACTGAAATAATCTTCGGGCATTACCAACTTTCTGGGCCTCTTCCATTTCCTTGGCTTTCTGTGTCCACCAGACTTCATGGTCGGCTCGAACGCTCACTTTCACTTGATGTCTAATAATTGTTAAGTTATGTTCGCGACCGGCTGGGATATTTCTCCGAGATTTATGCATTGCCACTGATGTCCACTGATGTCCAGTGTTTGGGTGCGGCTGGTAGTGCCGTGCCGCAGGCAAGACTCCTAACATTGTCCAAAAAGGTGGCAATCTCGTCCCACTATGAATTCTCATCTGTTGGTGTAGCATTTAGAAGATACTCCATAAGGCGATTCTGGTAAATTAGTCTAACAGTCGGATCTGCCAGTCTCTCAGTTGCCAGGCGATTTTTCCGCACCTTACGCGGGCCTGGAAAACGAAGGGAGAAGCCACTCCGGACGAGTGCGTGGTCAGAATCCACAAATATCTTCCAAAAGGAGCGCCATCGGTAACTGATGGCAATGCGATCGATTTGAGTTCGTTACCGTTGGAGGACACCATGTGGCCAGACGACTTAGGCTATTTCGGAAGTCAGTATTGCATAAAAACAGCTCACGGTCACTACACCTGAAGCAATCGTTCACTGTTGTCCGTTCGTACTGTGTCCAATCCATGTCGAGTCTCAAATGCGCTAAGCCTGCCCACTTGTGCATTCCGATCTCCGGCAAATACCACGACATCACCTTTCAGCCCGCCGTAACAGGGCGGTCAATGCGTCATAAAACTTGTCTTTTGATGGTGTCAGAGCTAGTCATTTGGGGCATAAGCAGACACGAAAAGCAGACATCCATCAACTTCCCGCTTGTGAGATTCTTTCACAGACGTTGCCAGGCGAACTGCCCAGAGGCGACTATCAACGGGTATCTAGTCAAGCAAGGATCCCTCCGCCTGGTGACTTAGGACGACACCAATTCCTGCACATCCTGCCGTAGCAGCCTCTGGATCGCCAGTGGCACACAGCCAGAAGCGAGTGGAGAGTGATGGGGCGGTTAGCTCAACTGTTCTTGCATCTTGAATTCTCCCCTCGACGAAACGGCAGGGCAGTTCTGTAACTTTATCCGCCCCACTTTTCACTTTTTGACATTTTTGCGTCAGTTGATTCAAGTACTATTCTCGTTAATTGGGTTCGCTTTTCGACGGTATCCTTTACTTGCTACCCGAAAACCATTTAATCCTATCCACTAGGAGTGAAGTTGTGGTGAAAAAAATGGATGGTCGTATACATCTTGTGCGTCGAAGCAAGGATCGAAAGATAAAGTGCCGTTTGAGGGAGGAAATCTCAAACACCACTTTCCACTTCCGATCATTTTTGGTCCGAAAGAGTTAGAGCACTCCCAAATCGAACCGTAGAACAAAGCACGGTACACTTACGAGGCGCAAAACTGAAACAAGTGAGCATATTGCAGTTTCAGTGACCAGTCAGTGTTTTTTCTGCTAAAATGCTGAACCCGGGCTCTTGCGGGTTCTGCAAACAATGGTTTGCTCATGAATAACCGTTTCTGAACCAATATAACGAACCATTCGCGTAGATTATTCAACCTGAGGTTCCACTGGGTTGATAGGCATCCAAATGCATGCTGGGTCTGTCGACTGACGCCCAGGCGGCCACTTCCATCTGCTTCTGAGATGATGTTTCTTAGTTAACCGACGGAGGTAAGCAAGTTGTTACTGTCAACATACACAAAATGCGCATACTGTGGGTGGCACATCACAAGTTTGACCTTCACAAGTGGGTCATACTTTGATGAGCTGTCATATCTTTGCCGGCAAAAAATTCCGGAGTCACCTAGGCTGACAGCGAAATACCACTCGTGGAATGGTGAGTGTCCTAGAACATTCGCTCGTATACTTCGTAAGCTGTGTACGAAAGTGACCTCAGTACATGGAGGGCATCGATTAGAACCATTTTCCAGTTTGTAATAGGAAGACTGCTTGTTTTTAGCGTCAGACATAATTCTCCACAGAGTCCCACTAAGGTGTTCAACCTGACCGTTAGACCGTGGGTTCTGTGAGATGGTAGGATTCTTGGCCACTACTTTGTCGTGCAGAAAAGTTGATGAACTTGGTTCTTTCTTGAGTTTGTCGAACGAAGCGTGAGCATGTTCCAGAATGGGCTATATCTACTGGGAAACTTGTCTTGTCAGAAAATGAGATTCACTGTGAATAATGAGCAAACATCACCACTAAGAGGTGTTGAGCGAATAGATTGCATTCGCTCTGGGCCACGTTTGATATTTCCGTTAGCGAATTAGAAGCCCAGAAGACAAGTTTCACTAGAATTTGTACTGCATTCACATCGTTGAATGCAATACCGTATTTCTAAGCTGTTTTAAGAGATAGCTCAAGGTTATGGCCATCGTCGTGTTTGATTTTTACGCAACTTGTGACGTTGTCTACGTACACAAATTCATCAGAAACATTTTTCTTTCCAATACAATGATTTATTGTACGCTGAAAACAGGCAACGCCATTCGTCACGCCAAACGGAATACGGCACAAGGAGACAAGGCCTCCACTGGCCTGTCGTACTGTACCATGAAAGTTTGGTGATTCAGAGAGAGATTGGTGGGATATATGGCGTGGGAATTGCATCCAGCATCAGGGTAGTGTACGCTTTGCAGAAGTGGCTTCCTGTGAACGTTCGTCTTTGCGCTGCTCTGTAATCAAACTCAGTGGCAAGTGGCATAAAAACCTCCATCTTTGCGAGTGATATGAAAGCTCGGGTCGGTCGTCTGAGCTTTTTGGAATCACATCTGGATGGTCGATTTGCTGTCAATCCTCGTCGCACAGACAACGGAGAGCTGTTCGCCCAGTTGTGTGCTGAGGATAGCCTCTTTCTGGCCAGCACGAATCTTCGGCCCAAATATTCGCACTATGTAATAAATCAACCTTGGATCCAGTTAGGTCCCGTGACTATCAGCATCCGAGTAAGGGATGCGATTCAAGACTGCCGCTTTTTCTGGGGCACACAACTTGACTCTGAGCACCCCATAGGGCTTGGCAAGCGAGCTCGCCTGTCAGTTCGATTCTTCGCTTTCTTTCAGATCCCCGCAAGTCAGAAAGAAACGTGCTAATCCACCATCTAAGAAATATCGTAGCTCAGTAGTATCAGCCTGAGCTGTCTCATCTACTCTCTGCGGTGGGACGCACTACTGATAATAAGCATGTGGATGAAGTATGGCAACATCTAAGAAGAGCTATGCTAGCGACTTTCAGAACTGTCTGAACATCTTCCCTGATATGACCAAATGACCACTCGATATCGTCGAGTCGCTTATTCTGATTGATGCCAAGAACTCCATATTAGCAGACAGCGAATACCATGGCGGGCGCAATCCCGAAAACCCCCAATAGCGAAGAGTCTAAAGGAAGTCTGAGAAGTCTGGTAGGCAACGGAAGCTCAGGAGATAGAGGGGGCATTTGCCAACGTCATCTTATGGGGCCAATTTTATTCGACTGGCCACAAGAAGGCGACCATCAGTTAAACGATAATGATAAAACGGTCCATTAATCCATTTGCAAAAACACTGGAAGCATAGGCTGAGCACTTAGAAGGGCAGTTCAATTGGCTTCCTACAAAACAGCCTCTGAAGACAGTGCGAGTAAAATGTAGACAATAAATGCCCATCAGAAGAGGAAATAAAGCGCGTAAAGGCACAAGGACCTGACGATTTGTATCCGGCTCCCTTTAAGGGTGGCGGAGAATCTCCGGTTATCCAACTGGCACTATGTTAAGTGAGGTGACAGTGTCTGCAGAATGGGGCATATCAACAATCATCTCTATCTTCAAAAAGGGTATGCGTGTAAAAACCGTCGCCACATCAGCCGGGGCGTTCGCCCACAGATAGGGAGTACGCAGACGACATAGCTCTTTTCGGACCTGACGTACGCAGAAATGCAAACTGTATTGAATTATCTAAGGGTCCTGCCTCACGGTTGATATGCGCCTCACATCTGCGAAGTCTAGAGTGTTGCTGAGCCCGAACCCGAAACTCATTCTTTCTAGTGAACCGACTGAGGTAGTACACAAAATTGTTCATCAGGTCAGCCGTATCAGTCCTGGTGGTCTAGTCAAAGACGATGTTTCCATCCGGATTGGGATGGGCAGAGCAACTTTTGCCAACCTGCATCAATTGTGGCGCAGACGGAAGAGCTTATCTGTCAATGGTAGAGTCTACAATACAGCAGTGCGCTCGATATTGTTATATGGTCAGAAACCTGGCCGCTAGTAGATGAGGACGCCTTCAGTCTTTGACCATCCGTGTCCTCCTGGCATTGCCGAAGTTTGGTGGAAATGCCGGATCGGTAATGCTTAGGTACATCGAGTGGTTTTCAAAATAAATAAATCATCCACAATACATGAACTGATCACCCTCCGTAGTTTGCGGTGGCTTGGTCACGCGTTCCGTATGGCAGTCGACTGGTTTCCTCGAAGAGCCCTTTTAGCACGTCAACGCGAAGGCTAGAAATGAGCCAGGTGGGGTCGAACAATGGTTGGACAGCGAGTTATGAAATCTGTTACCAGGAAATGAAGGAGCACTGGTCGTTGCCATCTGCCTGGATGAAGACCCCAAGGCGGTTGAAGGCACTGACAGGCATGATACATCCGCGCGCTCAGTGTTACGTATGCATCCAAGCTCTTGCCTTCAATGCATGGCTTGTCCTCCCAATCTCCTAAATGAAAAACCCACTAGCACTCCTAACTTCACGCGTCAATTAAAGCAGCTACTGCTTCCAACGCTTAGCTATCGCCCTTTCCACTCGGACCATTGGTGAACGGAACCGTAGCAGTTGTAACCACTGTACAGCATATGCCCGGTTTAAGGCGGATGATGATGGTTATTCAGCACTGAATTCAATCAATGAGCGTATCCAGCACTAAGCTGTGGTCATACGGTTTGGTCATAAGTTGTGTATAGCATGTTGCCGTCTACCGTAACGATTACTGCTGCTACGAAAGGTCCATATGCTGTTGCTGTGAAGCAGTTTCCAAAATGGCGTCTGATCTACACTACCACTTGGATGGATATAGATGCCAATCGATGTTAATGAGGCCTTTATCGCTTTCTGTTCGTATCGGGAGTATTTGGTGGTGTGCGCACATTGTACTGCTCATGGGGAGCCAACAATAGGTCGCTTTCCTCATCTCTTATAATCATTTTCTAAGTAAGGCTTTCTTTAAATGAACTGCAGTCGTATGACGTTGATACGCCGATGTACAGAATTCATATTGCCGTCGATAGTGAATAAGCACTCAACCTTTCGGAATTCAACAAGAATGATCCTATTGGGGGTGTTTGTCCTGATACATAGGTCTACTCTGATTATCTGTCAAGGTAGTCGTACATGGCTTTTGGTGTGTGACCCTGCGACGTTCTGTATACAACCGTCTAATGAAAACAACAAGAAACAGTACAAAGCAGAACTTACTCTCTGTCGAGAGCGTAGTACCTTATCGCCTGTGGAAGCATAGTGAATATTTTGCAGTTTATGGATTCGGTTGCTATCTTACTGACAACAATTGCTTGTTTAATTTTACTATTAAAAACCACGGGGTACTGTTTAATTAGGGCCAGCTTAGTGCTAGTGGAGTTTGACCTTTGCTTTACTGGTAAGAAGATGCTTTCTTTGTCCGGTTGATATAGTGCGTGCATTCGAAGCTAGCTTTTATTCGCATCTATTCATTTCGATGACGCATCCATCATCATCATCAGCTGTGAGAACTGCGTACTTGTGGTTGTAGCTGCCACAATTTCGTCCATCGATGATTTGGGGAGGTGGGGTAGGTAGCTCCACATTGGAGGCTAGAGCTGGTAAATTGGCGCGTAAATACAGGGCTGTCAGTGGATTTTTAAGTAGGGGGATTTGGAAGGGAGCTATGCATTGAAGACAATAGCTTGGATGCATGAGCGCCATTGAGGGCTCGGCTGGGCCATGCCTGACAATGTCTCTAACCATTGGTGTGGCCCGTCTCGGGGTCCCCATCCAGGGAGACGGAAATGATCAGCTCAGCTAAGTTTGCTGGTAATGGCTTTCACACTTCGCTGCCACGTCATTGTTTGACTTCCCGTGGCTCGTTTCCACCCTTCATGGGGTTCTGCAAAAAGAACCCTTCCAGGAAGTCGGTCGACTGGCATACGGGGCATGTGGCCAAGCCAGCGCAACCCGTGGACTGTGATTGGTTTATCTATAGCGCGGCGGCCACGTTTCTGATCCACATAGCAATACGGATCGCACCGGGGCATTGTAATCTCGACCCTTGACGGATAAGCTGATGTCACGCCTACGCCACAGGTGACGCAAGTTCACAAAAGCTGTTCTGGCCTTCCCAATCTGGACGGAAATATCATCTTTCTCTAGACCACCAGGATTGATACAGCTGCCCAGGTAAACAAACTTGTCTACTAAAGCGGCTCATCCGCAAGCATGAGGCTAAGTTACGAGCCTACCCAGTTTGCAGTAGCACTTTAGACTTTGCAAGTGTGAAGCGCATGCCAAACCGTGAGGCATAATTATTGAGATTATTTAATATTGTTTGCATTACCACAGCATCAGATCCAAGAAGAGCTATGTCGTCTGAGTATTCGATATCTGTGAGCGGACTCCCCGGGGAATTTTGATCCCACAGGCATTAGAGCCTGACAGTGAGCCTTGCATAATCGTATCAATGACGAAGTTGAAAAGGAAAAGTGAAATAGGACAGCCTTGTCTGACACCACTTGATGTGGTGAACTCAGAAGAGAGCTTCCCGTAGACCTCACGGCTGCGGGGGTTGGCGTGCAGCGGCTTAAGGTGGATCAAGAATTTGGCGTTTGAGGGATGTGCGCATGCTGTCGTACTCGTTGCATGCTGGTATGGATTTCCTGGCATCATTTGTGGATAGCGATATTGACGACGTCTGGTCTTGAAGCTGAATCGGAGAAGTCGGACAGACAACACTGAACGCCGCTAACATAGCTCCTTTCACATTTTTCCACACTTCATCCACGTGCCCACTGGCAGTACAGTATTCGATTACTGCGGAGAGTTGTTGGGCTAGCTCAGATCGATACTGTTGAGCTATGGTGGTTTTTCGAAGATGGTGAATGGGCATGGTTCTTGCTGACTTACGAGGGCCTGATGGAAAACAAACTGTCAGGCATGCACGCACCATGGTGTACTCGGAATCAAGTTGTGTGCTCCAGAAGGAACGGCAGTCTTGAATTGTAGCTCCCCACCGGTGGCTGATGGCTACGTGATTCTACTGGGTCTACGGTTGATTTGCAGTTGATGGCCACCAGGTTACGCGATGCGGACGTTTACGCTGAAAGTTCGTACTGGCTAGAAACAGTTCATGATCAGCACACAACTGGAGGAGTCGCTCTCGGTCATCTGTGCGACGAGCATCGACTCCGAATGGGCCGCCCAAATGTGATTTCAAGGAGCTCAGACAACCCACTTGGTCGTTCTTATCGGCCGGAAGGACCACAATGTCAGTGCTTCTTGCTAGACGAATGAACCAGGATAACTCGATGGAAAGTATCCTTCTCAACGTCAGAACTGCAGTCCGTTAGGGCATAAGCGGACACTACAAACAGGCACCGCTTTTTACGCCGAGAGGCGTTGAGCTTGATTGAGCTGGATAAGCGGACGGCGCAAAGGCGACTGTTCACTGGGATCCAATCCAGCGAAGCGCGTTCAGACCTGGGGCTGAGTGCAACTCCCACGCCAAATATTCCATGAGTCATTGCTTATGGATCACTGGACACACGGAGGGAGAAATGTGAAAGAGCTGAGTTCATCCTTGGTGTTCTGAGATGCACAATCACGCTTCGATCTCGTATGAGTGCTTCGGAAAGTATAAGGTTTCAGCGAGCATTGTCTGTTTGCCAATTTGACATAGATTACGGACATTAAAAGCTCCTATGTAGAAAGGATCTCGTGGATTTAGAAGGGTGTTATTTTGTTTACTGTTAATAGGCAGTGGGGAGCATAATGCCCTTCGGTCATTTAACTGACAGTCAAATGACCCAGCGACGTTTGCTTGTGGGGGCAAATATTACTTCCTGATTGCCGAGGGCGAGAAAGGGGGTTTGGTTGAGGAACCCCACCTTGAGCATTTGACTCAAAAGTCTGACCCACGAGGCAGTGGGAGTATGTAGGGTTTTGTTCGGGGACCCTGCCCCTAGCCTCTGACTCAAAAGTCTGACCCGCGAGGCAGCGGACAGTAGGGTTTCTTCGTGGACCCTTCCTGGAGCCGATGACTCAATAGTCTGACCTGCTTGGCTGCAGCGGGTTGGCCTAACCCGAGGGTGCAGGGAGTAGGTCATTTCTATCTCACTCCTGATGCCGCAGCAGTTGCCTTTTGAGCAGCACCGGACTCTTTGGTTTTCGACCGTATTGAATAATGCGCCGGCGCTCACGGTCAACCGTTGGGCGATCGGAGTGTGCGGTTTTTAGGGTCGACCTTTTCTAACCCTCCTTTCTCGGGGGGAGGCAGCATCGCTACTTCCGTGAATATGGACATGCTGGTCCCTTGGGGGAAACGCCTTACTGCCTTCACACTCCTATCACAGAGGACAGTACGGCTTTACCCCCAGACCTCCTCGTAGCACGATTACTCGTAGTACGGGGTCTCGCTGCTCTTAGCCTGACTGCTCCCCTTTGGCCTTCCATGCATGGCTGCACTTTGTGGAACGAAGTTCCAGCCAGTGTAGCCCGCGGGATCATTGCAGCACTCAAGCCCGAGCACCACGTTATGTGGCAGGTTTAGGTCAGGCGATGACGCATTGAGGGTGGGAGGAAGTCTGGTGGCGTGGTGTATGAATTGAGTATCACGATGTAGCATATTCATGAATCCGTCCAAAGTTCGCTTTTTGCACATTCGCACACTCTCGCACACTGATACTAACACTGTTCACTTAGCGCAGTCGGTGAAGTTTCTCTCCTCTGGAAAGTGGATCAGGGCAATTTAGCTGAACGAGTTAATCGATTGCTAGACATAAATCGGTTCTACTTTTGTCTTCGGTGGACACGATTTGACATAGGCACAGTACCTCTCCTGTTCCCCATGGCTTGAGCAGATTTTTCTGTTGGGGTTCCGTGAAGAATCATCGGGAAAAGATTTTCTGGCCAATTATAGCAAACAAAATCCAGCCAACTAACGAAAGGGTTTACCTGTTTTTTATTTGCAACAAATACGAAAAAATCATTCAGCTGTAACACCCTTTCGGTATCTGTCTGCCATGCCACCCAAGGGGGGGGGCATAGAGGGGACCCCACAGAGGGGTCATCACCGGTAAAGGGGCTTTTCGGCCTCCGTTGGTGGTCAATGCGTAGAATCCAATATCACTACAGCAGGTCGTGAGCAAAGTGCATCAAAAATTGCTGGAGCTCATAGTGGTCTTCATGGAGTTTGTTTCCGGCTTTAAATATTCAACTCGTTCTACGAAGTCCCAGTTATTCCTTCAAGGCAAACTACACGAGTTTCGCAATGGTTTAAAACCCATCCATTAGGTGATTTTTTCACTTCGTTCCCTGTTTTTTAAGCAACCGCATCGTATCTCTAGTTTGTTCGTTGCGCAAGCGTTTCAGTCTATAATCGATGTTAGCTAGTGATGAAACCCCGCAATTTTTCTCGGAATCATCAAAACATCCTAAAAATAGTTGCCACTCGGGATCCAGCTTCCGTCGTAGAATTAAGTACATCCAAGTTTGCTATAATAGATGGTTTCTGTACAGGCACACACATCACAGAAATATTGGCTCAAAGCTAGTTCTCAAGCTGTGACTCGACCGGGAATTACGGTCAGATTCACCACTTCAATGTAAGTCGTACGACAAGATGGCATATATTCGTAAGTTATTAAATCAGAAAGGACACTCTATGGTTCACTCAACGGGAACTAACCGGGAAGTCATTGTTTCGGAAGATTTGTTGCTGGGCAACGTTTAGCTTTTGCCTTAAATTCCTGTGCGGACTGAATTTCTGAGGTACAGTGTTCTTCGAGTAATATAGCGAACTGAGAACCAATCTGCGAGGTCCCTTATGATGTTGGACTAAATCACTTTCTAATCCCAAACAACACTGCACTCCCATGCCTACTGGGATTTCACTTGACGTGACTGCAGCGGTTTGCTTGGCTGATGTAACGATTGAACTGTTATCCTCGTATGTCATTGTCTTGAACATCTTCGATTTTTTAGTGTAATGTGAATATACTGTGATAAAGTGTTCAGCTCTACTTCTGGTACTCCTGACATTTATTTATCTGCAGACCGAGATTAGTGTTTTGATTGGGTTGTCTGGGGAATGCTCCCTGCCACTCGATGTTCGGAGGTTTTAGAGCGTAGGGTTTTCTCTTATCCACGATTTCGTGATTGTCTCAGTAACCTTTCATTTATCGCTGTCAGTGGCGCTGGTATTCCCAGGATCTGCATGTTGACGTAACCGTCTCTGATAGGCGTAGGTGGTTCCCACATATGTAATCCATTTTCAATGACGTCCGCTTAATTTTATTTTATGCTCTCAGGCTCTTGATGTAGCATGCGTCTCGTGCTCTCATGTTGATGTTTGTTGACATACCTGACTTCGCAACTAGAATTGCTGCTCCAGTACTGTATTCCCAAGAATATTAATCGATATCCCTGCCAAATTCGTGGTCAGGTGCTTTTGATAACTTATTCAAGAGTCCTGTTGGACGCTTGACAGTTTCGGCGTTCGAAATTCGAACACGTTGACCGACTACTGCAGTTTTTTGTGGCACGATGCGTCGGTAATAATACTTTTGTTGTGTCCACAACTCATTGTACTTCTGCGTACAACGTTCTATTTTCGGGTTTCCAATACGTTACTCATAGTCCGATGCAACTAGTAATTCGCACACTGGAACCCTCCGTCTGGGCGCGTGACAGTTTTTTGTAGTTGAACCGTTACTCATGACTGATCTATCAGTGTCATCGCGCCTATGTACTCGAAAGTATTCGTAGACAAATAAGTCACAATAGTTTACTATATGTTGCCGAAGCGCGTCTAAAAATTTGTTAAAAAGCTGTACCACTTGTCAGCTTACTGTTTGGCTAAGTAAGTGAGTAAACTTTCAACATGCCAGATCCTCAGAGGCGCCACTTTCTCCGTTGCCAAAGGGCTGATAATTTTTACACACGTGGACGTAGTTCCAAGGTCACAATCCCGACATTTTGCAACACAAGCTTTATTCACCTGTCCAGGTTTCATCCTAAGTAAATTTTGATCCTACCACGGCAGAATATTAGTGCATGTGAAAATTACTCTGACGTGGAGGGCAACTTTTTTCGTCTTTAAAAGTTTGACCGCTGGCGTCAATTTGGTATAAAAAACTTTTCTTATCTCATGAATGCTTGCTCCGCGCAATGATCTCTGCCACGGGAACAAACTTGCTCTGAGCAATAGGCCAGCTCGCGTTCCACAGTCAACCTTCAACGAGAATTTCGGACAAAATAGAAACTGCACTAATCCCAGTGTGTGACCTGAACACTGTTGTGCAAAATTATGTGAATGTCGAGATAATCGGGCATTTTGACCACGAAATGAGGACACAGTTATCCGCAAACAGACTGGACTGAAGCTGACCGAACACAACACGAACGCCCAGTTTGAAAACACCGGGTAGGATTTCATTCTCTGCAGAAGTGGGGCGAGATGGCTGAGTGGTTAGGGCACGTGACCGGAAGGTCCGTGGTTCGAACACTACCTCTGCCTCTCGACTTCCCCTGCCTAGGCTTGGGCAACTTGGCGGTATCCCAGCCCTCGTGCTTCCTTCTGGTGGCATGGCAGTTAGGCACCGAACGGGTGCTACAGCTGAACGACCCTGCAGAGGACTTAGAATTTTTGGTCTGACGGTGACGGGTTGATCATGGAAAGCTGCTTCGTATCCCTAAAGTACCGTTTCCTCCTTACTCAGAGTTTTCAGTAGTCAAGGGCCTTCAAATTTTTGGCCCCACCGAGGCACATCTCAGTTGTAAATATCTTTGTTACATCTGATTATTCATTCAACGGGTGAAGAAGGTTTCTGACCAGTTCTTTCAATTTTGGTCTAAAACAGAGGCGTCGTGCATTTGTCTAGGTTGTGGTGACATAAACATCGTTGGTATACATTTTGTGAAGGCATTTGGAATGGAAAAACTTGGTAAACTTTAGCCAGAGACCAAGCTAGTCTTGATTATGTTTTTACTAGCAACCGTGCCGTGTATGCCTGTAGACACAACGCTGACCTATGCGTCATCTGAGTTTTGCCTAAAATCCACTTCATACTGAACTGTCAAACAATAACCTATGCGCCAAAATGTGGAGTTCGAATGCGTATTTTTACCATGCCCATCTCCGATATGTGGTCGAGACCGCGGACTTTACTGTTTTTGAAAATGAGAACCAACGCAACGCGTTTTCTCATTACCCAGAGTGACGTCTGGATTGGTGTTGTTTGTGTTTAACTCTGTGTGAACTAAGGTCGTTTCACTTCATATGCGCTCAGGAGACTCAGGCGACGCAAAGAAAATATCTATAGAGCCTTAGATAAGACTGCGAATAAGTTATGTTCCATTTAAATTCTTTCAGATATATCCAGGCCTAATGCCCTTTACGTGAGCTTCCCCTTACGCTCTAGTAATATTTGACAGGCCATAAATTACCTTTTTGGTCCGAAAAAGGAACATACGACTGCGACAGATCTCAGCGAACTCAGCAAGGCTTGCCGGAGAGAGTTATAATGCCATTCGCTCGGATGCATACACGCCACTACAGGGTTCAAACACTCGATGAACGACGCTATCCCAGAATGATTTTATTTCAAACTGACGGAAATCTCCCCGAAAAACGCCATTAGGCCGAATAAGGACCCGGATTGGAGTTAATGTGTTGTAGTTCAGAATTTTCTGTCCCTCTGCGTCAATTGTTCAGTGCCTTTAGAGCGAATACGTCCATGGTTTGCTCTCCATCGTGAAACGTTTCCGCACTGTTTATCCCTCAGTTTACTAATCATTTTATCGTTTTTCCTGTATTTGTTGTATGTCTGCACATACGTCTCTGTATCCCGGGTAAATGGCTGTCTGAAAGTTCATCAGCAATGAAAACTTCTTGTCCTAAATACGTCCACGAATCCCGTGGAGGTTCCTAATCCGTAACCCTGCCAGAGTAGTCGAACACGAACTTTGAGCTATTCATCTTCAGCAACAAAGATTCATATAATGTGTCATAGCCCGTACTCGCTCTTCGGGTGATTGCTTTACTTTCTTACACCGTGGTTGATAAGGTCTGCTCGGGTAGTTTGCTTACGGCAGTTTCTGTGATGAGTTTTTTTTGCAGTTTTATACCGCCTTTATTCAACAGATGGCTTCTGAGGTGATACAAAGAAAGCATGAGCAAGGAGACTGCCTAACCTCTAGTACTGCTCTCGGACATACTCTCTTCTGAGAGCAAAACCCTACCACATTGAAAGTTTTTTTTACTTTTCTAAAATCTCCTTCACCGGAACATTATTTAGCACTCCTGAAAGTCGAAGATCTCTCTGTTCAGTGGTTAAGGCGTCGGCTTACGGACCGGAAGGTCCGTGGTTCGAACCCAACCTTAGCATCTTGATTGCTCCTATCTAGGCCTGGGTAACCTGGCGGTACCCCAACCTTCGTGCTTCCTTCTGTTAACATGGCAGCTAGGTACCGAAAGGATGCTACAGTTGAATGATTTTTTGCAACAAATTTTCCTCCCGAAGGTCACGAAACGCCAATCTGTCATTTATGTCCTGGGACCTGTGCTGAATAACGTTGGTGAAAACATGGAGTTATCGTAGGCCCGTTTTTGCTGGCTGGCTCTGAAACGAGTGTCGTGTGATTATCTGAAAGCTTTTCGAAATCTTAAGTGCTTCACTCTTGCATTTTTCGCAATGGATTTTTACAGTGATCCAGCGTTCCCGCTTGACTTTTTTCTGGCCAAGATTTTCTTCCTGCATGGTTTATGACGCGTTTGTGTGTTGCTGTCCATAACTGTAATTTAGGATTTCTCGAGATTACGTAGCCATTCTGACGTCTCGGATAATACATGAAGCTTGAGCGTTATTTTCAAATCGACATTACTGACACAGCATTGTTACATCAAATTTTACGTTGGATTTTACTTCGTACCTTAGCGTGCACATCGTAAAGTTATCCAAAAAGCTACGAAATATTGTTTACGGTGATCAGTTCACTGTACCTGGTCGAGGAATGATGTAGGTGTGACGGTAATGTCCTCAGTCGAGCTTTCTGGCCGTAAAACAGTGATTAAGGTGTAGTTGTGGGTAATGGTTTTGCAGTTGTTTAGTCATTAATCCTGCCATTTGACCGCTAGCATTCCTCTCGGAATCGCATTCTCTTGGGAAGGGAAGTTTTGAACCCCATAATTTCGAACTTTTCTCGCACAATTCAACGGGGGTTGGGTATGAATAAAGCCGACAGGTGAATGTATTTCTGATGATTCGCTTGGGATGGATGAATGAGTAAGTGGTCTAGCTGTCAGTATTTATTGGTTATTGGGCTGTATGATGTCACCGGGAGGACATTTGGTGAATTATCAGGCGAAAAGTGCTATCGGCGTTAGCTGTCACTTTGGCGTCGACCGATCTTTATTTTGTGATTTGAGTTCTTTCTAGTGCTAGAAATTCCTGTGTTACATTGTTGAGTTATTTATATTTTTTGGTCCTTCTGGTCATAGGGATCGCTAACCAGGGACCGAATTGTGGGTAAAAAATGCACTCGATCGTACTGCGCGAAGTCCTGTCTCACCGAAGAAGCTGATCAATGACATCAACACGCTAATGTGAACAATATATCTTACCATTATCCTCCTTTCATAAAAATAGAAAACTGATGGTCGTTCAGCTGTAACACTTTCAGTGCATAGCTGTCATGTCATCAGAAGGAAGCATGGTGGATATGCGCAAACTTGATTGGTGCTGATCGACAGCTGTCAGTGCGTGGACCAGAATCCCCCGACATACCTGAGTTGCTATCCAGCACGGGTTCAGCGGTATTGATTGGCGTATAAGGCATCTATTTGGGTACTTGACGTGACGAGTCACGTATCTATTGACTAGTCAATGCCTACTCTTCTACACAGTGAGCACTTCTACTTGAACACGTAAGCCACTCTCCCGGAGGTTCTGATCTTTGAGGTACGCCATCTCCTTCAGTAGGAATAACTTTAGGAACAGGAAGTCTCGCTGTCTTGGAACCACTCTTCGTTGGCGCTTGGAAGAGAGTTACCATTGTTTCTTTTCTGAACAGGCTTCCTGCAAGCAAAATTCTCTCTGAATTTGTAGAATTCGTGAAAATCATGACAGGAAAGAAGCGGATGAAGTAAACATACGACTATGGTACATCGGACTCACATTCGGGAAATTACAGTATTTGTAGCGTGTACACGGCGTGTTGTTAGATCTCAGGAAGTAATAAATTGGGCCGTAATTAGACGTGGTCCCTGTTGGAAGGAAACCCGAGGCGCGTTCAAGTGTTTCGCAAACCTTATCTTTGTGTCAAAGTTCATATTGGCTGGACCAGCTCATTCGCACCTCGACGTTAAGAAAACGGAACTTTTATTATTTAGTGGTTACTAGTTGATTAATGTGTCCAACATCTCAAACTGTGCTGGCCCAGTCTTTTGCATATTTTTGATCACCGGTAATCAATGATGGTGATGGATGCTTGACACTCGTTTTGTCCCAACGAAATTCCAACTTTACTGTTGTAGTCGGCGTTCCGATATGTAGGCTAGCTATGCCATCTTCCGCATAGCACTTGGAACGTCACATTAAACAATAGAACTGATTTTTAGTACGGGAGAATCGACACGTTTCATACTAGTATTCCTTAGTGCTGTGGGACAAAAATGGTATGTTTGCTTTAAGCTCTGGCGTTGTCTGCTTATTCACTTGCTTTGGGGACTGCAACTAGCTTACTGTTCTTGTTTTGTGGGTCGATACACACGCGTTCAATCCCGTTCGCATGTCAGTCCGACACTCATTCAAGTTGTGTCTGAATGCAGCTGCGCGCGGCATACCGGCTCTCTCGTTTGTGTGATTGCGCATTACACGTTGCGAGAACGTGCGTTCGCGCGCGTGCACTGTCTCTTAGTCAGTCCATCAAATTTGTGTGGTGTTCCATGTATTGCAAATTTTGGTGAAATCTCCATCATTTCGTCGCTTGAAAATTCAGTAACTACACTTAACAACTTAGCATCGCTCACTCTCGTTGCTGATTTTGCTGCTGCCCTGAGTAATTTTACATTTCTGTGAACGATGACAAGCAGTGTTACCGCATGTTTCTGCGATAGTAAAGAGGTTTCAGCTGGATATTTTCCATTTTTGATAAGGCAAACGAATGTCTTCGTTGTTTCGGTAGACCTGATTTCACTGCTGGATTGATCGCTGCGCACAAAGGTACAGACTGGTTACGAACGATATACAGACACCGAGTGCCGGGATATTTCTTCGTTGAAGCTGCTGCTGCTGAAATATTCAATCAATCTTTGTACTTCAAAGCGACGTGCAGATTGCTCGCGCTGAGTGATCAGCCCCGTCTTGTTGCACACCTCGTATACTGTGGATGGGTTGAAGACCAAACTGACTGACGTCCATATTGGTTACTAGTCATGCTTTAAGTTCTCGTTCGATGAAAACACCACCCCAGATACTGATATGGTCTTTGGCCTTCACAAAGTTGCCATCCTGTTCAGGGAGTACCTGGTGAACCACTGCAGTTTATATTGCTGTGTGTGTGGCTGGTTTCGCCACACCGTAACAATGATCGCTGATCTCTGGCCCCATTGAGTAGTATTTCGTGTCCATGAGACGGTGCACGACGGATAAAGGTGTGGTAGACTCTGATGAACAAGCGGGATTTCTGTTGAATATGGAGCTTGTGTCAATAACCGGTTGACGCTTCGTCCTGCGCTGCCTACCTGCCACCTTAACGCCGTTTTTCTTCGACTCTGTTGATTTAGGAGACAAAAGTGTGCGGTTGGGTGGGCAGTTCCTCTTTTTTGTGCATACATTTACATAGTTTTTAAAGGGTATCTTCTCTCTTCATCGTTAGCTGTTTGGTTGTCTCCTCGAATGGTGACGGGACGTTAGAAAATAGGTTGCCATGTTCGGCGAACAGACCAATAGCTAACTGATTAACAAGCGATAAACACACCCGAGCTACTAATATTCCGACATTTCTATCACGGAAAATCAAGCTAAACAGGGCGGTGTACCAACACTATTAGTTTGTTCCCTTGAAGTGATCGCTTGGTCACTGCTTAACCAGTAAGGCCGCCAAAATTCGCTCTAAAGACGCTCTGCAACGAGAAATTAGAATAATTGAAAGCATTACAGGAGAAACTAGCTTCCCCAAGAGTTCCATCGATCGTAACGTTTTTACTTTGCTACTAAGGTTCCAGGTCACCATGTTTGAGAATGATTCGTTCAGAGGTGATCCACAGATATGCTGGCTTAAGCATAGACTCCATAAAGCTATAAATAGAATGCAGCTCCTGCTGCAACTCGTTCTTTGTTTGCGAGTAGACGACTCATCCTACATATTCAGGGACTGAGTGACTGTTTCAAAAATACGCCAGTATATTCCTTCTGATACTGCTGTGCGGCTGAGGATTCTGGTCAAATGATAAGGCAACCAGTGGATAAAGGTACATCTTCCGTCCAGCCTGTGAACTGGTAATAAAACGTCAATAGGTAGCGTTATGGGTCAACATTCTGTTGGCATCCATCAGCCCCAGCTCTCCAGTTCATTTGCAGAACAGTCAAACCAGCAGTGATTAATACAATCACGCATTCTCTTTGTGGTCAAAACGATCCAGTTCTCTATCGGTAAAAACCTTATTCGAGTGCTTGAACTTCTACAATCCAATCCGTACGCCACACCGATATCTTTACAGTTAAACACACCGACCAGTGCCCCTTGTGCCTTATCAACAACCCGAGGTCACGGCTGATAGCTTTACCTCAGCCGTTTGGCTCTCCACTCGACCAATAACGTTATTCCGTTTCTCAGTTTGCTGACCGTTCTTACATGTGTAATTGGATAAGCCTCCGTAGTAATGTGAGCTGACGAGTTATCGGAACCATACGCAAATCGAACTGTGTACTTTCGACTTCTCATCTGCTATTATGGACAGATCATTTCGGCAAGCCGTTTGGCTAGCCTGTAGCGCCCAAATTGTTGGCAAGCACTGCAAATACTTCACAGTTTGACAAATTGCTCAGCTCCAACTGTTGACGAAGTTCGCAGCGAAATCAATCTTTTGTGGAGGACTAAAGCACCTGTCCTAGACTATCTCTTGCCCTGAGTATTCAGACGGCGACTGAGGCAGTTAAGCAATGTCGTTCCGGTCTTCAAAAAAGCACAAAAAGTGCGAGACCGTCGCTCTTAACCTGCTAACAGGCGTCGTCCTACGTAGGCTCACCAGCCCTTATAAGAAGCAATCTTGTAAAAACCAAGCAGAATTCCCTCCAGGTTACAGATGAGTCGATCAGATCTTTACTCCCCGACAACCCGAAGAACATCACTACGCGTAGAGAAGACGAATAACCGCTGCCCTTTTAGATCTAAAAGCAGCACTCAACTTAACCAATCACGTTTTTTCGGCCATTTTTTTGGTACGCCAGGTAATTGATCGTTTGTCCATGTTGTTTTCTGAGGTCATTTCTGACCGAAAAAAGACGCAAAGTGGACAAACCTAGGCCAGGAGACGAAGTTTGCGATGTTCACAGGTGGTTTTCAGCTGTGCTGCTTTATTTGAGGCCAGATAGCTCAGTGGTTAGAGCGCGAATTTACTGACTGGAAGGTCGGTGTTTTGAACCCGACCTCTGCCTCTCGACTTCCCCTGTCTAGGCTTGGGCAACCTGGCAGTATCCCAGCCCTCGTGCTTCGTTCTGGTGGTGTGGCAGCTAGACACTGAAAGGGTGTTGTTTTTTATTTGTTATTCTGCTTTATGTCATCTTCGTGGTTCGAGTACCAGAGACCCGCATCGCTAACTTCGAACATAACCACTGGTGTTTGTATATCCCCTCGCTTGTTTTTAACCTTGAATCCATTATCTACTGCGTTTTAGGCGTTAATTTATGAACCTCATTTAACATCTTGCCTTGCCTTGCGCTACCGGCATCTAAATGCTGTGTCAACCCGAATCGACGATGTTGAACACGTGCTTTTTATTTGAGGATCTGAGTTGTCGAGAACGGGAACAATCCACGTTGTTTTGGTGTGTGTTCGTTCATTCTCAGATCCCGCACTCTACAAAGTCACGAGCAGCGGATACTCGTTAATTTGCATGATATGACTCATTGGGTCATTTTATTCCCATTTGAAGCTTTTTCTACTATTTCTCCGATTTGTCCATGTGCAGCTACAAGCCAGTAATAGCCTCAGTGTTTTCAACTTTTTTTTCACACCAGTATGTTTCTGCACTTCTATAGCTTGTGCAAAAGAGCTTGTTTGTTTCATGCGTATTCCAGTTTTTCGTATTTCTCCCAATCTTCTGTCATGTAGCGTCTGGGTGGCAGGTCTTATGTTATAAAACAGATATTGCTGCATCTAGGTTTGAACAGGACTGACCCAGACGACTAACCGAAACGATCGAGGTTCTAATGACAACAGCCTGTGCTGTTGCTGGTTAGGAGTTCGGAATGTACTGTCCGCCTTTGGGAAGTTCCAGTGTGAGTTGCAAACTGGTCCAGAGTTTTATTTCTCTCTCAGAAGTAATAGCTCTTCGAGAGATTTTGATGTCTGGTGATATGTACCTGAGAGGATTTGAACGTAAATAGCGTTTTTTCCGTCTCTATCTTCCTATAGCCCGTTTATCGACAACTCTGCCACTCTTTTTCAGACAACTTCGTATCCCTATATGAACGCACCGAACCCTCGCTATCCTGATCCCTACGGTCGCGCTGCCTATCCTGGCTATCCTCCGAGCTCAGCCTATCCGTATTACCAGACACCGACACAGCAACTGCGTCAGCAGCCTTTATCCCAAATATCAGCGAATGAGTATCCTATCTCCAATGCAGCGGCTCCATCCAGAGTACCGCCCTCAACACCTCCAACTAGTGGTCCCTCTCTTATAGACCGTCCGTCCTCCAGATCTATGAGTATTCATGGACAAAACCCTGCAATTTCACCCTCTAGCCAGCTTTCTTCTCCCGTCCATGCCGGTGGAAATAGCGGTAATCCCCCGTCCTCTATTTGGCCACCACAGGGCCGTCCGTTTGGATCACCACAACAACTCAATCACGGTCAGTCCCCGTTTCAACAACAATCTCAGCAGCAACAACAACCAAGACCACGTAGTGCGTCTCGAGACACACAACCGATGAAGGTTTCCAGTGAACCATCCAGCGAACCATCCACTATTGCTCAGGCAGACTGTACAAATGAATGTGCTACAGCACAAGCTGAGGATGAAGCTGGGTCACGGCCCCAGTCCCGGCTGAGTGAAGTGAGTTTCCACTTTGATACGGCTCAGTATCATGTTGAGAGATAGTTCGAGATAGCTCAGTGGTTAAGCCGCCAGCTTACGGACCGAAAGATTCGTGGTTCGAACCCAACCTCAGCATCTCGACTGCTCCTGTCTAGGCTTGGGCAATCTGGCAGTATCCCAGCCCTCGTGCTTCGTTCTGTTAGCATGGCAGTTAGGCACCGAAAGGGTGCTACATCTGAACGAGTATCATATTTGGATGAGCCAATAAAGACAACGTGACAAGGTAACGAAAACTCCACGTTGATTTCAATCAAGGCGCGAGAATCTAGATTAAAACAGGAGACGACCATGCTTTTCCCGTATCTTAAATGCTGTTTTTTGCAACTATCTAATGAGAAGCGAGTAAGAATGAGGAGGAGTTAAAAATATGGTCTCAAATTATTTTCGGAGGAAGCGGATTCGTACTACTGATGCTTCTGAGTGGTGAAACGAACAACCCTATATTGCTTTTTATCTCTAACTTAGCCGGACTAGTTTCCAACAACGGCATCCAATTTCTCTTTACTGCTCACAGATATGTAATTGCCCTACCATAAGTTTTTGCTTTCCACTGCTTCGTATGTTTTTACATCATTCCCTTCGTTGTATTAGTCTCCGGCATAATTGGCAATCACATACATGTGCGATGCTTTTCGTTCGTTTCCTCCGTCATCATAATTTTTTGTAAGATGCATGGCGTCAGGTTCTAGATAAAAGAAATCGATCTATTTGTCGGTTTCACTTCTGTCATTATGGTCATCTTTACTCCTATCGGAAACTAACCACATGAAGGTGCACTACAGTCAACGGAAGTTTCGGTTTTTCGTTTCTGTAGCTATTATTTTCTTTGGAGTACCCGAATCCAAAGATAGGCTAGTAGAGAGAGAAATCCGCATTCAGCGTTGTCAACCAAACAAATAATGACAATTGTGCTTTGCTGACTTTCGTCCACAGTAGATCCTTCGGTCGACCACCTATGTGTATGTTGGATGGAAGGACTGATGCTAGCCCAGGCTTAAAGAAACAGCGACCGTTCCGCCACTTGTCTTGGGTTAACCTCTTATTGTGCTACTGGACTATTTGAGCCTCGGGCCAGTGAGAACAATACGACATTCTAACTACAGCACTATTCTTGCCACGTATTGCCCATAAAACACACGGCAATTTCATACGCACCGATACAACGGAAAACGATACTAGTCGCGGCCCGAGTGGACGAAATTTTGTTTTTTCGCAAATGTGGTCTACTGTCCTCTTTTTTTTTATTGCCATTAGACCAGTGCTAAACTATTACCATTCTCTCTTCTGAAGGCTGGTCGGCCACCGACTGCAAACAGTTCCGGGTCTGGAATCAGAGAGCATCCCGAAGAACAAATGTTACCAAATGCAACTGATTTGCTACCGGTCACCTCGGATTCCTTATCTTCCGGTCCAAGTGTCTCAATGGATTCTTCCTCACCCCATCCTGGACCTCCTCACTTCTCGAATATCTCTTCCCCGAACTCGGCACCGAACGTGTCCAGGGGGACACCACAGTCATACCCATCTTTCTCACAACAACCTGCCTTTAATACGTCCACCTCGGTCCCAGGCCAGCCGGTACAGTCAATAGGTGGACCTCCTGCAATGAACGCTAGTGGTAAGTCAATCTTATAATAGGGATTCCAAGTTGAGACTGGTTTATTTTGTTATACTGTCTGCCCTCCTCAAAGCCTTTTATTTCATTTCGTCTCTTCTACTTTGATTTAGCTGAAAACGTTACATTGCCGAACTGACGCATCTAGCACAATCAGTCATTTTAGATCTGAAATCAGGTAGACAGTTGGTCTCAGTCAACATCCCACTTTTACCTCCATCTCAGGGTTGCAACGACTGCCTGGTCAAGTGGGTCCTCCATCTCGTCCGTATGGCATTCCATCCCAAAATCCTCCAGTATCTCGACACCCGTATCCACCATACATGCAAGGACAACCGACACAACAACAGGGTACAAACTACCTTGTTGGTGGTCGAGGGCCTGCATTCTATCCCGGTGGCAGTCACCCTATGCGTCACGTAGCCTCTCCCATGCACTCACTGGGCGTTACGGCCGGCGGCCCTTCTCGTTCTGCAGGTCCACCGGGACAGTTTCTGCCTCAGACAGGCCCGGGTGGTCCAGGGATGATGCCTCCTCCAGCTGCTCCCCCTCCAGCAGTAGGTCAAATTGGAGCTCCGACCAGTGGACCAACCTCGCAACCAGGATTTTTGCCAGGTGCCTACAATCTATCAGCCACCACGAACGGTACTGCTTACCCAACTCCTATGGTGCCGGCCACTTCTTCTTGGGACCAACAATCTCAACATCCAGGACTTTCGAACAATGTGGGGTCACAGCAGCAGTTCGGTATGTGCTGTAGCATTACACTACTCTGTTCACAACATAAGTCTTCACGGAGTATCTAAATCAAGTTGTCACCAAAATCAGGTGTGGGATACGGCTGAACATTACCAGATCCATGAATAACAATAGCGGCTCATTTTTGTTTTTGAGTGAGAAAGAATGTTTCAACCTGCTACATCAATCTGTTTAAAAAAACATTATCAGGTTGATTGACTTCAGAATAGTCTTGCGAGGAACTAAATACAGCCGTTCTCATTGTGAAATTGCCTCAACTTTATGGAGTTCCGGTCACAATCAACCATAGGACAAGCTGAACAGATCACCTACCGATAGTGTTTGCATTTTTCTTGACACAAGCCGCCGTAGAGACAACTAATCTGCTTGCGCCGCTCCCAGGTCAGCTCTTGCATGCTATCTGAATAACTCCACCGTGAAATGGGATTGGGTTTCCGCACAGTGACGTAGGATGTTGATCAGACGGAGGTTTTATCCTGGCCATCCCGAAGACCTAATGTTCCTGCGCATGCTAGAATCACCTTATTTCCTTTAGCGTTTGTCTTCATAAACCGCCCCCAGCAGTGAGCTTTTGTGTAGGAATATTAATTTGTCCCATGTTTTTTACCGAATCGTTTGAATCGTTTGAATCGTTTTAAGCGTGTGGTGTACTGTTTTACCCAATATTCTAGCTACTGGAAGACCGTCTCCACTCTACACTGGTCCTGCAGACCGCGTTGTTGGTTATCCACCCTCTCCTCAACATGGGGGCGCAACTTCCTCTAGTAGTACAGGATCGATCCCGCAGTTATCTGGTGGACCATATCCTCATGCACAGCTTCCCGTGTCGTACCATTCTCAACTACCTTACCCATCTTCGCAGCCTCCTTATCCTTCCCATCCCTATCCATCTGGTATGGGACTGAATGGCCCAGCCCAACTTCCACAACAGCCACTGAGTGGTAGCAACGCACCAACTTATCCTTCAGGACTTCCTGCCCCGGCTGGTGGACCTGCTGGTCAACCTAGCAGAGAGCATTTCCATCCGCAATACGCTCCAGGTCTTCCACAACCATCAGGTAATTCGTTTTTTCGTTTGACTCCTTTCTTGTGAGCGTCAATTCCTCCATTAGTGACGTTGTTCTCTTCTCAACAACCTAACCGTTTTCAAATAAGACTGCCTAAATTGGTATCCCGTCAGTCGATCCTGATTTCATGGTTTTGCACGAGTGCATCCGGCATAGATTTACAGCAGAAACAAAATGGACTGGAAATATCCATTGTTCGAGGAACATGATTATTCTCGAATGACGACCTAAAGTCTGTCTGCCTATTGTCTCGCCGGTCACAGTGTATCCTCGGTTCTTGCGACTGATTTTCACCCGGTGGTTTGTCCGAATTCTTTCGTTATCTTCCAAAATTTGCCTCTTGTGGTGTTCTTCCCGGTGATCTTATACGCATGCACGCGATCCACTGAGAAGTGGTCTGTATTGTGTTGCTCAACCCGCTTATTCATCGTCATGTGAAATCGAGTTCGTTGGCATCTTGCTAGTTCAGGTTGACCTCTGTGATCAAGGTTTGAGCACCGGAACTCCCCTTTCAAACTACAACTGAGTGATCATGCCCTTTCACTTTGCTTCATTGTACTGTGTGCCAAACTGGAAAATCTCGGAGATTGAGCTTGATGGTGAGCAAGCGACGACGAGTGTTAGTATTACGTCCATCGTTTGGTGTGTGTCCTGTCCAAGCTGGGTGCATCGAGGTTGTCACTTTTACCTTGCGCAACAACCTTACAGACCTTACATTCCTGTAAAACGTTGTGTTGCAGCATTTCGTAGTAGCTTCATCTATCCCTCATCAGTTTTCACGCGTTTGGGTGTTGTCTTCGAGCATATGTGCATGTGGAACAGCCATCTCAATTCCGCAGGGTACTACTGAAAAGTGTGACGTTCCTAGTGCCCTCTAGAATTGGAATTTTCTCTTGAATCTTCACTTTTTTGGCGCCTTATTGTCAAAATCTCTCTGTTTACTGAGCAATAGGGTTGTACCGTTTGTGAACATGACACAGGTTCTTAGCTTTGCCATAAATTATTCATTAGGTCTGTAAGTAATCACCTTTCATCGAGCTTCTAATTTCCACTTCTGGTGTTCCTTTTCAGATCGTGGCCCACCCTCCTGCGGACCGCTCAGTGCACCTGGCATTTCACATGAGTCCGGTCCCGCTGCCGTTCGGATGGCTTCTGGTGGAATTAAGATGCTTCCCGGTGGAGTAATTGGCAAAGGACCTAAGGTATGAATTTTTCGTCTTGTATTTCCACGGGTTGATCTAACGCGCAATTTACGCTTCTCTAAGGACGAAGACAAAATATAGAATTCGAAGAAATGAGCACAAGATCATGCACCCTTTCGAAGAGAACGTTGTTGATTTTCACAACCGACCGTCCCTGATTACCGAATTTTCCTACCAGTTGAGCGTAGTGATTATTCATCTCAAATATTTTTGAGTTTGGTCTTCATCTCGTTTCCGATTTTACAGGTTTTTCTTTAATGCATCTTAGTTTCCCCACTGCTTTTTAAGTGGGACCGTTCCGGCTATTTTAGTCTGTACGGTGAAATAAAACCATGGGCAGAATTGCACGAGAGTGCACCAGAGTGTGGCTAAGTTCTGATGGTCAAGAATAGCGAACTCATGTCTTCAACTGAATGCCAGCGATAATCGAAGCAATCCGTGGATACGATATACCTTCTAATTAGATTCATTCGGCATGGATGACTATTTATTTGGATTACACCTAGTGAAGAATAATGATGTTGCACTACCCCTTGCGTGGGTAACGTACAACACTTCTGCAGGCGAATGATGTAGGTTTGTAGGCAAATGTATGGTTAAGACCGGCGTTGATTCTGGTGGGGGCATTCAAACGGTTTCATTCCAAGTATCCATAGAAGGGACGTATCGGCGTGGCTAGTCGCCCCAGACCAAGTCACCACCTGAAGGTTCTCAACAAGAGAGGTGGTTATAGACGGAAATTCAGAAAATTCGACAGTCCACTTATAAAACTCGTCCTATTGACAACAAGGTGTACAGAGAACTGGGGAATCCGAATCTGTATGTAGTGTATGTAGCTACGCATTTGATTCTAGATGAGCCCTAAGTTGGACTTACTTGCCGGTCCGGATACCAGGTGCGACTGACATGTTAAGGATTTGCAATCAGTTTTTTTTATCTCTGTCCGAGATCTCGAGGCTCAGCAGTTCACTATCCTTGTTGCGTTCTTTGAGTTGATACCGGAAGTCAGAGATAGCACTGGGGCTAAGACGTGAGCTTCTGACTGAAACGTCCGTGGTTCACGTTCAGTTCACTTTTTCAGTGATCAACCTTTGGCATATGATCCCGGCTGTTACAGTTTCGTTCATTAATTGTGTAGAGCGATGAGTGAGCTCAATGTTGTTGAAGTGATTTACTTTTCTAGGCGAATGGGATTGGGGTAGGTACGCATTGGGGGCTAGGCTTTCATGCAGAAGCACCATCCATTGGCTAGGCCCTCTCTCAGCTTCGTTGACCATTCATGTGCCTCACTCAGAGACCATCTTGTGAGACAACAGTTACCAAAACACCTCAGCTCTCTAGTTAGGACTTTCTCGACTTGTTGCCATGTCACGGACTGATCACTCAGGTCTTCTGTGGTGAACCTACGTGGCATTCGGTCCGCCAGATCAGGGCTGCCTTCTTTAGGAGTCTAAATGCAGTAGGTATATGATTTTCTGTGAGAATACATGCACATTCTTCTAACTGCCTGAGGAAATGCCTGATACTTGGGCAGCTTGAAGTGATAATTTGCACAAGGCTCTTATTGATAGCGTAAGCTAACCCCGTCTACCAGCTTGCGATTCCCCAGTTGAACCCTAAACCGTTACATCAGAGGATTTTTCGCATTCTATCTTCAAACTGTGCTTAGTTTATCACTTGGGTACACTCCGTATCTTCGTACATAAAATGCTGCTCAACTTCACCAACTTATTGAGTGGATTCATGCTTCCGCATAAGATTTCGTTATGTTCAGTCTCGTTCACCACCTTTCGTCGATGCTGTACTGCTATGGTATTGACTTCACAGAAGTCATGTACTAATTTACGAAAACATTAACTGCATGTCCAAGGCGCAAAATTTTGTGCTTTGTGATCTGCCTTGTATGAATTACAGCTCTTATTCATCACTACATTCCTGAAAAGCTACAACCTCATGTCGGTGATGTTGAAACGTTCTCAGTTGAATTTGATTATTCAGGTATACGATATGTTCTGTCCACTCAAAAGCTAGAGGTGAAGTCACTTTGACTATATTACTCAGTGGGCCTTGAAGTGCAAATGCGCATAACCCAGGTTCCAAGCTTACATTGGCAATGGTCGGTCATTTAAATATTCATTGGTGTAAACAGTTCACCTAAAGCCACTGCGTTTTAGACTCCGTAATTCACGTGCGTTATCAAAACTATTGTTGACGGTATTCACTGATGTGAAAAGAGACTAGAATATTGAAATCACCTTCGTTCGGTGCCGTACAGTGGTTTGTTATTGCTCAGTGGCCTTCTTTTTCTAAAGAACATTCATTATTGTTCCTTATCTACTTGTGCAGATTGAACCAGGCGTGCGTGTGATCACGCCCACTTTGACTGCTGGATCCTCGCCATCTCAACCAGGTCCAAGTCCCGTCACTGGAGGATCAGAAGAGTCCACGCATACACAAAACGCTGTGCAACAGCAAACTCAATCGTCAGGTATCATTCAGCATCCGCATCAACCGCCCATGCAGGCCTACCCCGGTGGCTATTGGTCTGAGAGCCCAGCTCCGAACCAGTTTAATCCCTCTATGGTTGGTCCTCATGGTCCTCATTCGTATTCGCCCTTCCAATCACAACCACCTTATCGATCAACAATGCCGCCTCAGCTCCCATCGCACCACATGCATAACTTTTCGGGTTCGACCGGTGGCCCACCAGTTGGCAGTCCAATGTATGGAGGTGCCATGATTCCCCAGAACACGCCACACGTGCATTCCAATGCGCACGTATCATCGCAGAGTTCTTCGGGATTTCAGAAGTTATTGGAAATGGGTTCTGAGCCAGAACGTCGTCCGTGGTTAGAGCACTATGTTCGGTTCATGGATGAGATTGGCAAACCCCTAGTCGGTTTGCCACAAGTTGTTAAACAGCCACTCGACCTTTACCGCTTTTATTTAGCTGTTCGTGAGCGCGGTGGAGTGCTCGAGGTGATCAAGGCTAGGCGATGGAAAGAAATAAGTCAGCTCGTGAACATTAATGCTTCCGCGTCAGCAGCCTACACGCTACGTAAGAATTATTGCAAATTCCTCCTGGACTACGAGTGTCGTTTCGATCAAGGTGGTACGGATCCGCGTCCCATATTACAGCTTATTGATGGAATGTCTGGGAAGAAAAAGAAGCAAGCATCTGGTGATAATGAGAATGGTTGTGCATCTAGTACATCTCTATCTGCCTCCGGTCTTCAGGTTCCCGCTCCACCGAGCCCTGCAGGCAGTCATTCTTCGGCATCCTCTAGCCTACTCCCACCTGGCAGTGGTAGTGCCTCTCTGTCTGGCGTGCCAACAGCTGGTAGTGCAGCGAGCGACAGCCAACTAGGTCCGCCAACACAAAATCGACTCAGCGAATCTTCCCAGTCCGTGGGTAATCTTATGATTGGTGAAGGTACCAACGGAATGTCTAGTTCACCTAGTTCTACGGTAATGTCCAGCGGCACGTCCTTTGCACCAGGAACGAACATTCCATCACCACAGCGTCCTTCATCCGCTACGGCGACCGTAAATGGATACATGAATACTCCACACAACTCAGCTGAAACGACAGTGCGATCAGGTACAAACTGGCCTTGGTCTTCTGAATCTGATTCGACCTCGAGTGTGGCACACCAACACCCAGGAATGAGTATCAATGGATTTCCTACCAGCCCTTCGGTCCGCAGTTCAGTTTCTCATTCGATGCCAAGTAAATTCACTCATGGTTCACCTAATTCGCAATATTCAGAGATTATTTTGATTCACTGAAGGTATCACCACATGACCTCTAATGAAACACCATGTTTTCACTTTATGTCGGAACGAAGACCATAGGGCTCCGTGGTTTACTATTATTATTATTATTATTATTATTATTATTATTATCGTATAATTGTCCGCTACATACGCTTAGCTAACCGTCAGCCTAAGTAGTATCACAAGCGACGTTTCGGAACGTTAGCTATGCTTTCTCCTGTGTTTGTTGCACGGTGACTAAGTAGCACACGACATAGTCTGTTATTTTGCTCTCTGGAGTGAAATGTTAACAGATATTTAGTTGAGTCGGACTTAGCACGTAAAGATATTCGGTAAGGTAACGTTTCACTTCGCTTGTCTTCGGGCTTGGGGACAGACCTGCTCATCGAGTACAGCGATTGCTGTTCACGGCATCATGTATGTCCGTTCAGCTCGCATTCGAGTTGGCCAAGTGGTGTACCACCTACGTTGCGACATAGAGGTTACTTTATGATTGTCTTGAACCTGCGACAGCCGGATAGTATATTGCTAAATCAAAGGATGGGAATAAATTACTCCAGAAACATAACGATCACTATGTCAGAACGTCGTCTAAGAAGCACCAACGGGTTCTCTGGTTAACCTAGTTGCTAGCCGGAATGAGTGCGCTTTGGAAGCTGTATCGGGACAAAGACTCATTGTACAACTGCCCTAATAAAAAACTTCCTTACCGACTTCAAGATGCGATGCCTTTGGGAGAAAGTAATGGGTTCATTTAATGGCATATTTATACACGCTTCCCATTTGGTCGATCACAAACCAATACGGCATTCATGGGCAAATGAAGCCAGTGATCAGCACTTGACTTTGGTTGGTTCACATCATAAGTCTGTATTTTTTGTGCACGACCGTGTATGCCTCGCCCGACACCTTCACGTGACCATGTCGACAGATCTCGCTCGGTTTCATGTTCCTTACAGTTTTCGATCCTCTCGAATCAGTGCTTAACAGCCATGATAACGATATTTTCTACTCCAACTGAAGATCACTGGTACAATCGACCTACACAGCTTCTGTGTATTGTTACTCCAGGTTGCAGTAGCGGATTCAGATTAGACTGAAATTCCTGCGTGGGTTCCTGGACTCCCCCGCCCCGGGTTCACATAGGAAATAATTATGTACCTGGATAATGGTTGCCATTTCAACCTGGAGAGATTAAGCAATGAACCCAGACTAGTCGTTGCTACTCACAAAACGTTTTGAGCTGGAAATTAAAAACGACTACACTGGACAATTCACTAGGGACACCTGTTCAAGGACAGCTGTCATGGAACCCTAATAGCACATCCTGCTCTTTTCTCTACTCAACTGTACTGGAGGTTGACTTCATTTTAGTGAATTGGGTACATCTTCAGGCAGCTCAGCTGTTTAGGGAGAATACAGCAACTTGGGTTGGTGGTTCACAGAGAGTAGTCGTTTTTCGTCGTTAAACTTACTGTGTCTTTAGTATACAGTGTCAAATATCAGCCTGAAAGAACGATCAGTTAAGGGAAGGAGACGAATTTTTATGGCATTTACTTCATAGGTTTAACTTTAGATTTAATCCTGCAAGGAAAGAAGAAACCCACAACATCGATGGGTCAGTCAACATCAGTTCATGTGGTGTGAACTGGGTGGTTGGGGATAGTGGCGCAATTTCCCATCTAAGGATAAGTTAATCACAGGTCCGATTAGCCACTTGTGGCTGAATAGCACAATATTTAGCTGTCAACCGAAAGATCCTGGGTTCAGATCGCCCCAGAGATTATTGAGGTGTGCACTGCTGGTTATTCGCCACAAGGAGGAGATAGCTGTCTAATGCTTCTCGGTTTTTCCACTTGTGAAGTTAAATCTCAGTATTCGGTTTGATTTTCACGGTACAGGTGGATGTACGTAGCTCTGCGAAGAGGATCGGTATTTTATCACGTGTTTCATAGTTAAGCTCCGCAAGTAATACACCTAGGAAGATTATTATCAATTTTCTTCTTATCAGCTGCTATGGATGGAGTTGCCCGATTTCAGTACGCTATGACTCCTTCACCACTGACAAAAGTGACCTCACCTCATCAGTTACCACCGGGAACCAGCGCGGGCCCAGGGCATCAGACATCCGCCTCATCGATTGCTGGGTCAGTTCCTGCAACAACCACAGTATCACCATCTATTGCTGCCCCCCTAACTGCTCCGTCTTCAAACGTATCGACAATGTTTCAGAGAATGAATGAACCCACTGTGCATCATCATTCAGGACCATATCCGCCATCAGGGCCCCACTGCCTTCCAGGAATGCAACCTCACTCAGCATTGTCCCAGCATCCGCCATCACCCGGTCACCCAGGCATACAACAGTGTAACGCCGCTGGACCACCCCAGTCAGTGATGCATCCTCGGATGGGCATGCCCCTCAATGTCCGTCCTTCGCCGTTTGGTGCCTCTGTTGCACCACATCCTGCGGGTGATCCTGTCGCTATCCTGCGCATGCATCAGTTCCGATCGTCCACGCCAAATCAACTACCTTCTTATCCGCCTGGTCTTGTGCCCCCTTATCCTGGTGGTCCTCCTCCTGTGGGGCACAATGTTCCGGCGCATTTGATTCACCATCATGGACAAGTGAGGTTCTCATTTTGGTTAGAACACATTTCCTTTCCAAGCTGTGTGCGAAACGGAAGCTGTTTACTAAGTAGCAGTTTATCGGAATGACTTGGTGCCGGTGCACAATCAGTTAAGTGCATTGTCCTTGTCAGCATATTTAGTAGGAAGACTGAGGGGTCACCAGTTATAGAAAGTGCTTTTCAGGAAACCTGGGAAGCTTGTACAATAAGGACTGGGTTTAGGCGGCGCCTGTCGTTCTTGTCATTATGGTTACTCTTCCAGGATGGCAGTGCTTGGGATGTGGCCTCGTTGGTGGGACAAGGCAGCATATGTCTATGTGATGATGCTGATGTTGCGTAGACTATTTGAAAGTTTGACCTTTCACAGAATTAACGCTGGTTGCCCCGATAACTGTTTAGGTTAAAAGTGCACTGATCTAATTATTATGTTTGCCTTTGTAAGCATGGGCAGTGATCTTTGGTTGGGTTTAACTTACAACTTGTTTTGTTTACACACACTTGCCGCCGTCTACTAATGCTCACGGCTCGGGCAGTCACCTATGGTGAGGGAGAGATCTGGCTGGCTGTTCTTTTGAATTAGGCGGGAGTAGGAAAAGATTGTTAATCTGAACGTGACTGCATGTTGTATCCGAAGTCGCAGGAAGTCACAAATGAAAGGTGTACGCACCGGTTTTATGTAACAACCGTACAGGGTTCGTCAGCTGTTGTATGTGGTGGATTTGCGCGATTCGCATGTGATACTTGCCCTGCAGCCTGAATGCTTGAACTTCGCTGGGCAGCCTCCGTGCTTGTGTGGAATCTGGAACTGTGGTGGCGGAAGTTCGATTTTAGACTGGTAGTACCAGCACCTCGGCAGTCCACGAGGTATAATGATAGGCAGCAATACTCATCTTATTGCCTTATTAACTTCTTGCCCACCGATCGTTCAGTCTCAGCGATTATCCGTATCTCGTCTTCTCTAAGGTATATCCAGTGTAGTTTTCCAAAGTACTTGTCAAAAACTGCGTCGTATTATTTTCTTAATTTTCGCCAAGTTTTTAAGTACAGTACACAACACGGTGCAAATTACCCTTATTCTAACTAACGGAACAGGTTTTGAGGTTTTTTATTAAACTTATTCGTATATCTTTTTCAGCGTCCGGGATACGTTGCCACAATCTTGAAACGTGTTGAGCACTATCCATTTCCTCCAGGAAGCATAGAGGCGACACAGGTAGAACCAACCAGAAGAAGACGATACAGGACAAAAGATGTCGGTATGTTTGCTTTTGGGCTAAAATGCCCCTACTTCTGATCCCTCCGTAGCTCCGGCTTAATGAGCAACTTTTTTGCTGCTGCTCGTCGAAAATTTCACAATTTGACTGGTTCGATTCAGCCACTCCGAAACGTTACTCAAGCGTCTGAGGCTCGAATCACTTAGGCAGACTTCTTCGCGTTTTTACGGTCCTTACTTACTTACCTACTGAGCATCCATTGATATATAGTCAACTGTGTGTAGCAGTGGTTGCGCCCCTGATGGTCATGAACTGAATGGATGAAATCCATCAGCTCGTTAATTGAATGTACAAACCTAGATTCTCATTAGTTTGGGGGGCGATTCTTGACAAACTCCGGAGCTTGCCCATAATGGAGAGAGAACGATGGTGGTTGCATCTTCATGTAAGTGTCCTTTCAAGTCCTGAAGAAGCGAGACAGTAACGCTCACTGCTGGTGTTGCTGTCTACGATGAGATGAGTAAGCGGCAGGTAATACACGGGAATTTTTTCGAACTTGTTTGCTTTTGTACTGATGCTATGATCGCTCGGATATCATAGATTGTTCTGTCTCTTGAGAGTAGCCTATTTTGATTTTCCATATTTCAGTGTGCCTGTGTAGTTCAAGTAACTTTTGCGGCTCAATCAAGATCGTGTTTGCTTATACTCAATATTTCTTCGCATTTTTCCAGGACAAATCGCGTCATTCAAATTACTTATGGCTCTTCGGTCAGGACTAACTGCTGAGGTCTCATGGGCACTGAACTGCTTGAATATAATACTTCGTGATGAAGTGGCTCCCGATTTGATCGTCCCGTCAACTTTGCCAACTCTTATCACAAATCTGGTGGAACTTTGGCGGCATTCTCTTGGCGAATTGTTTGACCATGACTTGTTCGTAACTAGCCTAGAGCTCCCAACAGATCTCGGTATGGTGTTCCGACCTGGGTTTTCGACAAGTCTTATTGACAAGCACGTTAAGATGGGACAGAAAGCAACACCAAAACGGCTACAGAAGACCGAGTTGAGCAGGGTACCTAACATTAGCCCGGCGTCGAATGGACTTGCAATCCTGGAAAGAGACATAATTGCTTTGGCTATGTCATACAACGTTCCTGTGTCGACTGTTCGTAACCGTATTCGGAACTTGTTACGCAAATGCGCAGACTCCAGCTCCAATTCGCTTTCTTTGCGAACTCGTAATGGGTTGCTATTCCGCGTAGAACAACTGGCTTCAATACCAAACAGTTTGGGTGCGAATATTAGTACTGGGGACCAGAATGTTACACATGGTTCGAGAACAAGAAAACGGGGGAAACAAACTTTAACCGGTCTCAGTTGCATCTCGACCACATCAAGCACCCTTGTAAATTGTTCAGCTACCCTTCCCTCCATCTCTTCATCGTCAGCTTTTTCATCTGCGACTGTTAAGCCGGAGCCAATGGGTACATGGACAACTGCTCGAGTAACCGTAGCAGCTAATAGCTTGAAGACACCAGAGGCCTATGCCAATCTAAGAGAGCTGGCTCTTTTTGCAATTGATGAATTAGTCGAAAACGAGTTGCGTTCACCTGTCGCTCATGGTACTTCGTTGAAAGCAGACACAGACGCCCGTAAGGCTTTTGAAAAGGTTCAACCTCCGCTTCCTCAACGGGATAGTAACTCGAGGCTTCCCGACTATTTGCGTCAACTGATGACCCATGGTGGTGGTGACACGACCTGCCACATAATGCCACCTTTCGGCGCGTCTCCGTTTCAGAGCGATCATTGGTCTGCAGAACCTGTCACGATTGACGCGAAATTACCACATCTACTGATTCGTTCTACCGAGGACTCTTCCACGCCACCACCTGTCGTATTAAAAGAGAAGTGTGCACCGGGAGACGAATCGGTTGGTGGACACGAAGAAGCGATCGATCTTATAGACGAGGATGACTTACAACCTTTAACAAAACGGGTTAGACACGCATCTACTTCCTCTCTTGCTTGCCCGGTTTTATCACCTCAGCCCATCGAAGACCTTGCAGAAGATTCACAATCCAAGGAGGCGAGGGCTTTGTCAACTGCAAATGCCGCAGTAGAACACCCCAGCCCATCTTCTGATCGCATACATATGCACGAAGATTCTGAATTCACGCAGTTGGTTATGGATGCCAATGGACGATGTCCACTTCGAGCTCGAGAAGAACTTGTGCATCACGGCCTTACTTGCCTATGGTCCGATGATAATGAAACAGACAGCAACGAAGCGCGTGCCGTTCGGTGTTTGTGTGTTTCCACGGTTTTGCGTAACCTTTCATTTTTTTCTCAAGCTGAACATCATCTCAGCTCACATAAAGGCATACTTTCCCTGATCGGACGTGTTATTCTACTAGGTCATGATCATGTGGGTCCAACTGACACCTGGCACTCTGTTGAAGTGGCTGCAAGGTCGATGGAAGCCAGTCAGTGTGCCTGGAGGACTCCAACGTGGCTGGAGGATATGCGAGAGAATGCACTCGTTTTGTTGGTGAACATCGCAGGCTATCTGGATTTAATCCGTTTCGAGGAATCCATTGTCCGTCCAATCCTAGAGGGCATCATACACTGGATTATTTGCCCGACGGCTGTAGCTGCTGACCCGTTTCCTGGCCACCGAACGCTTAGCCCTCGACGTTTGGCGTTAGAGGCTGTCAATAGACTTTGTGTGCACGAGTCTAACGTCGATCTCCTATTGTCTACGCCCGGTTCAAAAGAGGCGGAGTTGACGAAACTGTTCGACCGTCTCGCTAATTTTCTGTCTCTTCCTGAAGATCAGGTTACACGTGAATTGGCCCTGTCTACAATGCATTATCTCACTGGAGGTGGAGTGTCGTTCGGCTCTAGTGCTGATACAATTCCAAGTAAGAGCTGCGCAGGCGACCCGTCTTCAATTTCTCCACTACCAAACAATTACACTGGCACAACGATGCTCGCCCTTGCCAAACCTTGCCCAATCGCTGGTCTTCTTGCATTTATCGAGGCTGCCGAAGCCACGACAAGGAGAGTGATTGATCAGTTTGGAGTTCAAGCCTTGCAAGAGCGCCCAGAACTAATGGGAACTAGTCTGGAAATGGTTCGGCGTGCAGGTGCTCTCTTAGACCGATTAGCTACAGATTCCACAGGCCGATCTCGTTTCACACCCAACCTGGAATTACGCCTGCTAGACCTAGTTACGTCACGGGTTCTGGATGCTACGGTTGCGCATTTGCTATGTGGTGCATTACATCGCCTTTCACCAAAGCGACAGTTGGAAGAGAAAATAATTTCACCTATTGTTCCACCCAATCCATCACCGGCGGTTGTTTCACAGCTGCTGAAAAACAGTGTTTCCGGGATCAGACATGATGTAGAGCAGTGCACTGAGGACAAGAACCAACCTACTGGCGTTAAACCAGAAGAAAAGGCTGACAGCAATGTAACTGCCTTGATCTCCTCTCGTGAGAACGGTCCGTGCAGGATGACTACCGATTCAGTGGAAATTCTCAAGAACGAAGTTACGATCGTTGACCAAACAACTATGGTTTCGGATATGTGCGAACCGCAAACAAAACCTGACGAAGGATACAGTACTAGTGAACCGACCGCTGACGACTCAGAT
This sequence comes from Opisthorchis felineus, assembly GCA_004794785.1. NCBI lineage: Eukaryota > Metazoa > Platyhelminthes > Trematoda > Opisthorchiida > Opisthorchiidae > Opisthorchis > Opisthorchis felineus. The sequence continues at coordinate 1,278,620 of SJOL01002419.1, forward strand.
CCAGTACTTCACAAGAAAATCACCGATGTGAGTAGTGACCCTACAGGAGATTTCCAAACCGGCACAGCGCTCCCTCATACTTGTGTATCGGTGAGCGGTAATTGCTTGGATCCCTGAATAGATGTGTGTTGGGTTTCGTCTATGTACTCTTCAGATTCGTAATTTTATCCCCTCGCCAGCATTCCTCTGTCTGAGTTCCGATGTGATTCGTCATCAAACTAAGCGTTGTAAGCCGCCCAGCGGCCATGTGCCAAGGCCCACTTTGTACATATTTTATTATTCCTGATGCCAGGACATGTATCGTGTTAGTCTGTGTTTTTGAGCTGCCCAGTGTCTATCAGAGTGACTGCGTTTTCCTGACCTTTCCAGGATTTTGTTTCAGGTGTCTTTTCTACTAACTGGAGCACCTTTTTTCTGTCAGTGGTTGTGAGCGAGCACTCTATCCCTTGTGCCCCGCTGACGTTATCTCCTTACGGGTAGTGATTGTATTCTAATCACTGTTTACATTGTGTACACACCCACGCACACAAACACGAGCTGTGTGGTCTGCAATCCCGCGCAATTTTTGGTTTGTCTCTCGTTTTTCTGTTGATCCAATTGCTCACCGACCTGCTGACTGACCCGGTTTGCTTTCTTCTTTGTGTGTGCCCTATTGACTACGGACGCACTAACTTGAGAGTGTATTCTGACCGCTTTCCAGATTGTTTGTACACCATCCCCATTAACTACACTGACTGGAACAGTTAAATCTATATTCTTCTAGGAAGCAATTCGAAGCCCGAGCGGATGATCTATACATAGAGGATGCTTCAGCTGCTCGACTTCGGTGCTCCCAAATGTCAATTCGCAATTGCAGCTGACTTTGGTTCTTCACCATTAACCTTTTTCAGCAACACGATCTGACTGGTTGACTAGTGCGGAATGCATTTTGACATTAGTGTGTATTGTGTAAAGCTCCATATAATACCTTTACATAGCAATGCATCAATTTTATAAATTGACTTTTGTTTGCTCTTCTTCTTATCCGGGTATCAGTCCGTTTGCCTATACTGAATAGGCACACGTTTCAGATAGAACCATCAATCGAGAAACGAATTTGTACGAGTTCAAATGGCTAGTCAATTTTCATACCCACATTTTAACACCAAGCGGGTTCATCATATAGTATGCCGGGGTTCGGTATCTCGTTCACGCCTGCTAGGTGAACATAATTAGGTCTAGGTAGAAGTATGGCAGCGGCGAAAAAGTTGAACAAATGAATCGGACCAACAGAGTTAATTTCAGGGGAATGCTTACCACTTTTTATAATCAAAATGTTTTAGGTGTTGACTTCTTTCACTTTCGGTCTTGTCGGTTTTTCGCTTACAGTAGGCTGTTCTTCCTTCATGTTAAGCGCGACCCGTTGAATGCAACCCCCAAATAGGCCAATCAAGTTTGGAAGAAATTTGCAATGCACTGAATGTGGTCATTCAATAGTTAGCGCATTAGCGTGTATCTGGCGTTTTTGCAGCTCCCATGGTTTCTTTGGAGCGAATTAAGCAGGCGGGGGCGTCCATACACTCGAGGTGGCAATTTGAAGCGCTTAAGTGTAAATCCATTGGTGATTGCACATTCTATGTCTGTGAGGGGTCACCCGAATATCGAGGTTAAAATTCTATATGGGAACGCGGCTTGATCGTGTCTGCGGGTGTATCTATGCTCTCACGGTCCCCATCCAGGAAGACAGGAGGTACCAACGCTACTGAATTCCATTTACGCTCGCACTATTATGCTACCAAGTAACGACCTGACCCCCCCCTGATTGGTTTCCATCTTGCACATGGTCGGGTCAAAAGGATTCACCAGAGGCTTGGGTTCGCTGACATTCGAAGTAGTCGTGCTAGCACCATCTGAGTGTCATTGGCTTGTCTATCGCACGTGAGTTAATGTAAAAAGCATTTGGTGTTTCTCACTATAACTGGGCAGATGTTCATATCAGCTGCCATTGTTTCGTGTGGAGTCCAGAACACTCAGAGACCTATTATCTTACTGCAGTCAAATTTGACGCATGAGACAAGGATATCAAATTATCTTGCAATGTCTCGATAGAATAAGCTCGTAAATTAAAAGAATGTCTGCCTTTTTCTCACGGTCTCAGAAATCTCTAATAATTCCAACACCTATCTTGAAGCAAAAGACGGAAAGGAAACGAACTGAATATCCACAATGTTTCTATCAAATCCTGACTACTCATTACTCAATCGGTTTACGCCCTTAATTCAGCACTTAGTTGCTCGTAAGATGGTTTGTGTGAAACGAAATAAAATCCCCAACACTTAATTGACTAAGAAGTTAAAGTTTTATGGACCACAAAACTGGTCGTGAACATACAGCACGATGGGACGTGCTGTACTGCATACGGTTCCCGAGTAGTCATATCTACAAAGCCTTGCGTGTGTGAGTGAGTTTGAGTCTCCGCCAGCTCTTCCAAAATGGCTGTGGATTCTTTGTGATCTGCAGTACTTCTATTTATTTGGAACTCACTGACATGGCAACTTCAACGAGTGGTGACTGAGCATCGAATCCATCGCCTTCGGACATGGAACGAAAGTATTCCATTGCCGCTGAGGGCAACATCCATTTGGGTAATCAATTTTAATTCATAACAGGCTCGGGTTGTGATCCCCGCCGACGGCTTCAGGTTAGCTCCTGACCCTCGTCTTGGGCACTTCTGTCTTCGGTAGGATGTTCTGAAAACGAAGACGACTGCTCCTTGGCCCTGTTTCACGTATAGGATATTTCGGTCACAATACACTCGTTCAGCGCCAGCGAGAATAAAGACTAGTTTTTTTCGGGTGTGCAAACTGTCATCAACGTAGCTGAGTATTTTTTCACTCGTTCATTATGTAGGAACATCGACTAGTCAGTGTGACGCCACAAGTAAGTGCCAGTCGGACGGCAGATGCACCTAGTTCATCGGATAGTCGGACAATAGCATTCAAATAAATAATCCGCAAGAATCGCTAAGTGGTAGACATTGCGGCCTCAGTGACTAAAGTAATATTTAACTCCTCACTAAGCAATGTGCCAGATGCGATTCGGTTCATGAGTAGAGAAAATTTTCGCTTGGATAATTACGGTTCTAGAGTGCTTGGATGAACTTGGCGATTTTTGCTGAATTGTGCGCTAAATTGGACAGGAAACCGCGTTTGCACTAAGTAGGGTCGCCAACTTCCAGTGGTAAAATTTTAAACAGTCCTTCCGCTTGGTCCTCTTGGTATGCCATGTTTTTATTTGTATTTAAAAAGAACTTCGTATATATGAGCATCAGATGTGTTTTAGACGCCTTCCATCAATGTTTTATCATAGGTTACAACATTTTCATTATAACAGGGCTTTACTGTAATTTTTTCAGAAGGGAATGCCTTCAAAATTCATTAATCCTCTCGGAGACAGGCCATCACATTTTACAGGATACTTATAATCTGAAACGGCCTTCTGGGGCATGTCGATGATGGCACGCTATTTTTCAAGATCGTGGGAGACTACAACTTTGTGGGAGCTTTTACTTTCGGATGTTATTTCGTGGATGCTAATGTTCATCCGAGTTTCCATGGCCTCCTGATCCACGCAAATAATTTCATTTCCATAATTCTCACCAGGGACTTTGCTGCTCGAAAGCATTTCCTGTGGGTATCTAAACTAGCTGACTAGGTGAATGCCTTCTAAACGTTTTATTGCTGTTTTGGTTTCCATCATTAGTGCGCCGTTGGGTAACCCGGCCAGCCACAGGCAAGTCAGTTTGACCTAAATCCCACTTAGCTAGTCATTCCCGTTAGGTCTCCTTGACGGTGTGACTCAAAGCATGGAGGGGTTCCATGAGTTTGCTACGGGGGGGGGGGACGTTCGTTGAACAGGTGTACGAAGCAGAAGCAAGATGCTCTCTTGCTCGTCTCAGAAAGGATCGTTCAGGTTGCTGAGAAAACCCTGAAGATCTCCCAGTAGCTTGGTCACTGCCTTAGTCTGGTTGCATTATTACACCAATGAGTTGATTTTACCCAAGGTTCAAGTGATTCTCCTGTTTTTCAATAATTATTCTAGTTTATTCGATACACAGGCTACGTGCCAGCTCTCCAACGTAAGTCATTTTGCAGGACAGCCTGTAGTGGCTTCCCACATGGGTTATAAAGTTTTTATCTTTGTTCCCATGTATTGTTATGTGGGCAGACAACCAGAGAAACTGGATATACATTGTTCCCCCAGATATAGACCGCTCGTTGGTCCCTTCCTCGGAAAGGTTCATGTTGAGGAATCAACCAAGTTCTTAGTTTGATGTAAACTTTGAGTGAAGCGTTCAGTTTTCTAGGATCTTGTCTTTGTTTGTTTCTCACGGTATTCTCCCAATGAGTTTTGGTATGGAGAATAGTTACCGTATAATGGGAGGTAAACATGGGAACTAGATACCTAATTTCTTCGCGGAATCGCATTAAGTGAAGCGGGTACTATGTGACATCTCACTGGTACCTGCCATTTGCTATTCCAACTTTTTTTGAGTAGTTTGCTTGATCGGAAAGGATATGTCGCCAGATGCGGAGCATTATCCAGGATAAAGTAATAAATATGAATTTCCTGATAGACCAGTGTTGACATACTGGAAAGCGATCTAAAAGTAAGGGGATTGATTTATACCTCACCGTAATCTGTGCTGATGAAAGGCACATTTAGTGTTCGAAAATGGGTGAAACTAGCTTAACTTACCAACATCTTTCTCCCTATGCGTTGGAAGAATGCTCTGTCGATGGTAAGTTCAAAGAGAAAGCCCGCCTGATAATGGTCTAAGTTTGGAGTTGCGGTTTGTGCCGAACCATCGTTAGGCAGAATTTGCCTGCAATATACGTCTATTAAAATATGAAACTTGGCGGTATCGTGAGACATTCGCATTGAGACACACCTAGTCCATGTAAAGGCCTTCACGAAACAGCAAGCAAAGAGTTCTCCGCTTCACTAATTTTCGAGGATATTGTAACCCTAACATTGATAGCCGTTAACAGCCTTACATTGATTCGGCATTTTCTCGTGACGTCTTTTGGGCTGAACTAAACTATTTTCGCTTAACTTTTGGAAGACAGGAAAAGCTTATTTCTCATGAGGTAATCGTAAAACCTGGGTTAACCAGATGGACTACCAACCACACAAATGATTTAGTTTTTAATACGCGTTAGTGTTTGCAGTATTGGTTAGGAGAACTAGATTAACCGCTGTTAAGCTCACGCACCATGGTGCGTCACACAGTGTTCCGTATTACGCACAACCCATGGGACTACCTATTTGTACTGTAAGTTTGCTTATCAGGCTCATTAGGCGGTATCAGAAACTTGTACAGGAATCAAGCGGTAGAGGAAGATCCAGCTTTTGAATACCCTGACTCACCCTAGGCAAACAGCAGTAAATTGCTATGTGAGAGGATTTCCGTATTGCTCGATAACAACTTCGTCTGAGTGCTACGGCCAGAATTGTCCGAATTTCTTGACTCCTTTTAGAGGATTGACATTACTATCCATCCAGCGGGATTGGGTAGATGGAGAAATTGGCGGTCAACCGCTTCAGTACTAGTTGAACACAACCATTTTTATGCGTATACACTTCAGGAAGGCTAAGTATGATACAAAAGGAACAGTTGATGGTTGGGCTCTTCCGAAATCATCTCAATGCTGTCTCGAGTATTGGTTCGGTTCCGCTTTGCTGAAACGAGCTCAGTGCTGTGCGGAGCTGCATAAATTGTGCGTCAATGGGTGGCTACTTCTAAAGACCTAGTAGCATATATGCAACAACCATTCGGGGGAAACTGTGCGGTCGAAAATGGTTGCGCGCATAGTCTGAAAAGCCGTCAATTCTAGTATGTTTTAGAAACTAAATAATGCTTCCATGAATTTGTAATCTAGGATGTTTATGACTTTGTGACCAAAGTGATACGAACTGAGCGCATCGTTCAAACGCACCACTGTCCGAGAAATTTACGGGTAGTGGACGACCGTCCTTTACACCTTGGGGCCCGTCACTGATATTTGCCGACTTATATGGCATTGCCGACCTAAATCTGCTACCTGATCTTGGTGGTCAGGATTCAGTGCTGTGTGATCGTGCATTATATGCTGGATGGAACTCATTTCCCTAGAGTTAAACCATGCATGAAAAGCCAACGTGGAACGGTTTGGCGGAAAGTTACGACAAACTGCATTACGAAGCGGTCTAGAGGAAAGGTCGTCCTGTTCGCAGCGGTGGGAGGGTGAGAACAGTATGCCGTTCCTCCCAGGCGACAAACATACCCATGCTTATAGAGGTAGCGATGCTGCCTTCTTCCGAAGGAGAGCGGCTTAGAACTGGTCGGCCTTAAAACCGCATACCCCGATCGTCAACGCTTGACCGTGACCGTAGGCGAGTTGCCAAATACTGTCGAAATATTTGAAAAAAATCAAGGTTCCGGAATTGTTCAAAGGACATCTGCTATACGCATTAGCATTAAGAGTCAGATTTCTGCGCCCTCGAATTATGTCAGCCCACCTCCACAGCTTTGTGGTCAAACTTTGAAGTCAAAGGCTCCGAAATAAACCCGTATTTCCGGCCTCGGCGAGCTTGTAGCTTCATTTCCTCGCACAATATGCAGACTGTAAGGAGAATAAGGACGTCTTCTTTGGATTTGAGGCTGAAACATAAGGTTTGCTGAATAAGGATGTAGGAGATAGACCCTCAATTTGAAGTGATTTTCGACTAATACACTCCTCTGCATACAAGTTTGGTTTTCACAGAAGACTCAACTGGATCCCAGCTGAATCTCTCGTTTATATTGCTATTCTTCAACTGAATGTACTGCACCAGGCCGCCTCTATCAACTGACCATCATCATGATATGAGAAACTCTGATGGCGTCAAATTGAAATCCCTTAGTTTATATCAATGGGTCATAAAAACGCATGAACCGACATATCACTACAAGGCCCAGTCTCTCCCTCAATTCGCGTTCTTTGGAAAAGAATAAAATAAAAGTTGGATACTTGCCAAAGTTACAGTATGTCGTCTGATGTTGTTATTTTTGCCGGTAACCGGGTATATCATGCAATTCAGACAGACTGGTTTAGCTTCTGGTGAGTCTCCAGGCTTTAGATAGGGAAACAGCCCCTTGCAATTTAGGGTGCAGTCAATAAACCGAGATGGTGCTACTCCGTCACAAAGAGACTGGAACCTACCATGGTGTGACGATTTGTGTGCCTCCATGACCCAGTGAACTATACGGGGTAAGGTCCACGCGACACTCGGAGTCTCTCATACCAGGTTGTTCAATGATTAAAAGTCTGACCAACACAGTCTCCTGGCCCCCAAGGTTTGGGGTTAGAACATGTGTGGCGACTTGTTACATAAAAATGGTAATGCACTTACAATTTCCCGCCAAACACCACTGCTTTTGAGCCAGGGGCTTTGGTTGAGGACCCTAATCGTCCTCCTGTTTAGGTCTGGATACCCTGACAGTATCCCAGCCCACGTACAACCATGACACAATTAAAATTAATCTGATACCACATCTGCAGTCGCGTGGTGTCACCAGCCGAGTCACCATAATTGCTACATACCGCAGGGCGGGTAAGCGAAAACATGCCACTGCTGACGCCTCCTTTCTTACATTTTCACGTTTTCCCTCTTCAGCCCTAACCCATCCAAGTTTGGATACTCTCTCCACAGGTCCCAGCACTAGGACTGACCGCTTTGTTCACCGTACATCACACTCAGCTGCAGTCTCTGTACGTCCGACTTCAGTGACAACCCCAAACACTTCGAAATCTGTTTTTAAACCCCGAAACCAGGCTCTAATTAGTTTCCTTTAATGTCCGCACACTGAAGCGAGCAGGACAACAGCAGCCTGTTACTCGTTAGCTGGATTCCCTCTGCACTGATGTAGGCCGTCTGTCAGAAACATGGATACAGGGCGCAAGTACTGTGATTGAACTGACTGCCCCCTCGCTCTCTTCCAGGTTCCGGCTGAATACCTCTGGTGATGTAGAGGCCGCTGCAGCTGGGTATACTGGGGTGGGTAATGTACTGAAGGATCGAGCGGAAGTGTCTCTACTTGGTTGGATACCCTTTGATAGTCACTTTTGCGCTGTTGGTTTGCCAACGTCTGTGAGAGGACCTCGAGAATGTGAGGTCCATCGCACCCTGTTTATTGTGTCTGCATATGCTCCAACGACCTGTAGCTCTGAATCCTACAGAGACAGTCCCTATAAAGATCTAGGTGCCCTTTTACAGCGGGCTACAGGCTCAGATATCTTTGTGGTTGGCGGTGACATGAACACCCAGGTAGGTAGACCAAGCGCTGCTGAGGCCCAATCGGGTGGTCGTCGTGGGTTGGATACGAGACACATGGACAACGGAAAACTTCTGCTTGATGTGTGTGCCGATCACGAACGGTTCCCTTGCAGTACCGATTTCCGGAACAGACATGACGACCAAAAAACCAGTCCCGAATCTAAATAGACCATATCGCTGTCAGTTAACGGTGGCGCGGGTCGATCACTACCTGCCGCTCCCTCTGGAACACCAGCGTGGACTCCGACTATTCACTTGTGCGCTGATGCTTTTCATTGCGCTTTTCAGGTCTACGCAAAGCACACACACCGTGCTTAGCCAGTGAGAAGCTGATGGACACAGGAGTCGAACGAATATTTCAGAATCTGCTCGCGAACGCCTGCCGGGCCGTCTTATGTCGGATAATGACGGCCACTGAGAACAGATATCCACAGTGCTACTCAAAGCCGGAACTTCTGTTTGCGGCACAACCCAGTCATCTCGATCCAACTGTTGGATCTCTGATAGGACTATGTCTTTGCTGGAGGTCCGGCGACAGATTCTTCCTGGCCTAAACTATAACCCATCATCCGACGCCAGGTAAAACTGAGTGTCCGTACAGACCGAGAAGCTTAGTGGACCCAAAAGGCCGAAGAAATGGAAGGGGCAAAAAATGCCAAAAACGTGCGAAAGCTGTTCTACTTGATTTGTTCGACTGGTCCTCGGAAGTCTCTTGTCAGCGAAGTTATCAGGGGCCAGAATGGGTCCCTGATATCCAGCAAAGCAGAGCGTTTGGACATCTGGGTGCCATTCTTCGAACAGCAATTCAGTTAGCCACCTGCTACCTCCGAGCCGTAATTCTGGCCTGCAACAGAAAGTCGGACTGTGCATATGGAGCTGCCTTCAACCTCAGAAGTGCCCGAGTGTACTCATCTACTCAAGCGTCATCATGCTGCTGGCCCTGACGACCTTCCATCTGCTCTGTTCAAGGATGGCGGTGGGTTTCTCAGCCAGTGCCTGTCTTGCCTCTTTGGGTCTATCTTGAAGAACCAGATCGTCCCAGACAACTGGGGTGAATCGATAATAGTGCCTATTTTCAAAAAGGGCACTCGCGGTGAATGTAGTAACCACAGAGGCGCCAGTGTGACTGCCGTTGTAACAAGACTTCCGGCGCCACTGAATCCTCCTTGTTTTACGGCCTTAAGTGAAACCTGGACCCATAAGCGTCAAGCGGGATTTAGACCAGGTAGAGGCCGAGTTCACCAGGTCTTCACCCTCCGTCAATTGTTAGAGCAGTAACATATGTACAGACAACCCACAATCTTGGTGTTCCTTTACTTCAGGGTTGCCTTCGATTCTGTCGATCGGTGAGTGCTGTTAACTACACTTGCACAGGAGCGTGTACCGTTACAATTCAAGGAGAATCACTTGAGGTTGTGGAGAATTTTCCAGATCTCAATAGTTATATTGGCTCTAGCGGAATTGTGACTGATGAGGTCAGTGCTAGAATCTCAAAAGCACGAATCACGTTTACTAATTTGCATCACTTGTGGCTTCGAAAAGACATATCACTGGGCCTCAAGGGTCGTGTGTATCAGGCTGCAGTAAGAGCTATATTGTTGTGTGGTCTGTGAAAAGAGATGACGTGAGGCGACTCCAGGTCTTTGACCACCGATGCCTCAGAAGCATTGCTGTTGTTGGATGGCGTCAATGAATTCGTAACGGGTTATTAGAAAATGGGTATTTGGTTGTACTGTATGTATTCAATCGCGGAGAACATCCAGCACCATCAACTGCGGTGGCTCGGCCATGTGCTACGCATGCCGAAACACCGTCTACCGAGAAGAGTGTTGTTCTCTGTGCCTCCTTCAGAACTTACTGAGAACCGGAATACAAATTTGTGGGTAGGGCATAAAATCATCCCCATCGTATGGGAACTGTTTCAGAATCAGTCATCACGGCTCATGCAATATTGCAGGTCATATGAAGTTTCATCTGGCTCATGAGTGTACGCAGCTCTGGATCCAACCACTTTGGCACCCACCCACACAAGTTATCATGAGTTACCGGGCATCCTAGGTGGGTTTCTGCTATCCAAAAAGCATGTCAACTGGACTAGCGGTCTCTGGTATCCAGTAGATTGAAGACTCCTAGCTTTAGCTAGTCCTACAGGTCAGCTTCTTCAGTCAATGTCTCTAGGGTATCATGCCCTCGAGGAAACTCTCATTGCGGTCAGAGCGACCGAAGAGTACCAGGCCCACTGATAGAATATTATAGCATGGACACTACATTTTACGGCAATCTAATTTGTTCTTCCTCCTGGTTTCTGCGAAGCTTTAATTTGAGTTCCACTGAGTGAAATTTTGTAAACCTGCCAGCACTCTAATTTTCGGTCACCTGCGATGAATTAATAAGTATTTACCCGTTCTAGATATCCATTTCAACTGACCACCTTGGAAGTTTGAACCCTGAGAAAGAATGAGCGACAGACAGCCCTCATTTATACTGTGGAATAACTTGAATTTGACATGTTGTTTATCGAAAACACAGATGTATGGATTTGGCGTAACCGTTCAATTCAACTCGGGCGCGCGCAAAATCAAGGATAATTTTGTTTACAATGAACGTCTATAGCATAGACCAAACTTTCGTGGTATCATGAGACTTGGAGAGGAGTTTGATGACTGGATAATCGACGCAGGGTTCTACAGCGTGTTTGAAGACTGGAGGGACGATGAACTAAGAGGAATCTTTAGGAGAGAACATGCTAATAGTCTTATGGTCTCACTTTTTTCGACGACACTGCAACCTCTGCACTGACAGTTATTGGCAGTTTTGGGCCAGTAGCATTTCATAACGTCCTTTTGACTATGCTAAAAGATCTTCACCGTGAGGGACAGTAATACCCTTTTAAGATAACCTCACAGTTGGACTTTCAATGGGCTACTGGGCTTCAAGTACTTTGATTGTTCAAAACTGACTAGAAGAACTAGACCGATCACCGTCAAGCTCATGTGCCGCTGTAACCTCATGATTTTTTACACTGTGAACGAACCAAGGAACAAGTAGCTTGTATGGAAAGTTCACATGTAAAGTTCGTTTGTCAGTGTTGAGGATACTCACCGGAGGTAATTCGTAATGAAAAGCTCAGCTTCGGAACAGCCTGGCTCACTATGGCCAAGCAGGAACGAACTGCGATGCCAAAAGTGTTTGTATTCCTGATTAATTAAGCACAGCTGGTCGCTGTTGAGGACCCCACCACCAAAATTTCCCGGTGCCTTCTGCAGAACCTGGAGTTTTCGATCGGTTCATTGGTAAAGTTCGAGACAAAGTGATCCCTTTAGAGGGAGTCCCAATTTGGAGGGTCACTAGATATATGCAACAATGATCCAGAACAAAGGCCACTCAAGGGTTGAGTCCTAACACGTGTTGATTGGTCAGGTGCATTCCATTGGTGCGACCCAAAACCAACTAACAACTGTACGAGTAAACCGTGATTGGACTCTCTCAGATTTTGATAGTAATTTAATTTTGATCCTTCCCTTTAAAGCCTGTAATATAATAGATATCCATTCAGAATGACCACAAGTGTCTCCCACGATGACTGTACCACGGTCAGGGTTGGGAAAACTCCTCCAGGGAGCAATCACCTAATAAACGTCAGATATTCTCGTATGGGTCAGAACTTTTGTGCTATTCCTCTGTAAATATTCTGTCTGCCCACTGAAGGACACTTTAATTACCCGCCTTGTTTTAAGCTGTCAATTCTATGCAGGTGCATTGGTTGTTTGGCAGGTAATGATGTTAACATTGATAGTGTGGTATCATCAAGGGACGCTTTAGCTTGATGCTCCAACTTGTGTTATAGCAGCCTCCAGGTACGGAATTAGTGGTTGCGTTAGTTTAGCTATCTGTTTATGGAGAAACCAAACGCCAAAGCTGATCGTTTGTTCTGTATACCATTGTTAAACTCCCTCCTAGAAGGCGCCAAACATAAGAAGAGCTACTCTCGGGCGGTCATTTAGAGCGGTCTGTCTGTATGTGGTGGACGTGCAGTAGTGCCCTTCTAAAGAGACAAAACTTTAGAACAGATTGTTAATCATTTGAAGCGGTCCTTATATGGCAAGAAATTGTAGCAGTTTTTCTTTCTCCGAAGACCGTATAGACTCACTAAAGGTAGTCTCTTCCAACAACTGGTCTCTTCTAGAAAGGACCTAACCATTCAACGAACTCACACGGAACAATCACAGGTGGTCTCGTCCGAATGAAGATTTTTCCAGAGGGGTAAATTGTATTAGCTGGGAGCCATGCAGATGTTATGAGATCTCCATCAATTAAGGGAGGGTAATCTTTTCTTCATGCACTTATTCAAACACCTACTTGCTGTGAAAGGCCACCATACAAAGTTCGCGTGCTGGTCCGTTTTTGGACGGTGCCCAGACAAGTGCTGTACCGCTGTTCAGCTTTGTTTTGATTTGCACAGCCGTTGTGTTTCCATCTGGATTGTCTGCCCAATGGAAGGAAGCATCCACCTGTGACACTTCCTCAGAAGAGAGTACGCCTTGGACTCGGCGCCTTTTCGGAAGTTGGATTTTCATTCGAACGTGGCTGACGGGACTAACCACAACATTGACCCTTAGTCTGGGGAATCCATTTAGATGTGAGATTCTTGTATTGTACCTGTTCTACTAGCATCCACTGCCGGATTCTTGTCCCAGTTAGAACAGTTCACGCTCATGTGCTGTTCAAACTCACTTGGCAGTAAAATGTTTGGGATAGAGGTAGGCAGTGATCTCCTTTCATACATTTCTTATAAGGTATACATGTGCTCTTCGTTTTGTCAAGTTTCTGCTCATGTTGACCTCAGCGATGAAAGTTACCACACGTACCAACTAATTCCGTATTTAACTTCTATCAAGGTGAGCCAAACAATCAACTCCATTGAATCTCTCGTTTGCAGTTTACCACGATTGAATGTTCAGTCGGCTAGTGGTGTGCTTCTGACAACTTCCACTCACTGATTTTAAGGGACAATGCCCCACTTAACCTTGAAGAAATATTCTTTGGAAACGTTTGTTTGTAATCCAGTTGAATACTGCAGTTTCGGTTTACCTTTTGCAATAGTGGATGTCTTAGCAAACTGAACTAACCGGCTGTTTGGTGCGAACCCCTTAGAAGAAAGTTTCGTTTTTCCTTTGCCTATTTTGAGATTCTGTTAATCTCATACAGCCTAATTTTAGCCGACAACTATCACACTCTGCATACGTCACTGTCGTACATAATCGAACTGGGTCAAACCCGTAACGATTTGTCCATAATTTGTTTTATTCTTCGCAGTCGATACATACTGCTATTCCCAGCTTTCTGACGTTCACATATATTGATCGCAGCTTGCAAGTCGTAAGTTGCATGGATGAATATGTGCGGTGAAAAAGGTCCTACAAACTCGCAGCCAGGTTTATCACCAAAGGCCAGTACGAATATAGGAGGATGACGTTTGCCAGAATCGTTCGGTTTCCTGTTGTTAGATACGAATAATCGGAACAGGAGAGCAGTAGCTGCCCAGATCTCCGGTCCAAGTATTGGAACGATTTGAATAAACTCAGGGAATTAGCGAAATACACACATGTGCAAACAAATTTGGTTTTGCGAGATACTCACCTGGAACCCAGCTGAGTCTCTCGTTTGTGATGTTCCCAGGCAACTGAATGTGCTGCACCAGGCCGCCTCATTTTTCAGTTGCTACGATCTTCGAGACATCGATACATGTATATTCGTAATGCACATGAGGCGGCCTGGTGCAGCACATTCAGTTGCCTGGAAACATCACACACGAGAGATTAAGCTGGGTTCCAGGTGAGTCTCTCGCAAAACCAAATTTGTTTGCAAATGAGTGTATTTCGCTAATTCCGTGCAATTTGGTTTCAAGTAGAACATAAGGTTGACGGGAACTCGGGGACTGCGCCTACCTGATGAGCCCCAAGAAGGGCGAAACCGATCGTGGGCTGTCGAAGAATTTTCAGCAACCTTATCAGTAGTGCATTACGAAACTCAGGGAATGTTCTACCTTCGCATCAAATAAGCTAGTCTCCTGCACACACTTATTACACGTATGAGGGACGTATCGTCCTAACTCCAAAAAGCAAACGATGCAGCTGTTGAGAATAGGGAAAACGTGCTCTTGGGTAGCACCTGGCTACACTACAAAGTGAATTTTGCACATAGTTTCCAGGATTGAGTATTTATGCCTGAGAGAAATCCAGTCGAAATTTCAACCGGTGTTCCTAATTTGTGTCAGAGTGCCGCTTTATAGATGAAATTAGATTTCATAATTAACTAACTTGACAAAAGGATAGATCCACTCGAATCACCTGCGAACATCATTCTTATTCGCAAATGAGATTTCCTCTCCACACACACACACACACGCACCCATTTTGATGTGCAAATATAAAACAAAGACTTGGAAATTTGGGGAATAGGGCCAGCTGGTGAGTCACAAAAAGGGTATGTGCAAGAATTTTCATCGCCTTTACAAGCCATGTAACACCAAGGTAATTTGACTTGAAGTAATATGCAACGCCGACTTAGGTTTTGGTCGATCCATCTTAAAACAATAGAAGTGGTGATCTATGCACTGTCTCCATCGTGTCAACGTAGTTCTGTGGATCAAGATTTTGAACTCTTCACGTTTACAGCACTGTCGTTTGAACACTCATTCTTCTGGTTCTGGAGTAATTGTTCTAATGAGTCCACACAAAAGGGGGAAGGAGAAGGGTGAACTCACCAGAATAATTGCATCAGGATAGGAGGATGACTGTTCGAACGACAGTCATATGAACGTGAACACTACACATCCCGCAACATCCAACAAAGTATTGAACTCTATCAAAGGCGAAAGCATGAAACTAAATTGGAAATGGAAAACATTTTGTGTTCGTCCAGGTACTAATCCCTCCACATGTTGTGTCATCGGTGTGAAAAAAGGCGACGATAACTTTCCATAATGACATATTGATAAAATTGAGCTGAACTATTGAGCTTTAAACCCCATTTGAACAATTCCAACACAAAAAGATACACCATTTCGGATAATCAAAATCGTTTCCTTCTTCAACGCATTGTTTAGCCGGACTTTCGGGCCTTAGCTGAAAGCAAACAAAGCTATAAAAACCAAGTTTCCCAATTACCAGTCGGTCAGGTGATATTTGAAAGAGTAGTATTATGCAGGAGTTTTACACCAGACCGAACAATAGCCAGTATCCAGTGCATCCATAGGCTTTCGATTTCCATATCTTCATTCATCAAGGCGTCTAACCTCGATCTGTTTAAAGAGTGACAATTCCATGCAGAGTAGAGGCCGTTTTGTGTTCTTATGTAAATTGGAAATAATTTAATGACTCCTGGATTGTCTTTAATGACTGAAGCTCGATGGACTTGGTTGCATCCAGTGAGGTGGAGGGCACCAGTATAGCTAGTAACTGCTGTTAAAGTGATTGTCTTATCCACCCTCTTCTGTCAACATACAAAGATCAGGAATGAGAGGCAGCATGCTTTCTCCTGGACTACCGAAGATTTCAATTTGCAAGGGGGATTCATGCTGTCAGAATGGTTTCCTCCTTCAAGGTGTCTGTAGACGGAGGTTTATTCTAAGGAGAGCTTCCTGTGCTCCTCTGGAAATTACCATTATCGTGCTCTTACTGCAAAAAAGATGGAAGTTACAGTATTGTTTCCTCCCTTTGGGGTTTCCTAAAAAAACTGAAACGGGAAATTACCGAACAGAAGTACTTCAGGCACCTTCTTCTGATCTCTCCGACATAAAAAAAACCCGACAAAGACCTGTACATCGTACAGCGAACGCCGTTTATTTGGTAAGACAGCGTGTAACTTGTCAATAGCAAGTACGACCAATCGCAATTCACTCTAATACTACTAGTCGCGTGATCACTTTTCTCATGACATCACGTGTTTGTTGCATAGAGCTATCATAGCGGGCTATGACAAAGACGCACTTCGTATCCTTCCGTGTAGCAAATAAACACTAATTAACCTGCCTGACATACCGTTTTCACACGCATTCTTAGGACCAAACCACCGCAAAATTATGCATATTTCATATGGCTGACAAGGGTAAGATGGACAGGGAATGTGGTATTTTGCGTAGCAGAGAGTAAGTTGGTGTGAGATAAGGGGAAGGCACGTCGAGTAGTCGGACTGCAATCGTTCCAGCTCTTTTGCGAACTTACAAATTAGTGGAGCTAGAAGCAAAGTGGCAACAAATGTTGATAAGGTAGGAGCTCTACAAATAGCTGAAGCTGTCGCGACCCAGCCAGCCAGTGAGAATATCAGGTATGCACCCGTGTGCAAAATCCACGCCTGCCATGACAACCCATATGTTAAGCCCAAGAGTAGTTAGACCCCACTAGCGTTTGGAGTTTTTTCAAACTCTGTCTTAATCAGAACAGGACCAGCTGTGGCTCAAACCATCACATGAGAGCTTTATTGGGCTTACTCGCAACAATAATTTTTAGCAGGGAATATGGTTTGAGAGACAAACAAAAGTGTTTGAATAGATGACTTTGCACATGTTACTGCCCTGTTGGTGTAAGATTAATTCGTCCAGGCTAATCACGTGATTACTCCGACGAAAAGTACTTGTGGGGGATCGCACTTATTCAACAGCATGCGATAAAAAAAACAAGTTTCTGTCCCACTGTAAAACAAGGCATGTGGCGTTCGGACAGACGAAGAAGACTAATCGTTTAGGACCCCATCAAACTTTGTTAACCTTCCGTACTTAATGCCATCGAGATGAAGTGTCTAACCAGAACCTAATGGAAAAAAGCCTTAAGGAGGCGAATCTATACGGGTACCGCTTTGTTGGTGAAATGGTCTAGTCTCTTTCATTTCCGCAATTGTAGTTAAGCTGGCTAAGCACGTGTTTTTTGCTAATGAGTTCTGCTGACGCGATATGTTTTGAAGCTTGCTAACCAACAGATTTTGACGCTGTCACTCTCGGGAAATTGTTATTCGTGAGGCAGCTATATTCAGCCCAACGTTTACTGACCGAGGACAGCCTGATCATGTGGTGAATGCGTAGAAATGACATTAAATGCACTTATTTGTGGCCGAACAATTGTTTGAACTCCAACAAGACAGAATTTCGAAAAAAACCTTTCTCCCTCATATAGGGACCACTTCCATATAAACATCGTTTATGGGGCCTCCAAGGGTGATCTACCAAAAGCGACACTCACGAGATGTCTCAAATTTCCAGCGGTGCAAACTTTAGCTGTTTCATTCCAATAGGCCGTTTTCCTTGTGAACTTTGCCTTTGAATGTCTCTTGCTATCAAAATTGTCCGGCCTTTATAGGTCTCTGGTATCTTACTAATTCTTAAATTTGTAGATTTGTCGTGGGACGAGTCGCCAAATGTACCCCTCGTATTTCTCTCTTGTTTCTCTTGTATCCATTCATGCTTTTCAGATCGTAAGTTTCCCACAATTGTTTCTAATTCATATCTACTCTCTGCAGCTGTTAGATAGCATTTGCGTCCACTGTTGTGTTAGGACACACACCGCCAGTGTAAGTCTCTTCAGTGAAGCTGATTTTTATAATTTCGGCTAACGAAAACTACTGATGGTTTGTAAAACTCGCCTTTCCGTTGGACTTCTGAAGCCGGATGAAACACTATAATCGGATTCCAGAAAGGACTTGCCAACTAGACTTGGAGGAATCAGTCATCTGAACTTTGATTTGCAGTTTTAGGCTGATTCCACAGGACTACGCAGCAGCCAACGAGTTTGCGGGGTTGGTAGATTTCAGCTGGGTGCAATTATGGATGTAACCAGCTATTCACTTCTTGACCGCACATGTGATCAATCTTTTCGCAATCCGAATACAATTCCGATACTAGTGTCTACGACAAACGTTAGTTTAACTTCCAGGCCCATGGCTACGTGGTTTTCAGGTGAAACACATACAGTGCTTTCAATGTTAAGTCTTCTTCGGGCAGTCCGAGACCCCCTGTTACTGTCTTTGGTTACCGGTCTTATGGTGATGATGGTGCTCAGACGAAGATAAAACCAAAGTTGAAAGATAAACTTTGCAGGCAGCTTTGAACCAATATGTACTGCCGGCAGTTTGCGTTCCACTTCTTTTGAATTTTCTTCGCTGTTCTTTTCATGCAAGTTTGTATGGATAGACTGGCGAGTCAGGGACGTCACCTAAGCATTTCAGCGCTTGCGTGTTCGAAGCCTCTACGCCCACCCGAAGAGCCTGATTAAAGATGAATGTACCCAAGTGGTTGGGGCTTATGAATCAGTTCACACCTTTCACATTGTTAGGTTATGATAAGTTTGACCAGGTCAGAAAATTCGTACTCAAAACGAGCCTAGTCATGTTTTCTTTCGCGGCACTTTTTCCACACTGAGACTGGTTTTTACAGCATAAGCACAGGATTCTGAGTGCTACCAGAGGGCGGGGTAAACTGGCTTTTTCCCAACATTGCGGGGAACAGGTGCACAAAAGCTTGCTTTTCTGTTTGTGTTACCAGTTTCATGCTCAGATTTCACCCAATAGTTTGAAGGTCCCAGTAAACGTTCGAGCAGTTTACGTGCACTCAGAATCGGTTAATGTTCTCCGAATGTCGTTCTGCGTTGAAAATCCGTGTTTAATTTAACTAACATGACCAGAAAAGAACAGGTGATATAAACGTGACAAACTACTCTTGGTTGCTGAAAACGACGAAATTTTAGGCCGGTTTCGCCCTTCTTGAGGCTCATCAGGTAGGCGCAGTTCTGGAGTTTCCCTCAACCGGAGTTCACTTCATTACGTGGAACCGTATCTCAACAATTACGGTACCAGCAGCCTTATGAACGTCGTGTTTCGTCTAGACTTTCCTAAGTTATATTCGGAGCGTTGTTACTCATCTTGCTTTCGGATCCTTTGGCAAAGTGCTTAGATGGGAAATATTTTAAACATACTTATTGCGTGAGGTTGATAACGTATGAAGGGGCCAGTCAGAATACGACAGTTCGATCACAGAGCGAGGCTATTCTGGAGATACTTCTTCAGTAGACAGTTAAATTTTAAATCCTCCAAACGTGAGAGGTCTCCCGGTCGATTCCCACTCCAGATATCTGCCTTTTTGTTTGCAATATATGAATTTGGACCTCCTTTACAAGGTATACTAAATCTGTCTCTACCTTACATAAGTGTAAACCAATATCCCTAGTACATCGGGATGGTGTTCACGTGTGGCCACACACGAAGCTCATCATCGGCACTGACCATTTTCTGCGATCAGTTCAATGGATGTATATCTAACGGAATACTTATGGGATCCAAGTGTACAGGTGCGACGCAGAGCAACGTTATCGGTAGCTTAGTCTGTCGAGAAGCACATGTAGGCAGAAAGTAACACGTTAGTGCTCCATCACAAGTGTTTCTTCTATTGTTTGCAGCATGTGTACTTTGGCCTCCCAGTAAAAAAGATTTTTCTGACTACTTGTTAAACCGAACAACTTGACCCTCAACCAATAAAGTTGCGTTGACTAAATTAGGACTCAGCAGACGAACCAGGTCTGACAAAAAGAATCCTGTCGCTTGTGCGCAACAATCGGATGAACAGTTCATCCTCTGGAGTGAGTGACATTATATCATCCAGTTTATTTGTCTTGCGAAGTGCGACGCAACGCACCTTTCGACTACAGCTATAAAATAAACAGTGCTCGTCCTTCAAATCATGATGCCCTCACATCAGCTGCTCATCGGTAACCAGTCACTTCCACTTGGACGCCCAATGGGTACACAAACACCAGATTTAAGCAACGAGCAAAACATTCATACCATGGCGGATAGGTTTGTCGCTGTGTCTGTTCAACTGCAATGGATTGCTTTCAGCGGCAGAAAAAACGCTTCGCGCAGTATTGCTACCAAAGAGGGTAAAAAAATCACATCAGGGGACCCAACGCGTCCGAATGTTGATGTTGCAGGTGTCTTACACCACATTATAATGTAAGTGTTGAAAAACGTCGATAAGTCATTTCCCCAGAACGGTGATTATGGAAGTGGAAACCGTACGGATAGGAAGGCAATTCCAAGGTTAACATAAATGTAGCAAGAATTCTTGTCGGCAATCTGATCTGCTCACCTGGTGCGCTAGCCTCACTTGGTAAACTTGAAGGTGGGCGTTGTGTGAAAGTTCCAGAATTCAGCTTCAAGGGTGAGTTTACTTATTCGGAATTTGACAGATAAGGATCAATTCATCCGAAGGCCATCGGGCGTTGTCCAGAAAATATATCGAAGGTCTGTGGATCCCTTGCGCTAGATTTCTACTACCCCCTACCAAGTGGGTTTGTCATCTGTGAGGTAGGTTGAGTAACGTTTGATTGGATTTTAGCTAGGGCTGCAAAACTTAGATAACAAACCTACTACGAAAACTAATGTACGTTGTTGGAGGTTGGTTCGGATTTTTTTAACGTTCGGGTAAAGAAACCTAAGATGGTTGTTTTTTTAGCGGAAGACCATGCGCATTGGAATGAACAGCTTGTGGGCTCCTGTGTAGGAACATTAATACCGCTTTCTTGGGAAACACTTTCTGAAACCTGGTTTCCCAGGAACTCGGTAGAAGTTCATTGACGACTCATTTTGGTAAGTCGAAGGCGACGTTATATTATGCGCACCACCAATACGTGAAAGAAGAACCCGATTGTCTTTCGGTGGGGGGATAAGGATTTCCCCACCTTCGCCAAGGAACCGAACGATCAAAATAAATGTGGGTGGCTAGTGAAGGTAAAAAACATCCGAGGACTCCAACCAGTCTCGATAGAGTTTACCGACCCCTTATCCGCTGGGTCCGTCAGAAGAATTTACTGGTCTATATGAACGAATTCTTTTGAAAAGTCTAGATAGGTCCAGCACCCATCGGTTTGGCCGCATTAATGCCTATCAGGTTGGATGTCATGAGTGTTGCTTGCGGAAACCCTGCTCTCTCGGAGCTAGAATAGTGTGTTGTTTGGGAAAATCTATAATTCTGTGGGCAGCTATGACATGCAGGATTCTGAATGTCATTGGTAGTAATGTTCCAGATCAATCAGACCTGAGTATGGGTGGGTCATTCCCCATTTCCACGTTGGGAGAACTGTATTTTCCATCAGTCTACACAATAATTGAGCCGAAGGTCTGGTCAGCTAGTGTCTTGGAACGCAGAGTGCACTCCCCCACCAACAGAACTGTCCGGTTACAACGGGAGTAGTCTCCTTCGCACAGCCTATGAGATGAAAATCACTTGGATAGGTTCATTGAGATTATCCATAAATCTGGGATCAATACTGAAATCCCAACATTCTAAATCGGTCAATCAGTATCGTTAGCTCAGAGATGGGTTCTCCTAAGAGCTGAATTGACCAGATCGCGCAAGTCTGTGGCTAATGGATGTGTCCGGCTGATTGCTTAACCGGTCAGCATTTACGGAGGAGGAACTGTAGGCACTTCTGGTGTTCGATGTATTGGCAACATCGTGACCATGGCCAGCCATGAAAAGAAGAACAGGCGTTTTGCATTTGTTTGCTGTTTGAAGAGATGGTGAAGGGTGAATTGTATCTCGTGACAAGGCTTGTTCCACTCGGTTCAAGCTTCTGCAGGTGCGATTGCGTGTATCTTACAGGCATCAGTCACAGTGGAATATGGGTATACAGACACTAGTGACTGAGGAACTGTTACTATCACGCACATGATACTTATTCCATCCAGTAACTGTCCTATGTTCACCTCCTTCTAGCGCATCAACGTGGACAGCAATTTGTAATTGCAGAAAAGACGTGAGCATATTTAGCTTTTTTGAATGCGTACTCCAATACAAATTTAGTGTAACGATTCGGCCGGTTTGCCTGGACCGTTGGTTATGCTGTTAGCTAAGTTGATAAAACGGCCGGTTGGTTTGGTGGACAGTTTCCACATGCCAGGACAATACATTTGACTGCAGTTTACCAAGTCAGCCTCCAAACTGGGGAAGGTTTTTTTATCATAAAGTACCGTCCTCGAGTTCTTGTGGATATACAGCGTGGAATTACGACAAGTACTACGATTAGCCCAGGTAAATAAGACGCTGGTGTAGTGTACTAACCTTTTGATCAAACGACTTGCTCGACTGAGACCGGGTGCCTGGCGTGATTTTGGTCTCTCAGTCAGATCACTCACCGACTAACCTAGCAGCCGCGCCAATCCAATGCCGAAACCTATTGAAGAGTGTATATCACCAAATTTGCGTGTACTTTTTTCTCTTGCATTCTCGGCGTGATAATGCCTCGTCCAAAAGCCAAATTAGATATAACAGGGTAATCAGGAAACCTTTTTGAGAACCACTAACAAACCTAAGATCTGTGCAGGGGAAATTTCTGTTCTAAATAGCAAAGCGGTTGTTTATGCTGATAAAAACTAGCATGGCCCTTTTGACGAACTTATGTTGAACTCACTTGCATTCAGAAATCAAACCGGTCCGCTACTAGCGGAGATAGTTCACACGGGCAATCACTCGCAAAACGACCCTGTAACCCATTCAATTAACTTGAGATGAGCACTCAGGTTTTGGTAACGCTCCGGTTGTTCAGTCGTTGGCTTCCTGTCTCAGAGGACAGAAAGGTTATCCACCGATTAAAAGCGGGTTTTACACCTATAACATAGGACAGTGAAACAGTACCTTGATTTTGGCAAACTCTCACACACCCCTTTATGTGGGTACTGGACATCGTCCGGTTAACCTCCAGTGAATTTTCGGGTTTTGGAGTGGCTGAATTGTGATTCACTGTTGTTGTTGTATTCGCACACTACCGAAGAAACCTTCACGATTCCCCCAGAAATTAACTCTGAAGTTGCGTCAACAAAAAGGTATGTTCCGGCAGAAAGTTGGTGCGCAAAAGTCGATTTCGGAAAATGAGGCGCTATGGTCTCTAGATATACTGAAATGGGACAAGAAAGTCTACGAATCACTGACCTGTACAAGGCCAAGAATCTCCTCACTGTATGGATAAGACAAATGTTCTTTGCTTATGGTACTCTCGAATTTTTCGGCTTTTGCATCGAGCGAACAATGATGTGACATATCAGCGGGTACTTGGGGGTAGAACAACAAAACCCTTAGCTAGTATGATGAAGTGAGTCACGACGCGTTCACAATTTGTGAATGTGATAGGAATCGTTGACGGTTTCTGTCTGGCCTTATCTGAACTTGGTCAAAGTCAACCGATTTCGGTGGCATCGAAGTGTAGAAAGCTGAGGCCATTAAAATCACACTAACCTTCCTAATAAACAGGTAGACAGATTCAATACGGATGGCTGCAACCAGAGAGAATGAGGTACTAATCATCCAGCGAGGCCTGCGGATGAAGTCGAAATAGCTGCATTCCGAACTCCTAATCGGTTCACGTGATGAGCCTCAAAAGGGTGAGACGGTAGTGGGCCGTCGACCTTACGAGTAATGTCACATGAATGACATGCCCTGGAGCTTCAACTTGCATGCATGGCACAATTTTGAATCAGCGCAAAAATATGAGACATACTACAGAATTTCAGGTATTTTTAGCTCAGGATTGTTTACTTCAAACTATTAATCACCAAAGGGAATGACGTTATCAATGTCTCGCGTAGCGGTGTGTCAGTGTTTTTGCCATTTGAGCTACCGACATTTCAATCAATATCAACGTTTTAGGCATTTTGGGATAACAGCTGTCGTGCTTTTGAGTAGGCGACGCACTGATGATGTCTCCTCGTATGGTGACGAAACGTTTGCAAGCCAATTGCCAAGCTCGGCGAACAGATCAACAGCCACCTGATCAACAACCAATATGAACAATTCACCGCCCAGCTGGCCAAAACTCTGTCTGGTAATCGGACCGGTAGTATTAGGACCACCCCCTTAACGATCGCTCTTTATCGTTGTTGTAAGGTGAATGTAATATCGTGGTCCCTCCATTAACGTACCTTCCCAAAGTGAATAGAAGGCCGTCTCCCTACGAGAATGCCTCCGAAGGAGTTATGGCTCATTTCCGAGTTTAGTTGCATGAAGAGGGACAGACTGTCTCACAAGAACGGTGATTCCAAGAGAATAACGGCCTGATCACTTGGGCTGGAAAGTATCTTCCGTGCATATGTGAATTCAAGCACAGCGAGGCTAGGCTCAGGCTATCAATGCGAGGTGGCAATAACGAAAATTTGTTTGAGAAACACTAGTCTAAATGTCAGTAGTGCTCTTGAATCAATGCAACGATATACTTCGGAGTAAGACAGCCAGACTGAGACTACTGACGAAGAGGATCATCCAACCCATGAAGGGTTACATCAAAGCATTTTGTTTGATGAAACAACGCACTCACCAGGTGTCTCATGGTCGAAAACCTAAACTGAACCGTTACAGACGTAACCATTTGCACATGGAGATTTGGCCAGCTGTCCCAATCAGCATTTTAAAATGCTGATTTGAAAAATGCGGCTCTCGTCAAGGTTACGGCTCACGGTAAGTACAATTCTACCGATGGTGGTATCTACATCCACAATGTATGAGCTTTGAATCATGAGACTGTAGGCCTGACGACAGACCTAGATATGCAGAATGCAACGACAAACTAGACCATTCTGCGGAGGGCGGAGAGCAGCCTATTATAGGTCACGACAAATCAAGTGAGGACGTAAGCTGAGAGGGTCCCGCATTTTCTACTCGTTTTTTTATTATTAATCTTCGGTCTTAATGAACACGAGTCGAATGCAAATGTCGTCGGATTCCTTCAACGAAGACATTGATTGTTTCTCGCTGGTTGTACGCCACGACACTATCTCGTGTTATTCCCGGGAAACTGGTAGGGCATCCCCTAATAGATTCTACGCCATACAGAGTAGTGCCCAACTTAGTTACGCAGCGAAATTCTACAAAAGTGTGATTCAAATAGTGCCCCCTGTCCACAAAGAGTGTGCACCCTAAAGCGCTGTGAAGAAAAGCACGACGGCTCGTTAAAGACCGCTAAAAACCACTTATACAGGGCCAGCCCGGTTTTTTATGACTAACGGCTGGACTCACCGGTCCCAGAAGCAACACATTTCTACAACGCAGTAACGACCCACCGAGGTATTCAAGTTCTCATTCAATTAGTTATTAGACTGCGAATATGTGAGAAGATTAATGCTCAGTGATATTGCACTTGATGACCAGCCAAAACCCAAAATGAAGGGAAGAAAATCCTACACAGAGTACAAAGTGGGTCTACACAGCAGAGTTGGAGCCGAATATCATGACAATCGCATTCGGGGGATGAACGGCAGCAACTGAGCATAGTGGTGGAAATCGAAGACTATTTGAGAATATTCTGCGAGCGTCAGAGTCGGAAGTCGCCAAAAGAATGAATATCGTTAGGCGCCGAGTTCCCGCATACGATTTAAGGCACTACCAGCTCTGAACCAGCCGAGCTGATGCTCATTGAAGGTGTGCGCAAGGGAAATTGTCTCTTCGGAACCGTCCGCATGATGGAGGATGCAACGGACAGGCTGGAAAGAATAAGCAGATGGGAGCATTTGCACAATTAGCTCGCGAGTGTAATGCGCTGTTACGTTGATTTGGAACACCTACGATGTAAAAACGTCACTAATCGTGGGCATCGTTTTTTACCCTTTGAAAACCCGCATTCGTGATTTTTTGAGGACAGGTGAAACAATGTGGAAACAATGCGGAAAAACACGATCAGACTAAGAGCTTCAAGTTATCTATGGAAGGGCAGCAGCGGAACATGGATACTATCAAACTAAACTGTTAAACTAAACGGTCTGTCGAGGAGAAAATAGATAGTCATAATGATTTAGGGTCACATGGCTTATTGCCCTCGGCAGGCCACAAGACAGTTCTAGCTTACTGAGGGATGAATTGCTGTAAGACCTTGACTGGACAGTGCCACACTGCGTGCGAATTTGACCTTGCTTGTTCCGTGTGAATGTCCACAGGTGAGTCGCATGTACGCTAATCAGCCTGTGAAACGACATCACAAACAAAAGCTTCCTTGTCGCATCAGGAAATAGATTCATGTCTGTGTAATTCAGTGAGAAATTCAGTCGTGAGCATAAAAGTTATACTTTACCGTCCTTACCGTCAATATCGATCGTCTCGGCATAACTACAGGTTTACGCAAGAAACTATGTATCAATGTTCTCATGAAGATCCCTTTTCTATTGCGACCGGAGCACAAAAAATAGAGTTACTGAATCTCCTTGCGACTCAGGAATTATGGCAAACAAACAACTAGAAAAGTCCCTTAGAGAAATCGGCTGAGAGCTGCTCCACACATGTGTTATCATTTATTTCCTGTGTAATTCATGATGGGTACACGCGCGGAATTCACGGCAGACATAAAACCAATGGGGTTAGAGAAACCTGATGACAAGCAGAGGATGCGTATACTCACCTGTCCAGGTTTGAGATTAGCCAGATCCACAAGTGAGATTTTGTCGGACGGTTGAATTTTGTCATAGTCAGCAGCATTGACGAAGGTCAGAGGCAACATGCCCTGCTTTTTCAGGTTTGTTTCTAGAGTAAACAACAAAAAACAAGGTTAACTAGTCTGTCATAGAGTAGGAACAGGGCATCAGAGTTGCACATTGGAAAGAAATGAAATTCACTGGAGAATCCATAGGAATTCAAAGTGCAGGGAGCAAACAACGTGCCGAGACAAAGGTGTGAAAGTAGGGTCAATAAGTGCGTGTTGCACTTACCACTGAGGTAAATATAACTATCATAATGAGTCTGTTTTAACACGATTTCCGAAGCACAGAATTTCGTGTTACACCAACTAAAAAGTTGCTTTCTGGAAGTCGTACTCCCCATAGGGTTGATATCGTTCGCGACCAACAAACGATTAGATGATATTTTGGTATTCTGGCTAAAGCTCAGTGTAGACTAATGAACTTGCCACAAAATCAACCTTATTAACGAATCTAGTAGGAAACCTCAAAGTGAAAACAGATTTGATGCTGTATCAAGGCAGTCAGTTCGGCTACTTATTACGGAACCCAAAAGAGACCTCTTTTAGCCTCATTGCCGCCTTCCAGAAGCTAGCCATGGACTCACGCTTGAGTTTGTGCAATTCAGCAAGGTCTGGTGATAAATCGATGAAAGCTGATGCACCCCTACTTATGGTACGAAACTCATTTTATATTGCATTAAATAGTCTCTAGAGATGTATGAAGTTGGTTTCAAACGACCAACTATCAACTCTTGTGGATATTACCTCACAGCTAGAGAATAGTTCGGTCGTGTCGGTAGGTGGCCAAGTATTGGTATATTGGAATGAAAACCACACAATACATAAAGGTTAAACATAAGGGTTATCGGCGAATCTACACGTGACATGTTTGGTAACGCTGTGTGACTGAATTCCGGCTGTACCCTAAGTAGATCGTAGTAAAGTACACAACCACAAGCCGTTGATGGTGCGAATTCCAATCGTAGTTGGTTCACACGTAAACCATATCCCGGCCAAATAGGATAGACAGGGCAGAGATACTTTCGTAGATGTTCGTTGAACACGTTATCAACAAGCTGTATAACGTTTCTATGAGGAACATTGAAATGCGCACAAAAATGAGAAATTCCGCGGTTATCAAGATTTCACGGAGCATGGAGCGATTGTGAAGGTGGCTGCAGGGTCGGCTACGCGGCTTGAGCCAGGTAAGTGCCGGATATTTTTATCTTAGAATTTCAACAGTCCTGTCACATGGTGTCTTCGTATTAAGGCAACACCAAAACAAGTAGGCACGTCGTAAGCTACCTCACAAAGTCACACAATCCTTCTGCTTACTAATGGCCAACTTAAACTCGCAAGCTTAACAGAGTGTTCAGCTCCTGAGATCATGATATGGTAAGATACCACGAGAGACAAACAACTTCTCCAGTATGATGCGGCTGTAGAGGCAGAATTTGAGGGGGAGTCTTCTGCATTATGACTGGCAGCTGTTGGGAAACATTTTACACGGTTTTCAACTGAGGTTCACTTTGCCATCGGACCATCGAGTGAAAGTAACTTCCAATAAAGTCTGGAGGGATTGTCACGTTTTGAGACATAGATGCTTGTGGTTCGCTACCTCAATCAAATTGCAGTTCTCTCTTTTTGAACTATTTCAGCTCGAGATAGAGCAAAGTGCTAATACTTGGCTTTTAAGTTTGGTGGCTCAAATCTATCCGTCGCACTCGCACTGTCTCAGTCTTCGTGGCTCCCATGCGCCAAAAGACCACAACAGACAGACAATTTCTTTAGCACATTAGAACGAGTCTTCAGTAATCGTTTTTCTGCTTACAATTCCTGAGCTTTATGTGCACCATCCATGCGCTCAACTAAAACAAGGTCATATGGGAATTTCACTGAAAAGTCATCACTCGAAGAGCCACTGAACACCAGATCACGTGATGCAAATGACTTGCTTGGAACAGGAGTGGCATAAAACTTCTCTAAATGTCAGTTAATCAACTGTTGACCAAGCACCCGCTGCTGGATGGTGGGTTGTTCGGACCTCTATCCGGAAAGTTGGTGTCCCGAATGGGATCGGGAATTCGTGAGATGCACACTGCTGGTTAGTCTAGCTACTACATGGAAACGTCCGGTAGAAAAAATACAGTTTTTTTCCATCGCCATCATCCTCACCAGCTACATCAGCGATAAGCCATTTTGCTCCCAGACACTGTTAATTACTCAGATCAAGAAATTGGTTTTATGTATTTCGATTCGAAATGAGGGTACGCGTCGAAAGGTGGATACAAGACCGCACTAAAAGCAACAACAACTTCTGTGCCAGACAACTTGGGATATACTCACCATGAATACGGGCAAAACTCTTGACAATTATGGCTCGCCCACCCAAAAATCGTGGCTCCAAAGCGGCATGTTCACGACTGCTTCCTTCACCGTAGTTTTCATCTCCAATCACACACCACGCAACACCTTCGGATTTGTAGCGCCTGGCCACTGCAGGCACAGCATCCCAGGTGCCTGAAGGACGATGCATCACTTTATTCATTTCGCTGTTCTCTGCATTCACCGCACTGTGTGGGAGAGAACGGAGCGTCAAGGACTCAAGGAATCAAATGAGAAGGCCCGATGAAAACTAATGACTGAAACACTGACCTGGCAGGGTATCAGAGGCTAGGTCGCTGGTATTCCACACAGCGATAACAGGACAATAAACACTAGCCCTCCTTTGAACCCGTGCAGCAGTATAGATTCATGAGGCTATGCGAAACCCACCCAAAGATTAGATGCTCCGTACTTGAAAGAAGGCTAACCAACGGCAACTGAAGGGATAACTTGAGAACACAAACTAGACCAACTAACAGAACGGAGGGGCAACACCTTGACAACAAAGGAAGTGGGATATCCAGGGGACCAAATTAGTTTATGGTCCATGGCAGTAATTCAGGCGCTGATCATACTGCTTGAAAAGGTTCGGTCTGGTCATTCTAACTAATTCAGTAAATTTCGCCTGCGGAAAAATAGTGCTCACAAAGTTAGGGCAGCAATCGCATCACAAAGATTCATAAATAACGTATCTTACCCAATGAACATGTTATTCGAGATGTTGTCCAAATGCCCTCGGTATTTCAGCCATGGTCCAGCGGCAGAAATGTGGTCAGTGGTGCACTTGCCCTTAATCTTGATAAGTACCGTCATTTTCTCCAAATCCCGCCCATCCCACTTCTTAAACGGCGTAAGGAGTTGTAAACGCTGACTGCTTGGGTCAACCTTGACTGTTACGCCTGAACTATCAGCCGGTGGAGGCTGGTAAGTGTCCTCACCAGGATCAAATCCTCGGTTGGGTAACGTGTCGCCTGTTGCAACAAGCCCAACGAAACAAAAAGCGCACATAGAATGCATCATCGAGCAATAAACGGGAGAGTAGTTCCAATATATAAAACAAAATAACATTCACTGTAATAGCCAGCCTTCACGGATCCATAAACAAACTATGGAACGCAGTAATCAGCACGAACTTCGGGTGACTAATTGTATGAAAAATGCCTAACTAACGTTTTTCAAATATGACACAATCATCTCCTCGAATAGGTGACCAACAAAGAGCGGCTAAATCCGAAGGGCGGATGAAAAATTGTACTTTCCATTTAAACTCCCCACGGGCGGAGAATGAATACCTGACTCGCATCAATCGTATAGTTCAGCTGTAGCACCCTTTCAGTGCGTAGTTACCAAGCCATCCGAAGGAAACACGTGGGCCGAGATAATTCCAGATTGCCTGAGCCTAGACAGGAGCAGTCGAGATGCAGAGAGCCATGGACCTTCTGGTCAGTAAGTTTGCGCGTCGGCTGCCTCGAGCTCAGGGTAAAATGACCGGTAGAGAGTGAAAAGGAAGACGAATTGTGAGTGGGTTTACCCCCTAAAGCTCCTCTGGATAAAGCTGACGGGTCTCTATGTTTAGGTGGTTAAAGTGAATACTAAGTTGATAGGCTGACGAAAGATCTTCAGCTCGTGCCTAATTATTTGGTGAGTCATGGCAACTGCAAAGTTTTGAGACCTACCTGTAGGTGGCTGTAGTTTGAACTTGCTCCCATCAGCTGCAGTCAGTTCGTCAGTTAAAGGGTTAAACGATAGGTCACCACCGAACGCCAACGCTGTTACCAGTTCCGGTGAGGTTACAAAGGCATGGGTGGCAGGATTGGCATCGTTACGTCCGGTGAAGTTCCGATTGTACGAAGACACAATAGTATTCCTCTCACCCTTCTTGAAATCCTGTCAGGCAGAAAGCAGAGTGTGGTATTCATAGAAGGAGGACTACAATGAGCGCTAGGAGAGACCGTGACGAGACAGCAAGACAAAAGAGACAGCGAATCCCGACGCTTCTTTTATTTGGAGTCTACAGATAACTTCAACCGAGTTGTACACGTGAGAGTAAAATTGTCATTTTCGAGCGCAGATGAGTGCCGTCTTTTGGGTCTAAAGCATGACGGTCTCAGAACATAGCTTCACGCAAGGTGAAATATCGAATGCTGTGGTGACCTGTTTGGTGCTTACCTAAATGTTTGCTATGCAAGTTCAATCATTTCGTAGCCGTAGTCACAGTGTTATTTATTCAGATGACAAGTGGTCACACCTGACGGATATTAGCGAACATTCCAGATTGGTATGGCAGATGTGAATGAACTTATCCGTCAAAAAGACAAACCCAACACATACAACGGTATCTCGGATTTCCAATACCAAGGATGTTTTCAGTTTACTTTCCTTCCTTCGAATCACTAGAGTGTATGGGGGTGAAGTGCAAAGGAGACAACACAGGGTTTCCATCTCTACCGATATCATCGCCGATTGCCAAGTGTGTGCAGATGGGAACTAGGACTTCTATAGAGCCAGCTCAGCCGTCTCCTTTGAGGGGACCATTTAGGAGCAGTCCAAGATGCACCCTCGTGAGACTGGCCAACAGGAACCGTATCACACGCTTTCTGCAATGGAGTAATGCAATTTAATTTTCGCCAGTTTCCGTGAGGGTTGGATAGAATTTTGTTTCTTTTGGAGTAGATGCTCCAGACGTTCAATACTGTTGCATGTTCGTGATGCACATATACCAACGAAGCATGGTGAATCCGTTTAATATTTGTTCGCTTCAGCCGTTTGGGTTATAAAAAGCTACTGTTGTTCTCATCTAGCTGAATTTGAATAAGGACCACAAAAAACAAGTTATTACGAAGACGGGTTTCCATACAGCAACAAAAACAACGATGACTATCCAAAACTCTATGAATATTAAGTAACGTGCGTCATTTCGTCATCTTACCCTTCAGATGTGACTTTGAAGAAGGATGTGAAAGCGCAGGAAGAGTTTGGGTGTTGTTGGTACGAGGTGTCTTCCATGATGGGGTCCCGATAAACCTCCGCCTGTTTGGACGGACATATTGCAAGAAATGGCGGCTAATCAGTATCAGCGGCGTTCGTGTTATCGGTTTCTTTCTAGATTGTCTGACTGAGTATTTGGGGCTGAAGATACCTCAGAATGTTTGCGATAGGCTAGCACCATACCCCTCCCTCCCCCACTCTTTTATCGTATCTCAGTTTACGGTTTTGAATATAATTTAACAAACGCTGTGGTTGCACGGCGTTAAAGCAACAGTGTCAAAACTGATGTTGCCGTCTATGATGAATACCATCCTTGGGCTCTATTACCTTCAGTCGGCGACTGAAATGCGCAATGCTCGAAGTATGGTGCTGCGCGAGCTAAATCGTTGGCTAAGTCAAGCCAAATATTGTCACAAAGAGTTCACTTCAGCGTTTCCGACATAAACAATTTAGGATAATGGTCAACTAGAAAATATGGGTCAGTGTCACGAAGCATTTCAATTATGGTGTCTCTTCTTCAAGGACGAAGTAGATCGGATATGTGGTTTGGAGGGATTCGTTCCCTTGAACAGGGTTTGCAGTGTGGGAAATTTCCGCCAACCAAAAACGGTTTCGAACGTGAGCAACATTCGAAATGAGAGAAGGTAACGCAGAACATAATGAAGCGGCCAATGGAATAACTCACTGTTCGGGACCACTGTCCAATGCATGGTCCGCATGCGTTGGCTAAGACAACACCACCGACCTTTTGGAATATGTCCGTAAAGCCATCTCGTTCAATGGTTGCCCGGATTTGTTCACTACCGGGGGTAACGAAAAAGTTAGAGCGAACTTTGATTCCGTGTGCCAAAGCTTGCTTGGCCAAACTGGCAGCGCGAGACATGTCCTCGTATGAGGAGTTGGTGCAGGATCCAATAAGGCTGGCGGAGATAGATAGTGGCCAACCGTTTTTCTTGGCAGTTTCTCCCAGCTATAAATGGACATAAAGTGAACAGACAATAGGTTGAACTACCAGAGTTGACCTAATGACCTGAAGCGGTGAGAAGAGACAGACAATCCGTTAACGTTTTACTCAGAAACAGTTGTGCTGCTTATCGAATACGAACGGAAAATCAGCAATAATATAGACACAGAGGAAAAAATGTTGCCAGATTTGCGAATGGGGGCAACGCGAAGGAGGTTCGTCATGCTATATCAGTTTAATTCACATGGGGAAGTCACAGTACTATGCACATAGCGCCTAGGTCAAAGAAAGTTCCATGCATATACCTCAGATGTAGAAGTTTGGCTGTTTTCTTTTTGTATTTGAACAGTTTGTGACGCGCATTTGTGACGCTGACCTTTAGCCTGCAGTTGATCAGTCTCCAAACTGTCAGAAAAAGGTTTGTGTTACATGATCATCCGGAAAGTTATTGTCCTACACTTGGTATTTCATAAACGATCGTCACACCTGACGTCACCTAACCTGGTGACGAAATTGTAAAACTGTGAATTCCACGGAGTAAACTATGCAGTCTGAACAATCAACAGTTTCGCCAAAAACTGATTATTGATATGCCAAGCTGTTCGCTTTGATGTCAACTGAATTTACTTGTAGCCCCGCTTTTAGACTAAGAAAGTATTTTATGAATTGATTGAACCCTGAATCAGTCTTGGTTCATGCGTACAAAAAATAAGGACGGCACATTCAATAAACGACAAATAGCTCACAAGGAATAATAATCCACACGAGCGAAACTTCTATCTGAGAAAATCGTCACTTGAAGGGCCAGTCAACCCGTGACCAAGTGATGTGAATTCCGTGATTGAAAGATGAATGACGTCATATTATGATAAACTGCGAGTTGATAGCATTGCTGATCAGCCTCTCGTGACCGAACGGTTTAGTTTTCAACTACTAGCCAGGAGTTAGCGAGTTCGAATCGCCTTGGATACGCGCACCACTGATGATTCCCAACAAGAATGAAACAGCTGTGATATGCTTCTCGGCCACTTGGTATAGGCTGACTTCAAGTACAGGACGAAATCTCCATTGAAGGATTCGCAGAGACCACACAGACTAACCACAAGAAATACATAAGAATGGACAACCCTTTTTGTCGTTTGTTTGTTTTTATTGCTTATGAAAATCAGTCAAAAATCCAAGACAGGGGCATTCAAAACCACACGCACCCTCCATTCTGTTGACTTACACAGATTGCGATGCTTACGAAACCCCAATCATGGTTGTGTCAAACTGAAGCTTCGCACACACGTTGCCGAGGAGGTGAGCTGTGTGAGCTAGTTTGTTACCCGGTATGCTCACAGCACGGCCCTGAGCTATAACCCAAATGCCAATACATAACATCACTTGATCACCAATGTTTGTTCATACGCACAGACTTGATCTACTTGTCCAATGAAACAAAAAAAAACTCGCTTGACTGTATTTCACCCGGGAAACGAAGCAGTTCAGTTCTACACAAAACGCAGCTAAGCACTACGAAAGGATACCAAAGCGGAGAAGTGAGATGAGCCCTCGTGCAGAGGAGCCCGTGCACAAGAGTTTTGTGGACAACATTTCACATACCCAAAGTAAATCAGTACACTTTCGCGTGCGTTTCACTCGGTAAGAGGCAATCACTAATCAACGGTTTATTGTTTATTTTGGGTTACGTAACGGAGACACTTCAGTTTAGTGCTACTTTTTATGCCGACCCGTTGTTGCGTCACGTTAGCTAAAAAAACGGTGGCATTATGATTTGCACGTACGCCCGAAAACCCAACGGTCCCACATTATTGGAAGAATCTTCACATAGATGGTCAGCAATATCAGCAGGTATTTCCACCATTCCGAGTTCTTGACGGCAGTCCATAACTTGGTATTAGGTGGCTTTAAGGATGAACTGCCTTTTATGACCCGGCGTGTCAAAGTCATCGTACATTCACTACGGTTCCAGTAAATCTAAGAGCTCCAGCTCCACCTTACCTTCAGATAAAGTGATCTTGGGTAATGAAAACATGCCCTGGACAGCACCGGCCTGATACAGAGCGGAATATCATAAGGTGGGAACGCAGTGTCCTTCGTCTGGATCCGTGGGGTGACCTTGGGGGTGGTGACAAGCCCACGATGAATAAGAAACTATTCCCAAGTGAAGAGTTTAACTTATTCAGGCGCCTCTTATTATGGGTTTATAGTGCATTTCGTATCGAGAC
The DNA here is from genome assembly GCA_004794785.1 of Opisthorchis felineus. Taxonomy (NCBI): domain Eukaryota; kingdom Metazoa; phylum Platyhelminthes; class Trematoda; order Opisthorchiida; family Opisthorchiidae; genus Opisthorchis; species Opisthorchis felineus. The sequence goes on from SJOL01002419.1 coordinate 1,314,004, forward strand.
CAACAGAATTCCATCTATATGGTTGTGAGCCATGATTCTGGATATCCGGATATTCCCATCGATGGCTTCAAAGTGAGCATTGTATGGTATCAGTTAAAGTAGGTTAACCGAGTTTTCTTTGGGACCTCTATTCTAGAACCAAGTAATTCAAACAGATACACTTGTCGAAAGGAAAACTGAAGTTGCTTCAAAATGCACAGAGGCTTGAGGGAGTCCAATGACATGTGAACAATAAGTACAAATCGTCCAAACACGACACAGAAGTGGCCTACCTTTGAAATGGGATGCGCCAAATCGGGAGTGAATGGCCCGTTCACGTGCGGCTCCAATTTGTCCAGGTTAATTTCGATTACACGATCATATTTGCAGTTTGAATCAGGAGTCAGTAGCGTGTCCTTAGGGCAGAAAAAACAGATAATCAAGTTTCATACATAAACATAGGGGTTAGTTGCCAACACCGATTCCCTGCTTCGAACGGCGAAGATGTAACCCAGGAGCTGCGTCCATATTCTACTAATAAGTCCTAGGAGGCATACGAATACTAATCTCCAATTTGTTTGAAATATGGCACTGAGAGACGAATGATTTGTGAAGAGTTGAGTGCCAATCTCCGTTGAACCCCACTGATCTGGGACTGTACGCGGTACAACTTTTAAATGGTCAATCGCCACGGGGCAACAATTGAGCAACAATCGATCTCGAGAAGATTCAGTGATTAAGATACGAACTTGCTGATCTGAAGGTCCGTGGTTCGAATCTGACCCTAGCATCTCGACTGCTCCTGTCTACGCTTGGGCAATCTGGCAGTATCTCAGCTCTCGTATTTCATTCGGATGGTATGGCAGCTAGACACCGAAAGGGTGTTACAACTGAACGATTATTTCACTTCTTACAAAGCACTTTGTCTTCGACCAAGAAAGAATGACACTGCAGACTAATTAGATCGCCTGAAATTCATTCTACTAATAAAACAGAAGAAAACTCTGTCGTAGTTCAGAGCTAGGACTCGTCTACTTATTGGCCAAAAGGTTCAAAGATAATGCAGATATCGTATTACCAAAGACAGCATGCTTCAAAACAGGTTTTCAATAGAATTCGAAAAATGTGTGGTAATTCGAAAATGGATAAGTTGAGGTGATTTTTCGGAGTGAGGAGACTGGAAATAAGTGGTCTTCAATTAATATCGAAATGGCATTTGGATCAGGCCCGTGAATAGTCGGTGCAGTCAGTCACTAGTCGTTCAGCCGTGGCAGCCTTTTGCTGCCTAGCTGTCATGTCAACCGAATGAGGCACAAGGACTGAGATACTGCCGCATTGCCGAAGCCTAGACAGGAGCAGTCGAGATTCCGAGGTTCAATTCGAACTACGGACCTTCTAATCACGCCTTAAGCACTGAGCTATCTCGATGTCAAGGTCAGTGAAGAACGAGCATGAGAATGTGTTACAATTGACTGAAAATCTAGACACTTGTTTCAATGGGTCCAAGCATCTGAAACATTCTTACATCCACGAAATGACGACAATAACAACGCTTCTATACCGATTTTTCTGTTAGGAAGATGAAAGTTCAGAGCACCAAAATAAGTAGCCACATCTCGAAGTACAAAAAAATTGGGACTGCCACTGGAAAACAACGGAATAAAATGAAACGGTAACGGAATTTCTGTGAGGATGAAACGTGTAAGACCAGGGCACTTACAACTGACAAATTTACAAGTTACACGTGAAGTCTTTTGTGCATTAATGGCTGGGAAAATTGCGTGTGTTCAAGATCGCTAAACGATCGATCGAGTTGAGTTTCCGGTGACTGGATTACGAACTGCAAGGTACATCAGAATTCAGCATTCCCTCATAATTGAAGGCATTCAATCAGTACTGAAGAAAGACAAGACAGTGGTCTTTAGAGTCTGGTAGAAATGGCAGTGAGGGTAACGAACAATGTTCCTACTCTATGAATACAAAGGAGAATATCTCTAAAAAAGGCAAGAAACGACAAGTTAAACAGTAGACAACAGAGGTGGCCATCAGTAATTTATCAGTAACACCTGTGACACACGGGATTCCTGTAGCAGAGTTCCACTCCTCCAGACGAAAATGTGGTGGACCGGAGAGATGATACAGCACACGGACGAAATAATGCACCGCTGGAGAAAAACGTTAGGATTAAATCACCTCGGTGTATGGTATTCCTGGTGCTGTGACATGCGTAAGGAGCCAACAAGATGCAGTCCACAAGGTCAAACCATTCCTTAAGTTGTGGCAAACGAAGATTCCCCATTTGAACTTGCAATTTTACTGGGGAAGATGTGAACCAAATACCCACTTCATGGTCCATTTGTCTCACTACTAGATGAAACCCTGGTATCTCGCGTCAAACCGACGGGTGTTTTTTTACACATGTGACTTGAACACTATGAAGATATCATAGCGCATGCGTAAAACACGACTATCCGACGAAAAAGACATTGTAAGGTAGAAGCCTGGACAAAATCAAAAGTCTGCGAATGAGGGAGCAAATGACAAGAAACAATGAAAAATCGGTGATGCAGAATGCATAGAAGACGTCCCACCGATAACGGGAATCAGTAGTCACTTTGATCGATCACGTTGGTTCTCACAGTCAAGTCGCCACCAGTTTAGATGAAGACGTTCATAAATGGCTAAAAACCACTAGTCTTTTCGCATTTCCGAGAACAGCTGTATGCGTCCTTGGACTGTGGTGACATCCGCGAGGTCGAACAGGTGACAAACGATAGGCTAATCAACGAACTATCCAAGAGAGCAGAGAAACCAAATAACAACAAGACGGCAAGCATACAAGAAACTTTTTATGAATCGTTGCCAACGAGGAATCACCTTGTGCTTTTTGGCCAGTTCAGCAATTCCCGCGCGATTGGTTGCCCGCAGGAAGTCGACCATCCGATCGTTGAAAGGAAACACCGAAGTGGTCGCACCAATTTCCGCACCCATGTTGCAAATGGTAGCCATTCCAGTGCAGGAGATGGATTCAATACCCGGTCCAAAATACTCCACAATGCTTCCTGTACCACCTTTGACAGTGAGAATCTCTGCAACCTGACGGGACACACAAAACAGTGTAATAGAGACACTTTCAGGATATCTTACGAGAATATTTTTGAAGTTCATGAACTTACTTTCAGGATGATATCTTTCGCACTCGTCCAGCCAGACAATGTGCCCGTTAGGTGGACGCCGATTACAGTTGGGGCCTTCAGTTCCCAGGGTAGATTGGCCATTACGTCTACGGCATCCGCTCCACCAACACCAACACAAAGACCACCAAGACCCCCTCCATTTGGAGTGTGACTGTCTGTACCGATGATCAGGGCACCGGGGAAGGCATAGTTTTCTAAGACGATCTGGAAGGGGAAGTGCGAAAAACTAAAATGAGTAGGAGCTGGATATCAGTCATTAGGTGTTATCTGTTCAGTTGTTCAACTTTACGCATTTGCCAATTACTGCCCTTTCCCTCCAGTCAATTTGAGTGTTTTTCGCTAAAGTTCAGTTCAGTTTCCAGCACATAAACCGTGCGTCGGAGTGTTGTGGTTCCAGCTGCTACAGCTTCGTTTGGCGAGGATAAGGAGAATAAGGGGATGACAGTCACGCGTTGAGGGCGATGCCCGGAACAGCTCATTGAAGTCAAATGGTTCTGTTTGGCTGGCATGGAAGGGGTTGAGAGTAACGCATTGAAGGCAATAGCTTTGATGCAAGACCACCACTGGCTGCATGACAAACATATCTGCGATCACCACTGGCTTATCTCGTCCCGCGGTTCCTATCCTGGGAGACGGCATTTATCAACGCGACACAGTTGACTGGTGAGGAAGTTCATGCTTCATTGCCAAGTCATGCACTAACCACCTCTGGGTCGTCACCGTCCGATACAAAGTTAGGCGAAGAGGGCCCTACGAGGCAAACTGTCCTCTGACAAAAGAAGTATGTGGTCTTACTAGCGTAGCCTGTGGAGTGCAACCAGCTGATCTATCGACGGAGAATGAACTTTCCCGAAAACCATCTGGTGTACCTCAGTAGTACTGATCTGATGTTCCCACCTCACTCGCAAGATGCTTCTGAACGCGCTGAGAGCCTACGAAGGTCATCCAAATGCTCAAGTAAAACGGACTATTTTCTATTTTACAAAGAAAAGCCGACAGATTACACAAACTATAATCTAGGTTGGAGCCTTTTAAAAACTTGATAGTGTTTGCATCAGTGCTACTGAAAAAGGGAGGAGTACTCCACTGAGAACACCTGATGAAGGTACAGTTGTTAAATAAGGCGAAGCAATTAAACAACACAATTATGTTGGGGGCAGACGTACCTGATGAATAATGCCTGAACCCGGCTTCCAAAAACCAATACCATATTTTGCGGACGCTGACTGGAGAAAATCGTAAACTTCCTTGTTCGATACATTGGCTCTGTCCAAGTCAGAACTGGCTCCATCTCGAGCCTCGATCAGGTGATCACAGTGAACAGTAGATGGAACAGCCACTCGTGGAAGCCCACTACTGATGAACTGCAAAATCGCCATTTGTGCAGTGGCATCTTGCATGGCAACTCGATCCGGCCGAAGTAGCAGGTAGCTGGCACCGCGTTTTATTTCCTTGGACAAAAATTGAGGATTGTAAAATACCACAACATACTGCAGTTTGGGGGTCGTCAAGGTGCGAATAGAGAATTTTCTCTGCAAGAGTGAGTGGACGTGCCAGCCTGTATATGAAATATAGACACAAGCGCAACAAACATACCGCTGTTTAACAATGCCGATATTGTGTTCTAATTTGTGGTAGTCCAATTCAACCCGATCAAACCTGCTCATGGTCACTTTCGTACTGACTCGCGGGTGAAACCTTGAAAACTTCACAGAAAAAAGTCTGTTTAGTTGGAGTTATGAGAATTTAGCTATAAAAAGCGCAGAAAACTTCGGTCATAGGAAAAGAGGAATTCTAATAAACAGGATGATTACAAAACACTAAAATTTGGTGCTTTCGGTCTGACTCGAGCGAACACACTCACGGGGCGTGGCATAAACGGTTACAGAGACCAATAGGACATCCATCATTCTAGTTCTGAAAGGAATAACACCATGCAGCAGGATATGTGTACATGGTTAAGGTCACTAAAGTTAGGCCAATAGTACTGGGGACAACAAACCTAACAATAAATAGCAACACCGAACACTTAGTGCAATTAGCTATGCATCAATGAATTAAGGTTCGAACCGTTGATGGCTCTTACCAGGTCCGGTTAACTCTAATCCCCCCATGGACTATTTATGAGGCCGGAGATACACGTGGATTTAAAACCACCGGAATTCGGTCAGTTATATCTTACTGGGATAATTTTCAGTCTCCACTCGTCTTCCAAATAGTTTCTTGTTTGCGATATGACTTTATTAAGAAACTTACACTAGGCGATTCCGTTCTATGCGGACCGCCAGAGTTTGTGACAGGTATAATTTCGAACGAGTTCAAATAGTTGGTTTCGTTTCTCACTCACGGAACAGTAAATAAAAAATCATCCAGCCGTGGTACTTTTTCGGTGCAATCCGAAGGAACTACGAGAGTTGAGATAATGCTAATCCGAGACCTAGTCAGGAATAACCGGGAGGCCAGCGTTGGGTTCGAAACATGAAGCTTCCGGTCAATAGGTTCAAGCCTTAAACAATGAGCCTCAGACTGATTAAGGCTTCTCAAATTGCTCTGGGGAGATGGCTCCAGGGACAAGGTCTTTCTTCTTCCACGTAATTGTCAGACATGAACCCAAAACAGATAATAGGGATCAAACCAGTGGAAAATGGACGAAAGAGCTTCTCATTCAGTCGCAGTTAGTTGGCATTTACTAGCGTAATGACGGTGATATTCCAGCTCGGCTTGCGGTCTGAACCATCCAAGCTAATTTTTTCGTCACAAGAACCACCAAAGGTGCAAAACGTATATTAAACGATCGAAGACACACGTACAGTGCGTCGTATTTAAAGTGTATGAGGTGAAAACACTCTTCAAATTCCGAAGCATTCTGGACACCATTGGCAACAGTCATTCGGCAGATACTGAATCACGATTAGCTGTTGGGTCCACACTTTCGGCCAATCAGAGCTCGCCTTGATACTGGACCAGCAAGCAGCCCGACCTTCAGGCCGATCGCATGCAGTTTAGGCTTCTTGGCCGTAGTGACGCCTAAATTCTAGCGGTAAGGCGGTTTTGGTGCCGGGACTCCACCTAGTACCTCCCCCTTGAGGCTTGTTGACGTAGCTTTGAAGTGGAGAGTTCACTTGCAGTGGCCTCACTGGCTTGCGGATCCTGTCTTTCCAGCGTAGGGGGGTGATGCATGCTCGGACCGGGCCTTCGAAGAAGCAGCTGATGGATTTTCTGAAATGAAGCCGATATCAAAAGTGCCTGGAAGCATCTATAAACTCAATTCCCTCCGTCCGGATCTGCGCGTTTGTCGGCGGCATTTGGTGTGTGTCGGATCCACCTGACTGGTTGCCGCAAACCAACACTCTTTGGCCTTCGCTGAAGCAGCGCACGGTTGCGCCGTTATCGGTTGAACTGTCCCTCCGGTTTCCTGTTGCGGTAACTCTGTTGCCTTTTCTGTGGTCGCACAGTGCCTCTGCTGGTGACACTCCATCAGGCAAGTTGGCGTCGTCCGATATTCCAGCAGGAAGCTTTGCAAAATCTCCTCCATCGGCCCCTCCTCTATTGACTTCTGAAGTGATGTGGGTGTCAACGAAGCGTTCCGCCTGGCAGTTCGGATGCGGATGAGACGGCGGCGGGCGTACATGAGCTATACCATACAGACAAAACTGTGCGAACGCCGATGGTGTAAACTGACTGCTATTGTCGGATACAGTAGTCCCTGGCGTTTCAAAGCAACTGGACAATCGTCGGAGTCCCAGGATTGTAGTGACAGCTGTGGGGCTGCTCACTAGAATTTCCGACCACTAGCTATAAGCGTCGACTAGGACCAAAAATGTGTTGACCACCAAATGGATCTGCATAGTCGATGTAAAGACGAGACCAGGGTTCAATCATTTTTGGCCACGACCGTAGGTAGGTTCTCACTGGTAACTTAGCTGCTTCACCACACTGCAGGTAGGATTTAGAGACGTGTTTAATCAGGGAGTCCATCACAGGCCAGAAGGCATAACTGCGAACAAGGAACTTCATCTTGTTTGTTCAAGGTTGCCCTTTATCAAACATTGAGTACGGCTGGCTGTGGCTTCTTTCGAGTGTCAAAGCGCTCTGAAGATAAAAGGCACTTGTCGGCTAGTGATCATACGTCATGTCAGTTGAAGTAAGGTCTCAATCTGTCTTGTGGGCAGCTACGCGGCCACTGACTGTGGTTGTACTTGATGACCTGTTGTGACATAGGGTCGTGGTCTGTAGCGGTGAAGACTATGTCAGCAGTCACAGGGAGGGCGGGAACTGCTTCTGACACTATGTGGTTCACCTCCGGTTCCAAGCTAATGGTCACGACTACAGTGTCCTCTGGTTCTGGCCTACCTGAATCAATGAGACGCGACAGTGCGTCGGTTTGTCCGAGGCTGGTGGTGGACTGGTACTTGATCTTGAAGTCATACGCCAGAAGCAGAGTGGCCCATCGCTGGAGACGGTTGGCGGTATACACCAGAATCCTTCTTCGAGCCAAACATAATAAGCAGTGGCTTGTGATCGGTCAGTAAGGTGAACTGATGGCCACAGAGCATTTAATGGAACTTTTTGACGGCAAACACGATTGTCAAATCTCCCTTTTCTATCTGACTGTATCTGCGCTCGGCTGGAATCAGGGATCTGGTCGCATATGCAATGGTTTTCTGGCTGTCGGGGAATACATGCGGAACCACTGCGCCAATACAATAGTTCGAAGCATCCGATGCCACAACGATTTCCAGTGACGGATCGTAGTGGGTGAGAAGCGAATCGGGACTCAACCATGATACAACCATGATACATACATCTAACAATAAACTCATGCCACATTGGCCGTCGCGTGGTG
>SJOL01002419.1:1336372-1351619 GCA_004794785.1 Opisthorchis felineus
AACCCGACCTATAACAAATAACCTGATACCACGCCTGCGCCACAGGTGATGCAGGCAAGCATGAGGTTCGGGTTCAGGTTTGGGGCCACGTAGTCTTGCAGCACTCTATAATGTACAGGTGTGAAGAGCATGCTAAACTGAGACAGAATTATTTAGATTATTCAATGTTGTTACGGTGGCGTCGGACCAAGAAGAGCTATATCATCTGCATACTCGACATCTGCAAGCGAATGCCCCGGGAGAATTTTGACTTCATAGGCGTTAGAGACTGGGAGTGAATGTTCCATAATCATATCAGTCACGAAGTTGACGAGGAAAGGTGAAAGAGGGCAGTCTTGTCTAACACCACTTGATGTAGTGAACTCAGGTGAGAGTTTGCCGTAGATCTTCACGAATCCGCAGGAACTGGCGTACAGCGTTCTAAGAAGGGTTAAGAATTTATGGGGGACACCTTTGCTCTATAGAGTGTCTGAGGGTCCGCAGAGTCAAAGGCAGTTTTCAGGCTAACCAGGACGACCACTGTTGGTTGCTGGAAGCAGTGTCGCTGTCCCAGAATCTATCGAAGGGTGGAAGTATGGTCGATGCATCTTCTTGCAGGACGGAACCCAGCTTGGTTTCCACGGATCTTTCTCCCTGTGTTTAACCTTCGAAGGATAAGATCAGAGAGCACCTTCGATGCCACAGCTACCAGGCTAATGCTACGGTGGTTTTCACATAGCGTATGCGGAACCTTTTAAGGATAGGGGTGACTGTTGGTGTGCCCCTTTCTACAGGTACCCTCTCTTCACCTTATGAGTTTTGTCAGATGGGTCACCAGGGGTTCTCCACCTCCTTTGAAGAGGTCTGGATAAAGACCGTCCGGTCCTTGTATCTTCTCACGTTTCAGTACCGATATTTTGTACTTTATTTCCTCTTCTGATGAGCAATTAAGGTTTGTTTACACTCCATTCATCCGTATGAACTATCTCCAGGGGCTGTGTTGCAGGAAGCCAGCACCCCTTGATGGATTGTTCGCCCAAGTGTTAGGCCGTTTTAGAACAAGGTTGAATACTGAACAAAATGTTGACTTAATTTACAGTATCTCGAGGCTTCTGATGAATCGCCTAAAAGAGCTGGAGTATTTCGCCTCGAAATCGAAGAGAATACTTATGGTCCAAGATGCAATGATGGTCGTTGGCCTGTTCTGTGAGCTGGGCAATTTGGTGGCAAACGTTCCAACACCAGCCCATGTGACATCATGAGAACCCACTCACATAGTGGCCCATTAATTCTGTCTATCGATCATTTATTCGACGAACCTCATTATCTTATGGGTCATCGGCTCAGTCTTCCTCTTCAAACATTGCTACGACCGAGTTGTTTCATGCGCAAACATGTATGGAAGACTTACATTTCTGGGTGTTCTTCTGGTTGCTCCATCCATAGGTCAATACTCCGGCTCATATAACTGTCATTCACACACCTGACTCGCCGTAGGTATCTAAGATGAGTGGTGCGACACGTCCAAGGGGCTAGATGATTAATGGTTTCCACTCGAAACTGACTATATGAGGATAAAGTGGTGCAATACCAGGCGCGGCAAGCTGCTGAGGCGAGATGGCCCAGTGGTTAGAGTGCGAATTTACTGACCGGAAGGTCCGTGGTTCAAATCCGACCTCTGCATCTCGAATTCCCCTGTCTAGGCTTGGGCAACCTGGCAGTATCCCAGCCCTCGTGCTTCCTTCGGGTGGCATGGCAGCTAGGCACCGAAAGGGTGTTACAGCTGAATGATTGTCTTTTTTATTATCAGAAGGTGCGGTGAGCTTTGTGTACATCATAAGGAGACAGGACTTCACTATGGAGCGTATTTGGGCCCAGATGGCGGTGTTTCTCCTGTTAAAACAGCTGCAAATGGCTCTCAAATGAAGCATTCCAACCTGAAAATTCAGGAAATTTTGGGTTGATTGAAACATATGAAGTAAGTTCTCCAGGACGCTGGAAGCTGAAAAATATTCGAAACAGGGACCCGGAGCCAGTTGACTGGTTCCAATACCTGGGCAAAGGAGCCTGGTTTTTGGCTACAACGACTCTGACCCAGTAGGGAGGAGGTTCATATCATATCAACTGATGGAAGGAAATTCTCGTTTGTCCTATGGTCACAGCATTATGAAATCTTTATATATTATTTCGGGGAACCGGACAAATCCAGGTTATCGTCGACTGCTACCAGTGTACGGAATTGGAAGGCTAGTCCTCGTTTGTTCCGCTTCAGTGCATCACCATGGTCTCGGTCTTTCACTCACTAGTGAGACGTATAACAGGGACCCTGGAAGTACCCTTTAGAATTACGTACACACTGTACGGAAATCATTTCTCGTTTTAGGTCGTAAATGCATGGAACAGCCTACTCCGGAGTGTTGCCACTGCCGGATCTAAAACAGCTAAGGACTCCCACATAAAATTATTTCCGTGAGTGGTCTAACTGGAAATTCTTTTGTTCAACGCCGCAAAACTCGTACACAGAACTACGTCCGACTTTTTAGTCCCCATTCAGAAGGAGCGTGTACACTTTGGTAACCGACAAGCATTGATTCTACCAACTCAGGGAGCTTCGGAAATCACTGAATCGCTCACGCCGTAGGTCATGTAACAGGATTCATAGGATGGTGGCAAAAGCACAAATCCTCAGATTTTCAGGTCCCACAGGTTTTAGCAGATATTGGGTCATCATCACCATCATTGACAGCACATCAGTGTTCAACACTGATGGATCGCTGCCGTACAAAGATGTTGGGTCGGTTGGAATCAGTTGAGCTTGCTAAGTGATTGTGAAACGTAGCTCACTGAGTTGTGCGTCCGGTTGCTGCTTAAAGGTCACCAGAGATAGGACGTAAACAAATTACGGGTTGAGAGGATCCCAGATGCCGTCATACAGAGTGACAAAAAGCTTTTGCGGCAGCAGAGGTGACTGTGTGCATGTCCTACCTCCAGCTGGTGACCCCGCAGGTTGGTTGTTGGCGCCAATGACAGCAGCACGCGGCTGGATAGTGGAAAGGATTTCAAATGAGCATGAGATCCCCTCTCAACCTCCAGTAAGACACAGAGTAAGTCTGGGAAGGCCAGTCTTCCGCTGTATGTAAGATTGTATAGTCCTCAGACGAGCCGAGTGGCCCTCTGATGTGCCCACTCTAGGGTTATCCGATGGCGCTTGAGCCATGGACGTCAGATAAGAGCGACGCATTCCACGAGGTCTGATGCACGCAGATGGTAGTGGGGCAACGAGCGTAGTGCCGAAGGTCCCCATGACGCGACGGAGGGGTCTCAGGAGCATGTTCGTAGCATTAACAGCCCTAAGGTGTTGAGCTGAGTTGCCCAGGGTCTTTTGTGAGACGGTTCCTGGGTCTTTCTCCATGGAAACAGTCCGAAAACGATGGTGGCTAAGCAAGTAAAACTTCTAGGTGTTCGGTACCTGAAAAGAAGTGCGGTATTTCCCAACACTGGAAAGCAAGTGGTTATCCACGGATAATTGATGAGCCACCCGCAGATCCTGTCGAAGAACAACTTGGTCCTGAGTGGTCCGGATGTTGCTCTAAGTCTTGATGTCAGGATGAAAAGGCGGAATACAAATCGCCTATGAAGACAAGGGACAGTAGCACGCCCGGTACTGGAATTTGTTTTGGATGGGTTTGGGGAATTACAGGTTCATTGGCTTTTAATGTCCACCAGTCAAGGTAGTTTTCTATTCATGCGACCCCTAAGCCAGTAGGTGACCGGTTTTTCCAGGACTTGCTGTTGTACCCCATCGAAGACCTTGAAGAAGTCTGGGCAAACGACTACCATATAAATTCCGGTGTCTAGACTACAGTCCAGTTGTACCTAGTGAGCAAGGCGTTCATGAGAGGGGATCCGTTACCCGGACCCCTGCCGTTCCGACGATATATATATATATTGCTTCAGGTGTTTGCGAACAATCCGCCAAAATAGATTTCACACCGGAATGCATCTGAGGAAGTGTTGACTTGACAGGACAGTTTACTTCCTCCTTTGGGGCGATAATCCCTAACTTCCATTGTTCAGGTTTTGAAAGCATTGAGGTGCCCGCACAGCTATCTTTGGAAAAATAGGCCCTGAAATTTATGTGAACTACGGCGCTTTCTCTGGGGGGGGGGGTTGTTTGTGTCCCGCCATCACTGGAATAAAGACCGTGTGAATCAGATGGGAAAATGTTTCTAGTGGGTGGCGCCGTGTGTTTGTGGGGCTCTAAGGCAGACACAGAAGTGCAGAATTTCAGTGGTGTGTCACCTCCATCAAAGAGCCTGTTGGACCATCCTTCGTGTAACGGGAGGCATGACCTGCTTGCTTTCCTCAGTCGGTTGATTCGTTTGATTCGGGTTCCTTGTTAGCTGCGCAAGTGACAATTGTGGGCGGAACTGTGATTCAGAACAGCTTCTGGAAACTAGCTGGATTATATCTAGGATGAAGCATTTCTGATGGATTATTCCTGAGTGCAATTTCAACTAGAAACCTGACAAAACCCCCAGTAAAGTGGAACGTTGAAATAAGGGTAACGACTCATAGCTGCTCCCGTGAATATATACAACGTCCAATGCACTGAAAAATCACATGGAACTAAACTTTTGTGATGGAATTGCTGGACTGTCAAGGAAACGTACCAACTGCGGCAAATGTTTGAAAATCGCCATTCACTGCAATCTGGAATGGGAGCAAGCGTCGAACTAGACCGGACGGGGGAAACGCAGCGCTCTGGTTGGCTGACGCCCCTGTCGATTCTTCGCGCGCTTCGAGGGCTTGTGGCAGGTTGAGCGCGGGGACCTGGTAATAAACTTCAAATTTTTTTAAAGGATGGGATCAGTGACGGGACCGGTAGGCTGGGAGCTCGACTGTGGAAAGATGCATAGAAAGTTACGATTACAAGTTGCGCTCTAAGAGCATCTGGTTCAGCCGATGACAATGGACAATATTGTTATTAGACAATAATCGACTGGCACGATACCTGCTCAGATGAGCTAAAATAGAGTGAGTGGACCTCATAGCTCGAATTGCTGGGCATAGGGATATATGGTAACAATACCCTGACCCCTACCTACATACCCCAAAGCTACTCTAATCACAACAGTCGCGGATGTGCATGCATCCACTTATCCAAGTTCTTGGCGGTGACAGAAATAAAACTTATCTCCTAAATAGTATCCTCTTGAGCCTGAGGCCCAGGTTTATACCAGGTTGGGCGGTTTGTATTATTTGTTTTTTGTATTTGTTTTTGTGTATTTGTATTTGTATTTGTTTGTTTGCACTCTGCTGATCCTGCTATATCCACCACCACGTGGGAGAGGTACAACTATTTCCCTTATTTTCGGCTACACACCCCGGATATGTATGCAGAAGCAAAACCGCCACAACAAGTTTGCGGGTCTTATATTTCTCACTCACATACCCACCCAGTGAAACCACAGTAAAGTAGAGATTACAGAGTGTACTTACACGTACGTGTAAAGTGAACACTTGTGGGGGAACAGGAGGCTCTCTGGCAAGCTTGGAAGTGGCTTCCTACAATATAATGGGTTGCTGGAAAGCAAGCCGTCGAGTAGGAAGCTGTAAATGTTTCTTGAGAGCTTTGAGACCATGATTTTCTGGCTTATTCTACACCGAGTGAGCCACATTGTGTCAGAAACTTCGTCTCAGGCAGATTGTGAGTCACTGAAGAGAGAGCCCGTGGGGCTTGCTAGCCGTTTTGTGTTACGAAGGGCTTCGAACAATTGTGGACTGGTTTTGGAGGGTGTGTAGATGCGATATCCAAATGCTACACAAATGCGATAACGGTTAAGTGGGAAGAAATTCGGACAAAACAGACCCCGACGCTGTGGCTTTCTTGTTGTCGTCCTCCGCTTGATATCGCTCAGGAATTTTTCACCATGTTCAATCGATGGAAACCGGTGAATGCTGTGATGCCTAGATAGGATTGGGCCAATGATAGACAGATCTCAACGCAGAAGGGGCTGCATTCCGGGAAATTTTTGATGGAACGGAAACGTGTCGAGGACTGAATAGGATTAAGAACTAACCGGGCACACAGTCATTTAGCGGAGATGGGGTGGGGCTCCTAGGGTGTGCGGGGCAAAAGAGAGGAACCGGTAGTACTGGAGAAAGCCATGCGGACGAAATTGCCGGGATTTAACGTAAAGGCTCTTCCTGGAATTTCCGGACATCAGTCATCTCTCGAAGGACTGCTCCGACACCGTTCCATAGTTCTAGGTTGTCAGCGAAAAGCATGCCAAGAAAGCTTGGTGTAAGATCTGGAGGAAGTGTTGGTAAATATGATGTATGCGGCCGGATCAGCTATGAAACCTTGGGGAACACTATTCGAAATGTCAATAATAATCTCTTTAATCTCATTCATAATCTGGGCAACCCATCGAGGGAACCGGTGATTTAGTTGCCGTCTCAGCAATTTACAACAAAGTCCGTGGCGGGGGCAGCAAAACCTTGAGAAAATCGCAGAACTGCAGTTAATCCTACGTTGAGGAGATAAAAGCTAGATAATTTTAGTCATAAACCAGTATGGGAGAGACCACTCTAGGTTTTGTGCAAGGGCTTATGTCATATGACATAAACGCGAAAGTATTTAGCTACAATATATTCTGGTACTCTGCAAGGGGCGAAGATGATGCTGATAGGTTGTGTTGTTGAAACAGGGCATCGCCCACTTCCAGGAAAATGGAAGGCATCCTGAGGAGCATGAGCGAAGCATGTTCAAAGATGTTCTTTGATGTGCGCAGCATATCAAATGTGACAAGCGGACCGCCACGTAATAGAATGCCAAAGGATCTGTGGTTTAATTGGTCAGAAATGATGTCAGACCTTCCAGTGTCACCGGAGGTAGTGTTAGGAGGACACTAGATACACAGTGAAAGTACGTGTTAAGATCCGCACTTTACGTTTTTACAAGGGAGTCGGCGGTCACGTCGGGCGGCAAAGTCAGGCACCCTCTGGGGAGGCGGGGTGGTGGGGACTGAGTTTTCCGCCTGGACAGGATGTACCGGTAAAGTAATTCTGGGTAGCTGCTTGCTCAAGGAAGTTAACGTAGCATGGCGCTCTATTGGTGACCACGAATAGATGAAATGCATTTACTGCGAGTTTGACCCAGCCTGCGAAGCCCAGGTCAAATTTGATCCGAGCGCGGTGTCTCCATATAAAAGGATTCTTTTCAGGAACCCGACGGGCGTAGCCGGGACAACCAAATCAATTATTATGTTGGCGATGTGCATGACAATGAACAAGTAGAACGCGCTGGAGGCCTTAAGGGCACCTATCCGTTCATTGTCGTCACAGTGAGCCTAAAAGCTAGTTCATTTTGAGTGACTAAAGTGACGGGGCACTCTGACGTAACCGCCACTCTTTTGGGCACCCCCTAGTGGGAGATGGGAATGGGTGGATTAGATAACAGTACTGAAAAGGGAACTACCCAATGGTTTCAGCTTGTGGGGAAAACAGGGTGAATTTGGCATCCTGGTGGCGCTCGTTAGTAAAATCCGGTCTAAGACTGATGGAAGAAAGTCGAGGCGGAACCTCAACGGTCTAGGTTGATGTTAATGCCACGCCCAAAAAATGACGATGTACGATTGGACAGCATTTGGGCTGGAGAGGGCGTCAGTCGAGCACGCAGGCCTTGAGCATGCTTGGGACTAAGATGTGGAGCATGTGAATAGAGAGATGGAGGGACGAATTGGAGGCAAACGCATCACTTGATGCACAAGAGGGGTGGCCAGTATACGATATTCTTGAGGCCGCAGTCTGCCAGAGACGCAAAAAGTCAGTTAGGGCAGTTGGTTGAACCGAACCTGAGATATTTATTTCGGGGGAAAATGGGCGAGCAATACAGGGACAAACAAACAATCCGTCCCTTTACACGATGGACCGGGTTTCAGGAAGGAGGATTTTGTGCGGGTGCTTTTGGCCCGGAATGTTTCAAATCAGCCAGGTAGTAACAGAGGGGAGCGCTGTTGTCATACCTACATTTAAGTGCCAGCTGGCTTGGAAAATTTGAAGGGTGGCATAGATGGTGCAGTTGGGTTGACACGACGGATGCTATATCAAGCACATTTCGAGGAAATGGGAGGATTGAGCCGAGATATGGTGAAGTGTGAACAGGTGGTGCTATGGTTTAGCTGAGGTCTCATATGTCGATGTAAAAACGTCCGACGATGCAATCGCGTCTGCGGGAAAGGACTGGTTAGGTTATATTACCGACCCTGTTATGTTTTGTAGTCTGAAGACGGCTTCCAGTGTGTGATCTGGTCGATGGTAAGGGAGGCGGACATCTGGAAGAAATGCCTTTGTCTGGTGGCCCTTCGTTCTGGTGATGGCCATTATGTGGTTCCGTGGATCTTTGGCTTTTGGGAATCCCATATATATACGCATATCACTAGTTGTCGACGTGTGTTCAGGAAGTGCTTGGGCCGACATCGTTGCTCAACAGTGCTAGTAACCGCAAAAGCGTTTTAACGACAGACTCTGGGTCCGAGTGAAATGAAATTAGTGGGTACTGCATGGCTTGTATAGGTGCCTCCTCGAAATACATTTACACTCTATCTGTTAGCAGTGATGTTTTCGGAGGGTCGTTTGGGCTGCCGTCATTGGAATCCATTGAGCTAAAACCGGCGCATTCACGTGTGCCTGATTTTTTGAATGGTTTGGTACAACTGGATAACCAGCGGATGGAACGCCGACTAAAAAATGATAGAATTTGCGCTTTCATGATCTTCTGCTATTAGTGCAACTCCTGGCACCAATAAGGCCAACCGTTGCCATCGGCTCGGGGTATAGAACTGCCACGACGTCACGAGTAATATCAAAAGGGCTCACAAAGTCCTAGATAACTGGGACTGGGTTATCCATTTTGAAGTGCAGAAAGACGAGTAATCGGCTACTTGCCGGGTACAGTGGGTAAGCATAACGGCTGGTGCGTACGGACTTTTGCTGGGGCTACTCACAAAAATCACATTTTGCTGCACTGGAAATAAACACTTCCCTTTATTGTGACAGACTTTCACGGCAGTAGCGAATCGGCTGTTCGTTTTCAGAACCGTAATGGCGCGCCCGTAATAATAATGATAATAATGTCTATTTCCAACTAGTGGGTTGCATACTGTCAGGCATGATCCTACTGTTACAGTGTGAATAAAAGCACGATTGACGGGATTTGTGGGTACTGGGGATTGCGCAGAAAAGGGACAGTGTCATAAATAGTGGGCATTTTTCGACGTAGGCTCGGTCAAGCCTAAACTGGCATGGGCAGAGAAACACAGAAACTATGGCTTGATCTTTCTTTTGGGGAACACATCAACCTGAGGCAAGATCAGATCGTTAGGACGACTGATTATAGGACTCAATTTTTTGCGCTCATCGCAAATTTGTTTCTCCCTACTGACTTCTGTAAATGGAAGTGAACTCAGGCAACTGATTCCTAAATGTTCTAAGGCTACAGGTGGCATGCAAGTAACCAAAGTGAAGCTCGAAGCTACAGGAGATTCTATATTCCTCAGGGGATGAGTTATTCCATTTGGCTTACGTAAATCTGTTTGTCAAGCAGTAAATTCAACGTGTGAGAAAGGACTACTGACTTTGAACCATCACATCGGGCAACTCCGATAGTTACCCCACTAAAGGCCGATGGTAATACTCAGAGAATTTCTGAAGACTACCGGCTAACGTTAAATGGGCGGTTACCACAACGCACATGCATTACAGAAAAGGCCGGAGATCCACTATATCGTTTATCAGGTTCAAGCATATTGTCAAAAATTGATCTAAAGGATGCCTATCTTTAAATACCATTGGACGAAGCCTCTAGTGATCAACACACTTTTTGGGTTATTCAGACACGATTTCCTTGTCTTTGGTCTGAATGCTTCACCAGCTGTATTTCAGCAATTTATGAATACCACATGTGTATCGTCCAATACTTTGACACTTGAAATTCCCCACGTTTCCTCTGTCCCTATTTGTAACAACCGCTCCACTTTTGTGTTTAGTGCGTCTATATGAACTGACGTTTGTTTGTCCTTGCCACTTCACCCATTTGGCCTTGAGGTCATCCAGCAATTTGTGGCCGACCTTACGCACATGTGACTGTCTCACGTGGGAGACTATTTGCTAATTTGGTTCCTACTTTTGTAGTCAAGGTGGACCATTTGTTGTTGACGAGTATCTACTGTTGAGGTTTGCACATTTCGCGAATTGACGTCTTTTGTTATTAGTACCGTATAGAAACCCAGCTCCGAATTTGTTTTGCCTTCCCGGAGGTTCTGGTATTATGCGTCACTCGAAGATACCATTTACTTGTTACAATATGAATGAATACTACTGTAACGAGATGATGTTATAGTGCACCCTGCTGATAAGGCTATGCATGATATGCGTCTATTGTCTCTACTGAAGCCATTTTGTGAGTTCAGTGTAGCCATTCCTCCTGACAAATTCACTTTTGCAATCCCATCACTCTCGCTTCTTGGCTACACTGTGGACGGCAGTGGTTTCAAACCCGATACAGACCGTCTATCTGCTTTAGTAAATGCGCCATCACCAACTAATCTACAAAACCTGCGTTGTGTTCTGGGGGCACTTCAGAATTATTCTCGTTTTGTTCCTAATTTTGCCAAATATGCAAGTTGTTTGTTTGCCAATCACTTTTCTTGGTCCTCCAACCATGAAAAGACGTTGCAGGCATTGCACTACCATCTTCAACTTCAGCTGTTTTGAAACCACTTTCCGCCAAACATCACTCGACCATCATTACTGATGCTTCTCCCACTGGATTAGGAGCAATCCTTGAAGAGTGTGGTAGACCGGTGATCCGCATTTCCCGTCGACTCTCAAAAACCAAACTTTGGTGTTCTCAAACTCAACGAGAAGAGCTTGCAGTGTGTTGGGCTGTCAGACGGCTTCATAATTATCTTTTTAGATCATGAGGCCTTAAAGTTCCTGTATCATTCAACAAGATCTCTAGCGAAGTAATCTGCTGCTATGGTGCGACGGTGGATTGTTGCCTACACGATTGTTCATCGTAGTGCAAAGGTGATTCCTCATGCCGATTTCTTATCCAGAATTCCACCGTGCGACTCCAATTCAAACAATTCAGATTGCTTATTGAATCAACCATTACTAGTCGATCGGGATGCGCTTGTTGCTGATACTTTGAAGATATTTTGCCACCATTTTTAATGCGCTGCGACATGGCTGAACACAGCAAGAGCGACGTCGATTTCCTGCATTTTTAAGTCGCCGCGAAAGTTTGGCCATTACTCCGGATGGTTTGTTGTGCTTCGAGGATAGATTTATCATTCCACTGGCTCAGCGAGAGGTTGTTCTTGCAGATTTGCACTCTGGTCAAATGAGTGTTGATACAATGAAATATCTTGCACGCTTGTCATGCTGGTGGCCGGAACTAGATGCCGACATCAAGTATACTGCTAAAAATTGCGTTAAGTGTACACAGGATTCACAGCAAATCTTCACAGTGGTATCCGTGGCCAGTTACTTGCGCAACATTTCAGCGAGTTCATGACGACTACTGCGGTCCTTTTCTTGGTGAATACCATGCTTTAATTGCTATTGACGCATATTCACGTTGGCCCTAAAGTTTTTCTAACTCCTCCAGGTGCTGAATTCACACAGCAAGCATTGCGGATATTATTCAGCCATGAAGGTGTACCAACTGCTTTGGTCACTGACTACGGCACACACTAATGCAGAATCTTTCGAGGAATGGTTAAAAGGCCTTGGATGACAACATTTGTTCACTGCTCCACGATATCCCCAGTCAAATGGGTTTGCTGAGAATTTGTGCGAACACTGAAACATTGCATTAGTTTATTCTCTCCTACTTCTTCCGTGGAAGTAGACCGCGAAGTTGATAATTTTCTATTGTGGTACAGGAATGCCGCTCATTCAGCTACTGGGAAGAGTACCGCGATTCTTTTTAAATCTCGCTCGTTGCGTACGGGCCTGGACTGTGCCAAAACGGCTGATGTTACGTTTTTCAAGTGCCATGATTCACGGCCTGCTACAGGAATAATAGTTTCATCGAATGGCAAACGTATGGTCACAATTCTCGACTTGGATGATCCCGCTTATCACCGGAGACACATCGATCAGGTTGAGTTCAATACCAGATGTCAGTCCGTTAACGCCACTTCTGATGTTTCAAATTTTGATGAATCCTATGCAGATGATCTTATTGTACCCAAACAAAAAGTTGTCTCTGAAGAACATGCTACCTGCGAAGAACCTGAAGTTTCCGAGAAGATCCGAAAGGTTACGATCAAGGCCACCATTGATCTTTAAACGTCCACACGCTCATTCAAGGTGTGGCGGGTGATATGAACATGATTAATGCTCTATTCATTGATGCATTCATTACTCTCTCGTTTTAATATTCCTAGTGCTGTGCATACGCATCAATTTGAACACATACGTACCACTTGTTACGCCGTGCTGAACTCTGGATTTTTAGTTCGTTTGGCTATACTGATATACGTACTGAACTCATTTAACGCAAAGATTTAAGTGTACAACATCTCATTACGAGAAAAACGGTGTGGAACTGATGGTCCTTGCACGAGTCACGCAAAACCATCAGCGTCTCTTGTCTCTAGCTGGTGCTTTATTGCACTTTTACCATGTTAAACACTCACGGCTGTTGATTAGCTCCTGGTTGAAATCGAAAACATGGACCCACTCAGACTTCTGGAACACAATGCCGGGAATCCGCGCTTCTGTCCAGGTCAGCATCATAGGATGCCTTCTTTGCAGTCCATTTTGAAAGCACGACTATGCGTTTTCTGGAATGGCCTGGGCAAGACACCAAAAATAAATTAATCTTCTGCGTACTCACATTTGGGACCAGCCGGAAGAGCGTCCCCGCTCAGCAGGCTAGGTTCACCATCACAACGGTTGACGTGATATGATAGGCGATCCGCTGCACAGCAGCGGTCACTGCTACTAGCCAGCCTGTCATAAAGCACACAAAAGCACAAGTCTGTGTCCTCAGACCGCCATGTGGGTTGAGGTGCAGCATCCTCAACAATCAACGGCGGGTCCTTAGTCGCGGACGTCTGGCCTTGGCGCAACAGGTTTTGCCTGTAAGCAGTCTACTGCCCAATGACGGATGTGCCCTCCTGGGTTCCAGCCCCTGAAGTTTATCCACCATTCAGTTCAGTCGTCTATGCAGGCCTTTGAAAGTTGACGGTGGTAGCTTGGGAACAAATATAAGGGGGTATACCTTGTTCCGGTAGTTTGTAATCTGACAGCCACCGTTGATGGATGGGGAAGCAACATAAGAAAACATCTATAAATAATATTTTTACTACTTGAACCCGACTGGCCTCTAAATATGGGGAACATATGACGCAGGGGAGCCACATCACCTGGTAGAATGGGCAGCATTTACCAGCACAGGCATCAACCGTTTGAGAGCACCTGAGTTGTAACAGCCAAACGGTATCTTCGAGTGACTCATAATACTGGAACCTCCGGGAAGGCAAAACAAAGTCGCAGCTGGGTTTCTATGCGATACTATTATTGAAGACATAAATTCACTGATTATACAAACCTCGACAGTAGATACTCGTCCGCAACAAATGGTCCACCTGGACTATAAAAGTGCCAACCAAATGAGCAAACAAGCCCCCACCTGAGACAGTCAAACGGCCGCGAAATGGTCGGTTGACCTCAAGGTCAAGTGGGTGAAGTGGTAGGGACAAGCAAGGGCCAGTTGGTACGCACGCAACAAACACAGAGGTGGAGCGGGGGTTACAAATGGAGATAAAATAAATGTGGGGAATTTCAAATGTGAAGGCAATGGACGATATACGGGTGTTTGCATCAGGAGCTATAAGTTAGTTAACTTAGATTGATTCCGCTTTGTTAGCCCCAACACGATGATAGTGCAGCCTTTGGGGTTGCGGTCCAAAGTGCTACGAAACAGGGGAACACGCATACGCAGTGAGTTGACAGACAACGTTCAGAACGCAGCTGTCGCCGTCCAGGATATCTCCACGACCGCAGTGGTATGACGTATGCATCTCAAACTCCCGCATGATCTACTCGGCGTGCCGGGACACATTCCGACGGTATGCTCCAGTGTGTCTGAGTGTTGCACCCGGTTTTTTCAGGCGACCGTTTGCGCTTTTCAGACGGTTGTTGTCACATTGCCAAAATGAACCATCCCGGATTGTGCTTGTAATTCCCATTTGCGGGTGATGTGCAACCAATAGGACATAAGGTAAGAGACAGATCGTGGGTCCGAGCGGCGCAGCAGTAACAGATCCTGTCGGAATCGGTGTGCCAAGGAGATGACCAACAAAAAACCCACCGTACGGAATTGTCAAGGAGGGCCGTACTATGGGATATGTTTCGGCTGTCCACAGAGTGTGCTCATGACCAAAAATACACGGATGTTGTATGATACATACGTGCTTTTTGATAGCGTTTCGAATATGGGAGTAGCGCAACGTGATATCGCAGCCGACCACTACTCTCACCGCCCACATTTGTCCGTCACAAAAGTCTTCATGGGATACTGGTCGCCCATCATTTCGCTGAGCAAGCCGAACAGTTTAAGCATGGGAGCAAAACTTTTGTTTTGAACGAAAGTATACATAACCGGAAGTACGGATTCCGTGCCATCTGTGATCAGAAAAAGTTTGTATCTACAGGCAACATATACTTCGATTTAAAAAACCCACCCAAATCTGTTTGTCGCGTGTGTGTTCAATCAACGTTCACTTCGTAACAGCACCGTCTGTTGCCGTCTGGTGAAGCACATGTGGTTTTGGTGACTTTCCTCCGACTCCATAACAAGCGTACGTCAGGACTAGCGAAGGTTTCCCAGGACTGAAAGCATATCATCTGCCACAATAAAACCTAACTTTCTGTCACTCACTCAACAGAGATGGCCGACATTTTCGGCGGTAGTTGTGTATTTCCAGAGTGGTAATGACCTTGCCGAATTCATTGGCAACAAACTATTGCACTTCACACGACGGTGCTCTATACTCCCTCAGAGCCCTGCAGGTGCCAAAATCCTCCCGTGTTAGCTATTGATTTGCCGGAATTCGATCATACATAAACTTGGAAAACTTGCATTTGTGTTTCAGAAGATAAGATGTGACTACGAGATGGTTCCTGTGTCTCTTCGGACAAACGAGAGCTGAATTGCTTCGTGTACTGCACTAACAAATGCGCTGAA
>SJOL01002419.1:1353962-1364707 GCA_004794785.1 Opisthorchis felineus
CAGCGGTCACTGCTACTAGCCAGCCTGTCATAAAGCACACAAAAGCACAAGTCTGTGTCCTCAGACCGCCATGTGGGTTGAGGTGCAGCATCCTCAACGATCGACGGCGGGTCCTTAGTCGCGGACGTCTGGCCTTGGCGCAACAGGTTTTGCCAGTAAGCAGTCTACTGCCCAATGACGGATGTGCCCTCCTGGGTTCCAGCCCCTGAAGTTTATCCACCATTCACTTCAGTCGTCTATGCAGGCCTTTGAAAGTTGACGGTGGTAGCTTGGGAACAAATATAAGGGGGTATACCTTGTTCCGGTAGTTTGTAATCTGACAGCCACCGTTGATGGATGGGGAAGCAACATAAGAAAACATCTATAAATAATATTTCTACTACTTGAACCCAACTGGCCTCTAAATATGGGGAACAAATGACGCAGGGGAGCCACATCACCTGGTAGAATGGGCAGCATTTACCAGCACAGGCATCAACCGTTTGAGAGCACCTGGGTTGTAACAGCCAAACGGTATCTTCGAGTGACGCATAATACTGGAACCTCTGGGAAGGCAAAACAAAGTCGCAGCTGGGTTTCTATGCGGTACTATTAGTGAAGACATAAATTCATTGATTATACAAACCTCGACAGTAGATACCAGTCCGCAACAAATGGTCCACCTGGACTATAAAAGTGCCAACCAAAGGAGCAAACAAGCCCCCATCTGGGACAGTCAAACGGCCGCGAAATGGTCGGTTGACCTCAAGGTCAAGTGGGTGAAGTGGTAGGGACAAGCAAGCGCCAGTTGGTGCGCACGCAACAAACACAGAGGTGGAGCGGGGGTTACAAATGGAGATAAAATAAATGTGGGGAATTTCAAATGTGAAGGCAATGGACAATATACGGGTGTTTGCACCAGGGGCTATAAGTTAGTTAACTTAGATTGATTCCACTTTGTTAGCCCCAACACGATGATAGTACAGCCTTTGGGGTTGCGGTCCAAAGTGCTTCGAAACAGGGGAACACGCATACGCAGTGATTTGACAGACACCGTTCAGCACGCAGCTGTCGCCGTCCAGGATATCTCCACGACCGCAGTGGTATGACGTATGCATCTCAAACTCCCGCATGATCCACTCGGCGTGCCGGGACACATTCCGACGGTATGCTCCAGTGTGTCTGAGTGTTGCACCCGTTTTTTTCAGGCGACCGCTTTCGCTTTTCAGACGGTTGTTGTCACATTGCCAAAATGAATCATCCCGGATTGTGCGTGTAAATCCTATTTGCGGGTGATATGCAACCAATAGGACATAAGGTGAGAGACAGATCGTGGATCCGAGCGGCGCAGCAGTAACAGATCCTGTCGGAATCGGTGTGCCAAGGATATGACCAACAAAAAACCCACCGTACGGAATTGTCAAGGGATATGCTTCGGCTGTCCACAGAGTGTGCTCATGACCAAAAATACACGGATTCTGTATGATACATACGTGCTTTTTGATAGCGTTTCGAATATGGGAGTAGCGCAACGTGATATCGCAGCCGACCACTACTCCCACCGCCCACATTTGTCCGTCACAAAAGTCTTCATGGGATACTGGTCGCCCATCATTTAGCTGAGCAAGCCGAACAGTTTAAGCATGGGAGCAAAACTTTTGTTTTGAACGAAAGTATACATAACCGGAAGTTCGGATTCCGTGCCATCTGTGGTCAGAAAAAGTTTGTATCTACAGGTAACATATACTTCGATTTAAAAAACCCACCCAAATCTGTTTGTCGCGTGTGTGTTCAATCAACGTTTACAACCTCCAGAAATCTTCGGAACAGCACTGTCTGTTGCCGTCTGGTGAAGCACATGTGGTTTTGGTGACTTTCCTTCGACTCCATAACAAACGTACGTCAGGGCTAGCGAAGGTTTCCCAGGACTGAAAGCATATCATCTACCACAATAAAACCCAACTTTCTGTCACTTACTCAACAGAGATGGCCGACATTTTCGGCGGTAGTTGTGTATTTCCAGAGTGGCAATGACCTTGCCAAATTCATTGGCAACAAACTGTTGCACTTCACACGACGGCGCTCTATACTCCCTCAGAGCCCTGCAGGTGCCAAAATCCTCCCGTGTTAGCTATTGATTTGCCAGAATTTGATCATACATAAACTTGGAAACCTTGCATGTGTCTTTCAGAAGATAAGATGTGACTACGAGATGGTTCCTGTGTCTCTTCGGACAAAAGAGAGCTGAATTGCTTCGTATACTGCATTAACAAATGCGCTCAACTTACTAGCTTCTCCGAATCCCCCGACTTTCCGCTTTTTTACTGCCCGCTTGTCACATTTTTAGTATGCCCACTCGTAATGTAAAACAGTGTTGGTGCTGCAAATACATGCTGCGCGCGCAAATACTATATAGTTATCCTTCGACTATTCATTTAACGCTTTCTCAAATGCAGTGGGGGATGAAAACCGAACTGCAGGCAGTTTCTCAACAAACTTATCTCAGGCCATGTATGGAACCGTGGCACTGCAACTTAAAAACCGAGATGTGCACCGCGTGTTTAGGAGGATGATGAGATCAGGTAAAACACATTCCAACAAAATTATGTCGGCTTTTGGCGTTAGCGACATGCAGCAAGATGTTGCATTTTTACGTTAAAATGTTTATTCAACAGGTTAAGGTTTTGGAGAAACAAGGGTCTTCCAGCTATGTAGCAGCAAAAATTTTTAGTTTTTGGTTTGAGTTCAAAGTTGAAAAAGTTTTAATGTATATGAATGAGGTTATTGTATTTTGAAGCATCACATAATGAGCGGTGTTACATGCCAGTAACAAAACATCTACAATACTTCCGCCCACTACAGCATCAAGATAGTGTTGAGGAGCGACGCCCACTCATGTCAGGCACAATTTGGTGTCCGAGTCCGTGGATGCGTGGGTTTTGGGTTTGACGTTTGTATCGTTTGATGACCTTTTTGGCTGAACTGATAGCGGTTGTGCGCCCGTGAGATGTGTTGACAGGTAGACATCTTGTGAGCAAGCTATTAGATTTCCTGAACAGATCAACAAGGCTATCTCTAAGAGCGCCAACATGATGTAGTAACGGCTTTGTGGTTTTCCGTGGTCTGAGGAGTAGCAGACAAGTCGCAGTATTTCAAACGGCGATTTACGTATGCGACTGCGATTGCTGGCGGTTGCAGATGGCCGGGCGTGCCCGCTGGAGATCGGATATTGTCTCGCAAGCGTTCGCTATCGCACAATAAGGCGTTTCATCACGATTTTGGTTTATCTTGTGCCAAAGATTTTCCGCTTTTTAGCCATTTGATCAGGTCACTTATACCGACCTCTCCGTGGGGAATGTTGTAGTATAACACTCGTAGTGAGTTGTATCTCGCGCTGTGGCGTTCCGGAAAACCCATTGATATAGTCATCCCGGGTAGATACGAAAGCGGCACGAAAAGTAATTTTTAAAATATGCAAACGGATGTACGAAAATGACTGACAGAATGTGCATGGGTGTGCATAATCAAAGGTTTTGACTTTCTGGGGACGTTCTGGCGTTTACATCATGAACTGAAGTTTACTTAGAGTACTACATTTTATACTGCAGTAGTCCGAATTTTGGGACAGAAAGGCTATTTGCCTCACAGTCAGTGCGCACAGTCAGGCACTGCACAGCAGGTCCTACGAAAACAATACAAAGAAAATACCTTTTGGATTTTGAAATTCTTTTCTAGTCACGGCGGTTAGTAGTGCGACTCCCCGCTCCCCGCGAGCCTTTTTGGCCTAAAAGGGGCTTTCCACGTCACGTTTCCTTGGTTACAGGTACAGTGCATATGACTTTTTAAACGCCCATCAGCATTATAAAGAGGACTGATGGTAGCGTTACTGAGGGAAAGATTCCCAAGCTACGCAAGAATAGATTGATCACGGGCAAAAGATAGATATCAGAAACGGCACAAAATGAGGATCGGTTCAAAGCAAGATGCTGAGGTAATGACTTAATTTCCAAGAGGTATATACGCACTAGAACAGCTGGCTGCTCAGACCGTTTTAACGTTCCTACGCCAGATATTGCTCTCCCGGACAGTGTGCACTTGGCGGTGGTATACAAGTGGATAACGATGTACTTGAGGGGCAAATTTAAAAAAATATTAAGAAACAGGACAGGAAAGAGGATGGGAGGCATCACTGGTCAGGTGATTTCACTCATCCGCTTTTCTACACGTAGAAACCAAGAATGTCCGATTGACGCTCCGGCTCACAGACCGGATCAGCATGCGTCTACATTCACCCATGCCTATCCACGCTATATGTGAGATGTGATACGGCGGGGACGTTCAAGCATGGCAGGAGAACGCTTGGAGACGTGAACTTGGGCATTTGGCTCAGAGGCCTTTATTACGGTTCACTGGGTCGTCATTGAGAAAAGTAAACTTCACACTGCAATAGAGTCTAATCTATTCGCGCTGCCTAAGGCTGAAAACTGAACTCATACCAACGCTTTGCCTTGAAGTTTGGCAAGAGCTGCCGTGACCTCCTCGAAGTAGGAAGTAGCTCCATCCTCTGAAGGCTTCCGGCATTTCTACAACTTCCCGGATAAATATATCTACCCCACACGACGAATGGTTGGCTTGCAGGCATAACGCATAGGCTCGATCCCAACCAGCCTTGGAGTGGCACTTTACACTTGGTCGTTGAAAGGCACACAATAAATGATGCGGCAAAAATAGTTGGATTATTAAAAATGGCATGCACTCCAAAATGACTCAAAGCAGAGATAACAATTTAGGCATTTTAGGCGAAAGCTTTCGGTGCATTTCGGGCTATCGATATTTCAGAGGCAGGTAGGGTTGCTCAGGCTGAATGTTGGTAGCCAATTTGACAGAGAACGGAGGTGAAGGACAGTTTTATCTTTCCTTACTGGACGAAGTTACTCAAATATAGGCTTGTCGCTAACCCTTGCACGTCCATAGGGGATGTTGCGCGCGGTGCTCTCAAGAAGGACATCCCCACAATAGAGATCCATAATTGTTGAGCGCTCACTATCTGATGAATGACAGACTCAAAATCAGTTTTCGAATACAGAAGAAAAAAGTTTGCAAGTCCGGCATCTTAAAGCTGCAATGTGGTAGACACCATTCTCAGGCAAAAGCTCGCTTTATTTCCATAAATTTGTTCGCTCAAGTAATCAGTTAAGTTGTTCAAGATAATCTGCCAGCCACCAAGCTCGTGTTACAGGGGTATTCACACCATTTAAGCAGGCCAAAACGGCACTTCCATCGAAATTTGTTTCCGTTTAAATCTTTTTAGGTTTGTCAGACTGTTTAGTGGGGTATTACCATTAGGTACGGGCCTGTATTTATTTTGGATGGGCGATATCTCGCGCTAGACTTCTGTTGCTGATAAAACGATGTTACCAATGTCTTGCTCAGTTTTGTTTAGTTCTTTCAGCCAGTTTTGTCCATGAATTATGATTCCAATCTTTTCAGTCATTTTGCTAACGCTCGTTCTCTTGCCCAGTTGATCGAATCAGCCAAAATATGGTGCAGAGGTTTTCCGGCAAAATCCTTCCTTGCTTGCCGGCATCAAATGTCTAATCAGCATGCGCTCCCAGACATTCCGCAGAGCAAGCGTGCCAGAAGCTTTGAAAGTGACCCCATTTTTCTCCAAGAGGAAGAAACAGCGGGGCAGCCTGCATTCTCAGAGATTCTGATGTGGCCAACCCGGACGCCGCAGCTGGCCACTGCATGCTGACTTAGAGTATATCCAGGAACACCCCACTCCTTTGGCCTCCTTGGCAGTGTATCTTGTCTCTCTTCCACTCTAGGGCCGCTAGTCCACTGATAAGAAAAGTTACGTTGCTGTCCACCAAAATGGCATCTCAGACACTTGAAAAGACTTGAGACTACCAACCCAGAGCTACGCTGGCACTACTAAACAATTCGCTTCTTACACCAGCGTCACAGCAAAGTGAGCCCAGTATGGCTCGATAATACATCTCACTTGAAACACTTCGTAATCAAACATTTTAAAGCAGCCCCCTCTGGCACCTCAGAATATCCCCAAGGGCCTGTCCAGGGTGGCATGTTTACATGCAGCAAGCAACCAAGGCCAACAACCTGGCACTTGTAAGTTGCAGATCCATTTCCTGCCAGCACACTGAGGGCAGGGTACACCTTGGCGAATATGCTGGCCTGGACAACAATAACGTTTCCAAGCGGGCATTACTGAAATCAACTAAATTAGCTAATCATCGGCACACTGGATTTAGTACTATGAATCTATGTCACATGGGAGATGCGAAATTCAAACGAAAGCCTGTAAGGCTGTTCTCCAACGGCGACGCTAAAAGGCGGCCAACCGCATCACCCTCCCTGTTTAACAGATGCTACTTACTGCAGCCTCTACATCGTCAGCAAACACAGATATCTGGTTGCGGTGTCATATTGCGCCCTCAAAATCACATCTCAGAACGAGCCATGATTGGCTGCTCTTCGGGATACAAACAATTCGGGTTACACATATTTGTTGATCTTGGGTAATTTAGATGTTTCTTTGCCTTCGGACTTAAAACTGCTGCACTCAATCTACCCTGTGCCGCTATCAAAATTTGCGATGGAATTCACTCCAGACCTAGGTACCAGCACTTCATCTCAGCTTGACCTTATCCTGGCAAATGGGAAGCTCAAGGTTTAACGGTCCTTTATGAAAGCCCACGTGATTACAGCAGTCATATTGCGTCAATCTTTTACATCACCATAGGAACGGTCAGTGGCCAGTCGGAGCTTTTCGGTGGAATCACAATCAGTCCTTTTACACCAAAGAGGTCGGCAAGTGTTGGAGGCCGGTACCTCGAGCACATTCCACCACAGGTGGACACGTCGATAACTTTAACCCACCTTTTAGTACCTCTGACTGACGCTGTGTCGAAAACAACGTCTGTTTCAAACCTTACTAGCCCGAAGGGCGGTATTTGCTGAGGGGCAGGGAAATGGATGGCAAAACGTGATTGTGTTTGGGGACGATAAAAAGGGTCTCCAGGCAAAGCTACCCGCAATGTTTACACTGAAATAACGAACGACTGCACCTCACTTGCCAGCAAAGGCAAGAGGGTGTCAAGCTTACCGCTGGCTACACGGTTCACAGAACAACCAAACGCTCCATGCCTATGCGTCAACCAACTAGGGAAGTTTAGGCTTGATATAACACCAACTTACATGGAAGGTGTCACCATGAGCTCCTCTAATGAAGCTGCACACCTCTGTCTGCCTTGCAGTCCAACGACTACACGGCGTCATCCATTTCGCACACAAAATCTCATGCTACCCATTAGCGTTTACCACAACGTCGGTGGGAAACAAACTCAAAATCCTATTGAGAGCACAGCCGCGAGCGCTGATAACACACGTTGCATTCTTTGCTAAAGACAGACTTGTCGCTCTCTCAGTATTTCCAATATCTAATTAACACATTCGCCAATCCTGTGCGGTGAATGCAAAAAGTTAGCGCGCCAAATACCCAACAATTCCACTTCTTAAGTGCCCTTCAAGGTGATAAAATATGTTAAAGTAGATTTTTGTTAAACGCATCTGGAACAACAAATATTTTGCCTTTAGAACAGCAGAAGTTCAGACAGGAAATATCAGGCCCAACAAATTCCCCATTTACGAAGGATGGCTGAATTAATGAACTAAACGCCAGAAATAAGGGGATATCCTTTCCTGAGACTTCTCCAAAACATTTGATCGGGTGAAACACAACGTCCTGCTGAACGGAATCAGTCTCCTGCGGACGGCAACAGCTAGAGTGAGCAGACCTTGCCAGACTAGTTCAGCGACCGGCCTCCCCGCCCGATACCTCGTTGGCCAAGTCCCCATTCAAAAACCACACAACTACTCTTCCCCTCGCCTTACGCCTCCTGACCAACTGACGCTCAGTGCAAAGCAGAAATCACAACCCTTACCACGAATGCGGGCCTCATGCATCGCTATCTGTGTGTGCTGCATACTTGTCAAGCACCGGCACACTTACGGTGGTTTGTTCTATGTCTCACACTGTATCGGCAACCTCATTCAGTCCTTGGTTGTTATATCAGCAAGCACAATCCTATCCTCACCCAGGCCCAATTGGCTCGCTATCATCACCTTTTAGACTTTTTGGATTATTGGGCACCTTCTCATCTGACAACTCCACACACTCACTAGACTTTATTTATCCCATCCTGTCACCCCTTTTTCCCAGGCTTCGACCTTCGCCACTAGCTGTTACAAAAGCCACGTATGGTCGTTAGCCAACCTGCCCGGTCCCCGTTTTACGTCCACACGGACCTCCGACTGAATAATAATTACTTGTGATTCCATGTGAACTTGATTCTACCTGTGGTAACCCACAAATCCAGCTGCCACGGGAGTACTCATCCTCTGCCCAATCACATCAACCATAACGTCCGTTACCGGGCTGTCCATGAACCGAAATATTTCATTGCAGGCGGCCATGCTCCGTCTGATGACACAAGCGCAACTAGTCCTTTCCTGCACTCGACTGTTCCTTCTCCCCCACTCGGATTTGTACTCGCAACCACGATAGAGTTTTTACCTGGCCTCATTTGCCTCTGTAACGAGCTCTTTCCCATCTGCTGAACCCCTGGTCCTGATTTAACCACCCCGGTCTTGTGCTTCAAATTCAGCTTGCCCTGTCCACAAACCCAACGATTTTACTTACGGTGCTCGTCCGGCCCCAAGCATTAGCACTACCTCTCCTTTCAGCTACGTTTTACGTCTGAGTTCTCTCCAACCACGACACCAGTGAGTCTGCTCAGTTTCAACGTGAACCATACCTCTGAGACGCAACTTGCCATTTGTCTTAACTGCGAATTTCTCAATCTTTCCATATCCGCTTAGGGTTTTTGTGACCCTAGCCATTAGCTCAACTGTGCAGTGTCACTTACAGTCTGTGGCGGTTTTCATGTTTAGCCTAAGTCAGTGTCCTTCACCACTGAAACATTTGTACCTCCGGCTCCGTTTTTTGCAGTTTTTTATTTTCCACAATTTTCAATCACTTATCACGTGATAAGAATGTCTCCTTGGTTTTTCCTTCCTTTCCGTTGTGTTGTTAGCCACCAGGTTCGTATTGTAAGAGCTTCATTGTGCCCCACTTGGTATGCTCATCACAAGTTGGAAAATTTACCCATTATATTATATGAATCAGTGGTACTCTTGCAGAATTTGTTGTGCTTCTTGAAGTACCTTCAAGTCGGTTGAGCTAGGAGTGACGGAGCCTCATGGGGCCACCCCGGCTGCAGCCTGCCACCGATCGACTGTCTGGCTATATAGGCGCATTTGATATCAGAAGGTTATTGTTTGCAGGATCTTAGCTTTTTATTGATGCCACTGGGTGCTTTTGCGGTGTCCTGTCCAAAAATTGTTAAGCACAAAACTTGGCAATACTTTTTCACGATAGTATTAGGTTTGCGCGTGCATGGCGTTAAGCTGTAAAGAACGATTCAGTTCTGTTGCACTCTTTCAGATGCTTGACATGCTTTGAACAGCAAATACCTAAGTTCTCTCCAGGATTACCGCTACCCGCAATGCACAACGGCACAAGTGAAACCGAGCACCCACATAATGACCTTATATAAATGGGGAGCAAAATCTTTGCGGCTTCTATGGATAGGCTTTAAAAAACTTGCCGCAAGACCAGTAGAATTCACAAAGCACCAGTGCAAACCTTAGTTGTGTTAATTTTTATTCGACGTCGGCTCAGATTTTCGCCCCAAAGTCTCGAAGCAAGTGACGTAGGACTTTGGTTGCTGAGACCTTACAGTGAGCTTGAGGATATTAGAACTTGGCTTTTAGTAGACACTGGGATGAGGGGCAGACGGATAACTGGACTGACAACTGGTTCTATAGGCAAACCCACTAATAAACAGTATATAGTAAGCACAACTTGCAGTCACCAGCAGCGGTTTTTCGTATGAGCGAGAAAGTGCGCACCAAGGCAGTAGGGGGTTCTGGCCAGTAAGTACCAAATAATACTAGCGCATGGTTGCGGACGTCTATTTGGCACAAGTGGGCGCGGTATATAAGCCAGATCTCGGATAGCGGCCAGGTTGTACAAGAGGCTGTTCTAAACCCAAAAGAAACGGAGATTTTCTGGTACGACAGATATGGGATGAGTTCATCACATCTACCTTTTTGGAGGCCAGAAACTGTGGTGCTTTACCGCGAGACAACCGTGTCGATTTACTTGAGCGACAAACTGTATAAAAAATAAAAACGAGACTGGGTGAAAAACAATATACGCACCTTCTAATATGAAACGCAGTGAAGCAGTGTGCGTGAGAATGTTATTTAATCGTTAGAAGCCGGGCTGGCATGTTCTATCAGTCAGGACGCGGCCAGCGCCATTATCACCAGCGTCATTATCGACAGCGATATACCGACAGCTAATACTGGTTGTTAGCTGCCCTCTACCTTTGTAAGAGACGAAAATAAAGGCAAAATGTCGTTCGACGATGCAAACTGCACCACAGCCATATGGGACTCGATTGGGAAAAGGTGCATATAGTGTAACGAGCAAGCGGTATCTTCGAGTGACGCGTAATACCAGAACCTCCGGGAAGGCAAAACAAAGCTGGAGCTGGGTGTCTATACGGCACTATTAACATAAGACATCAATTCGCAAAATGTACAAACCTCGACAGTAGATACTCGTCAACAACGAATGGTTCACTAGGACTACAAAAGTACGAACCAAATTAGCAAAT
>SJOL01002419.1:1380658-1472381 GCA_004794785.1 Opisthorchis felineus
GTATTTGCATTTCCCGCCAAACACCGCTGTCTTGCGGTTAGGCTCTTGATCCAAAGGCTTTGGTTGAGGACCCTAATCGTCCTCCTGTCTAAGTGTGGGCGCCCTGACAGTATCCCAGCGCACGTGCAACCATGATAACTACCTACGTCTAACAAGTATCCCGTGGATTCCGTACGTTTACCCGAATTGGAATTATGGAACTTTTGGAACCAATAGGACCAGAACACGATGTAGCAAGTTACTTCATAGTTTGTCGAACCCTGAACTTGATAACTTAGTGAACAGTACTTCTGATACCTTTGTTGATTTTAACAATCCGGTTAATGAACCTGTTTCGTCATATCGGCACTATCCCCCTAGGCCAAGCGTGGCTGGTAATGTGAGGTCCAGCAGGCATTCTGGTAGAGATCCTGTCAAAATTAGGTTAGGATTGAGGTACTTGAGACGTTTAGAATGTGTCCGAGAACGAGTTAGAACAGAGTCCGGGTTATCGAGGATAAACAACGTTTTACTTGTCTAAGAACAAGCGTGGATGAAGTGAAACATACATACAAAGGTTCAATACGAGTATATGGGGTAAGTATAACAATAAGCACACAAAAATCATGACAGTACTGGAGGAAGAGATCGCCATAAGGACGAAGGAGTTAGGAATTAGAAAACGGAGGTTAGCGTCTCGAAAGATGCTGTTGAATTACGAGTCCTCTGCCGACGAAAGGTCTATTGCAGGCGACTGAAAATATGGGTTTTCATCCAGCCGACAAACTGTCCAGAGGAATATTGCAAAAATCAACCGGGAAGAACTGCAATGTCCACGTCCTTCTACAAGTCCGCGCAGAAAAGATTTCGCAGCCGGGATTCGAACCGCGGCTTATGTTAACCACTACGCCACGGCGCTCGCTGCTAGATTACCGAAAATAGACATGAATAAGTTTGACGGTAATCCTATGGGGTTTTCGGGAGTTTTTGGAAACTTCTCAACTGAGCGTAGCTGATCGACCGTTTGACAATAGTAACAAGTCGATGTGTCCTCTCTACCATTGCTGTGGGGAGGCGAAAGAAGCCAATGCACTGTTTCCAACGGGACATTTCATCGAATTTGCTTGTGAAACCACACTGTGTAAGACCACAGCTGGAGGGCAGGTACTGCAGAAAAGTGTGCTACGACTCAGTATTCCCGGTGGTATCAAAGGCAACGTGCATCTGACCAGGAATATACCATTTGATGCTTTGGAGTTCGACTTGCGCAAGGCTTATCCGGAGGCGTTGAAAACCAATTTGAACCGGAGACATGACAGTACCCGGTGAGGGTCTGCAATTGTCGAGTTTCCATCTGCTACTTCTGCCCAGCCAGCTCTCCAGAAGTCTATGACAGTGGAGGACTGGCGACTCTTTGGGAGTCAGTTCCTTGTAATAATTCGCACGGAAAATGCATCGGTGCCTGCAAGACCCTGAAACGTTCAGGGTCTGGTTTGATGATACCTCCAGTGATCTCATAGCCAAGGGGCCTGAGTTTAGTGGTGGAGTTTGTGCTTTTATCGTGATTCAACTGAAGGCCGCACTTTTGTGCTATGGAGAGAAAACGCTGGAAAGTTCGATCGTGTTCTTCTTAATTCACTCCACAAATGGTGACATGGGCATATAACCTGGCAAGTTTTTCCATCCATTTCATCCATTGCCCCTAGAAAGTACGCTACTTCATTCGTTACTCATAAAGGCTTTCGGCGAAACTGATGAAGATTGTTGCAAGCCTCAAAAGCCGTGTAGATTCTGTCACTTTCCTTAATGGGTATTTGATGATACGCACTTTCAGGATCAAGCGTGCTGGAAATACGATATTGAGTTATTTTACTGTTGCGAGAGTCGAGTAGTTCCAGGTCGAGATTAGAAGGAAGACAGAATAGAAAGGCGTAATGTACGCTTTAGTCGTCTAATAACGGTAGTGCATGAGCTGAAAATACAGAGTGAGAATTGCGAGTTAATGGTGTATGAAAAGGTATGGTTTATATAGTCATGACATTTACTAATCATATCCTCAAGTTTGGAGAGCGGATAAGCGTCCATTTGCGTGAATCGGTTTATAGTTTGACTATAGTTAACAACCGTTCGTTTCTTCTTTCGCTTATTTGTCATGACGAGGTCTTTCGCTCTCTATGGAGACTTTGAGGATTCAATGGTTTGTTGATCGAGTTAACGCTTTACCTAAGAAGCAATGAAAACCTCGTCGTATGTAGAATGTCACCTGGACTTGATGGCAATGGGCTTACACCTTGGATCAAGATGCGCAAACAAAGTGAGAGGTTCGATATTGGTAGCGATTAGACCACATAGCGAGAAAGGTTTATCTCCGTTGAATGAGATTTTCAGCTATTTGTGAAGCTTAGGAAAATCGTGTCCTAGTAGAATATCCGCACAGAGATCACACAATACCGAAAACTTGAAAGAAGGACACATGTTTTGTTTATGTTGCAGTTTCAAAAAAACTATGATCAAGAGTAAAGCTTTTATGCTGGATGGATGTCAGAGTGATCTCAGATGGTGATGGTAGTACAGGCCACTTGTTACGACAGACTGCATTTTCGTAAATGATGTTTTCTGAACTACCAGTATCAACAAGAGCTCGAAGTGGAACGCCATTGGCTTTCACATCAGTTACTGCTTATTTGAGGCACTCGGGGACCAGAGCAGTGACGCAAGGTAGTTTACTTGAGACAGATTAGGTGTTCCTCGGACCAGTAGTGGATCTGCGTACTTCTTGAAAATGCCTTTCCGCAGTTTTTGCAGGTCGAGTCTTTAGCGGGGCATTTATAACACGTGTGACGAGCAAAGCCACAGAAGAAACTTGAAGATCTCATACTAGCAGCAGTCATTTGTTCATGCACTGGCGCTTGGCAACGTGCAGACCTTGGCGGGTCGTTCGATACGGTAGCGAGGTGGATCAGTGTTTGGAGCGCGTATTTACTGATCGAAAGGTCCGTTGTTCGAACCCGAGCTCTGCATCTCGACTTCCCTTGTCTTAGCTTGGGCAACCTGGCAGTATTCCGACCCTCGTGCTTCCTTCGGGTGACATGGCAGCTAGGCGCTGAAATGGTGCTGCAGCTGAACGATCGATACGGCAGCACAGTGGAATTGACTGTTCGGTTAAAACGACTGCGACTGTTTTTGCGCTAGTTCAAGGGGTTTTGCATGATCGTAGGCGGTTTTAAAATCCAGCAACTTGTATTCCAACGGCCTCTGGCGTATAGTATTTGAATAAACTCCACTAATAAACGCGTCTCTTAATGCTTCATTGCTATGTTGTTCTGCACTGGCAGCCGTAAAGCGCCAATCTGGCAAAGAACTGCGAAGCTTTCGCACAAATTGATCAAGATTCAGATATCCTTCTTGCTTACAAGTATTCAAAAGACGCCAGGCGAAAATTTCACTTCTCGCAAAGTTGCAATAGCTGATTCATAATCCTAACAGTCTTCGATGAAGCTGTAAACACAAGGATCAACGTAGTTGAACAAGGTTTTCAGTTTATCTGTTGAATGGGACTTTAGGAATGACTTTAGGAAAGTCGCGAAAGTACAAAACAAGTGCTCTCAGATGTCTACCGAGTCTTGAGCATTGGGATCGGTATCGAACCGTTCGTGACGTAAGGATCGATCCATTGTTCGATGAAAAGTTTTGTATGATTGAGTTGTGTTCGACAAGGGATCGAGTGCGGCGACAATCAGAATAAGAACGAAATAGACTGAGGGCCCAGAAGCTAGGCCTTGAAGGATTTGAGTTTTGGGATTTTGCGCGTGACTCAACCTGGCCCCAATGATTGATGGAAACAGTCTATAGTGGTCACTTTCTACCTCCACTCCGGACTGCCGGCCTTTAACAGAAACGCGGAGACCCTTTTGCGTCAGAAGCGTCTGAGTGTATACCTCTACTCAAGCGTTATCAGGCCTCTGGTCCCGACGAACACCCGCCTTCTGTGTTCAACGATGGCGGTGAATTCCTCAGTCTGCCTGCAGCTTATTTGTGTCGATCTGGGATAAAGATATCGTCTTGCACAACTGGCGTGAGTCGATAATAGTACCCATTTCCAAAAAGGGTTTTCGTGATGGATGGTTCAACCACAGGGCAGTCAGTGTGACTACCGTTGTAACGAGGCTTCTGGCGTCACTGATCCCTCATCGTCTTACAGTGGCGCAAGGAACCTTGACCCGTGAGCATTAAGCGGGATTTTGACTGGATAGAGAAATTAATCTGGTCCCTGTATTCACATACTTTTTGGTATGTGGGAATGTATGAAGATAACTCTAAAAGCGGCAGGCGGTGATCAACCCTCGCCATGGATAATTGACCGCGATGTGGTCTATTTGGAGTTGGGTTGGTTCGTTCGTGGGCATCACGTTGTCAAGCGATTTACGGTGTTCCGGGAATTCGTGCTGCAAAAGAACAGCCGGTGGTTGGCACACTGAAGTAAACGATTTCCGTTGTTCGTGCGCCTCGTATCTAACTGACGGTGACCACCCGATTGGGCCTCAGCAGCGCTTAGTCTACTTAACTGGGTGTTCATGTCACCACCAACACAAAGATATCTGAGCTTGTAGCCCGTTGTAAAAGAGCACCTAGATAGTCATAGGAACTGTCTCTGTCAGATTCAGAGCTACAGTCCGCTGTGGCGTATGCAGACACATTAAACGGTGCGATCCTCCTCACATTCTTGAGATCCTCTCAGGCGTTGGCAAACCAACAGAGCAAAGGCGACTACCAACGGGTATCCAACCAAATAGAGACGACTCCGATTGGTCCTTCAACACATTACCCACCCAGCATATCCAGCTGCAGTGGTCTCTGCATCATCAGGGGTGCTCAGCGGGAACCGGAAAGAAAGCGAAGGGGCAGTCAGTTCACTTACAGTACTTGAGTCCTGTATCCTTGTTCCTGGCAGACAGCATACATCAATGCAGAGACAGTCCAGCGTTCGAGCAAGAACCGCCTGTTGTTCTGCTTTTTTCAGTGTGCGAACATTGATGATGGCTAAGTAGACAGACTTTCTGGGTTTGAAAGCAGACTTCGAAGTGTTTAGGGTTGTTATTGAAGTCGGACGTACAGAAGCTGCAGCTGAGTGTGATGCACGGCGAGCTAAACGGTTAGTCCTAGTGCTGGGACCTGCGGAGATAGTATTCAAATCTGGGTAGCGCAGGAAACGCAGGGAAAACGTGAAAGTGTAAGAAGGGAGGCGTCAGCAGTAGCATGTTTTTGCTTACCCGCCCTACTGTACGCAGCAAGTACGATGACCCGGCTGGTGAGACCACGTGATGGTCGATATGGCATGAGAGTACTGTTATTTGTAAGTGTTATGGTCGTACGTGTGTTGGGATACTGGCAGGGCACCCAGACCCAAACAAGAAGATGATTAGGGTCCTCGACCAAAACCCTTGGCCCAAGAGTCTGGTCGCAAAGCAGCGGCGTTTGGCAGGAAATGCGGGTGCGTTTCCATTTTAATGGTACAAGTTGCCACACATGTGCTAAACCCCATCCTGGAGGACCAGGAGACAATGCTGGTCAAACCTCCAAACACTGACCAACGTGATTTGAGAAACTCTGTGAGTGTCGCATGGACACCACCCAGTATAGCCTGATGGGTCATGGACGCACACAAGCTGGCGTACCACGTTAAGGCTTGGTCTCTTCATGGCATGTCCAGTGGCTTTGTTGGTAGTAATCTGTCAGTTTTGTCGTCCCCCCTCAGGTTATAGCCAGGTGGCTGTTGGGTTTATTGTGGCGTAGATGTATCAGAGAACAAGTTGCCGTGAGTTACCGGATTTATTAAGAATGTAAACGTCGGACTGTGATTGGTTGCATTACCCACTGCTTTAGATATACTTTGTCAATGCTTTTTAAAGTATCTAAACAAAGCTTATCAACGCTATTATTGAAAAGTTTAGGCTGTTTTGGTATAGAATTTGTGAACGGAAATTTAGAGATTTTTTGTCAGCGCCTTGCGTTGGTCTTAGCGCAGTTTCTAGACTCCGATCTTGATAAGGTCGATTTTGTATGAATCGTTCGATTTCTCTTACGATGACTCGTGCAGGCCCTGCAGGGGAAAAGAACGTAGTCCGGTGAGTCGGCTTGCGATGTGTCTTAAGTAGCCGTTTGTAGCCCTGCACATGCTAGATGATGTCACATGCCATTGGTCACAATGAAGGGCCAAGTTGTCTTCCGCCACGCTACTGCTGTATGTAGCACATTTGATTGCAGCACTTGATTGTTGTTCTTTGCATAGTCCCATACGGGAAATGAACAAAATCTTTCACTTTGAGAAACTGAACCTCGCGCGTCGAGGTTAAGGTAATGAGATTCTGTTTGCCACAACAAGTCCCTCACTCCTTTTAGCTGTGGTCTTCTGAGTGTAATAACGGTATTTTCTCAGCTTAGTTCTCGGTGTGTAACTTCCAAACTATCGGTTTCGTCAAAACAATAACCAAAGATGCACAACGTGTATTAACGCCCAAAATCAAGTCAAAAATACGTACAGCGCGTCGTTTATACAGTGTATGCGGCTACACCATTCTGGAAATTCTGGCGCCTTCTGGATGCGCCATTGGCAACCTGAATTCGGCAGATACTGGATCATGATTGCCTGTTGGGTCCAGACTTTCGACCAATCGTAGCTCGCCTTGATGCTGGACTGGCAAGCGGTCCGATCTTATGGCCAATCGCATGTGGGATAGGCTTCTTGGCCCTAGCAGTCTCTAACTGCTATCGGTAAAGCGGTATCGGTGCGGAATTCCGCCTAACACTGAGACATTAAGAAACAAAGTGTTGCCAAGACCTGGTTGATGAAGGTATACTGTTAACCTCATTTTAGACGTTGTGTCGCCTGAGGTCCCCTGAGATTCTGGACTAATTTTCCCTGTGATCTGACGATTCCGAGGAATAAAGATCAAGGTACACTCAGTGGTTTTAGACGCTTGGGCTTAAT
The DNA here is from genome assembly GCA_004794785.1 of Opisthorchis felineus. Taxonomy (NCBI): domain Eukaryota; kingdom Metazoa; phylum Platyhelminthes; class Trematoda; order Opisthorchiida; family Opisthorchiidae; genus Opisthorchis; species Opisthorchis felineus. The sequence goes on from SJOL01002419.1 coordinate 1,387,626, forward strand.
TAAAAGGTCGTTGGTTTGAATGCGCTGTAGGTTAGGTCAGCGTGACAGTATCCCCACTGCTTCATATTGGTTGCATGTTAGCCATGCAGTGGGAGAACACCGCAGCTGAGCGACTTGATTTAACTCGACAAATGCTGACTTATTTTTCAGCGTTTCAGCCGCTGATTTTTTGAAACTTTTGCACTTGGCTATATACGCCTTCTATGTCACGCCAGGCTTCCAGACCGACGGAATCTAAGCGAGTTGTAAGTTTATTGCTAAAATCATTCAACAAAATTTTAGACGGCTGAGTTATTCACTCTTACCTACGGTTCACTGGTAGCGACCATTGTGAAAGATTTCGAGACGGATGCAGAAATTAATGATCAGCTGGATAAAATGTATGTGCCCTACATGATAAAGCGTCTATTTTTTCTACAGCGGCTTTAATATTGGACTTCGCATTGTTGAAGACTATTTGGCTCGTGGAAATCCTGGGCGTTGTGCGGACTTCAAGGAAACCGCCGCTGCGCTGGTGAAGGTATGCATCTGTTATTGGTATCCTGGTGTCCTTCTCTGTGCTGCTGCATCACTGTCTAATGCATTCCTCGTCGTCATCTCGGGCTGTAGCAAAGCAGCGTTGAGGCTACCACACATCAATGGTTTTCACTGTTGTATAGGGGCTGGATAAGCGGATGATTGAGGTTCCCAACTAAGGCCTTTGGTTGAAGAATCTGATTACAATACAACGGTATTTAAATGCGAAATGCTCTAGCATTTCAACTTTCAAGGTATAAATCCATGTGTCTATCTCAATCCCGAACTCCTAAAACCAAATAGCGCTTGTCGGCATTCTATCCAACGCCCAACGTGGTGTGATAGGCTGTTGGTGCCACAGTGGCACTTCTGTCACGAGGAAATGGACCATTGGAAAACAACTATGGTGTATTTTGTCACATCTCTTCGGATGTGCACTGCGCCAGGTGTATGACGTACTCCGTGCGCTCTCTTGAAGTACGTAACGAGCGCACTTTGTTTCGATTCCCCACTATATCCTCTTGACTCATTACATGAACCGTCGTACCTCGACGGTTCGACCTATTCACACTGAATAAAGTACGAATTTTTACTGAAGAGTTATTATTTGGTTTCATGCGGAGCCTTATGTGATATGATGCGATTATGGTGTAACCCGGCAAATAGCCATCCTGCTTGTACGATCACTGTTTCATGTACCGTTTTATTTTTGACGAGATTTTGACGCCATATTTTGTCTATCAGGTGTGCTTTTATCACGTGCTGTGGGGGGTGTAGAGGGAATTACTGCAGCCATCTAATTCACTTGATTGTACTACTCCAGTTCTCAGTTTTGTAACCATTTTATATTTATTTTCCACGGTGTACAGCTTCAACGTATTTGCTACATCTTCGGGTTGAAACATGGGCAACAGTTTCGAAAATGGAGGGTTTTACATTTAATCATCTGGATTTTAGGCCGGCCGAATGGCCCATTTTTTGTCTCTTCCATATATATCGATTGCCCTTGCCTTGGTTTGAATAAAGTGACAGTATCTCAGCTCTCTGGTTAATTTGCCACCTCCTCCCTGAGTGCAGGTTAATCATACTGCTGATGAGCTACCGACAGCTGGATAGTGTGATGTTCGTCTCGCACCCGAAGGTTCGTAAGTCTGGATCGCGACGCTTACTCCGTATAACAAGTATGAAGCAGCTATACAGTGTATCTAAGCTTCTAAGCATAGTTAAACTTTATTTGCAGGATAAACCCCTTATTGGAAGCTTCAAAATCTCATTGTCTATAAAATGTTTTCTTGGTATCGATTGCGTTTCCTTTCTAGGGCTCTACCGAACTTATCACGCTTTTCTACAGATACCAAATTGCTTGAATGCTGGAACTAAGATGCACGCTTCTCTCATTGTATTGGAAGGGCTATCAAACGGTCAGTTTCTATCGCGCTAACAGATTGATGAGATTCTCAACTCCTGTTAAATCAGAAAGGAAGTAAACTAGTGAAAACATTCGGAGGAACTCAATGATGATGTTCCATACACCATGTTTTTTATCAGATGATCAATCGCTTTAACAAAGCTCAATGCATTATATCCTTCCTGCTCCGTACCAAAACTGGAAGATCGCCAGCACAAAGTGTACACAGATGGATGGATCTGAACTGTACAAAATAAAAGTGATGCTGACGATGAGTCCTCACTTAGTGTTCCTCAACTGTACTAGCTGCTTCAGCCTGATCTAATTACTGAAGTACGTGTGCATTTGTGCTATATCTACGAAACTGAAGAAACCGAAGCACCCGGAAACAAGTCAAGTCTGGATAGGATTTGGATTTGTGCGAGAGTAATTTGCTTCGATCGGGTCTATTACGGTACCTTGTGGTTGTCCCATCAAGCGCCAGGAAAACCTAACCAAGGGATAGAGAATTTACCGAAATTCTATTGAAAAAAGATGGAGTCAGTTCCCCGAAAAGCTCGGTCACACGTGGCCTTGTCACATTTCTGGGGTTTATTAAGTAGGTGTAGATGGAGTGGATAATGTAAACCTTTGGTTAATGGCAGTTGATTTCATAACTACGTATCTGAAACCCTAGTAATCTTAATCCGGGGTCACTGAAAAAAGTGAAGCAGTTCGATCAATCCTTTATATAAAGAAGATCTGTGCATGTGCAAACACTGCCAGTGTGGAGAAAGTAAACCGCTTTTGTAAACCGCTTTATAGTGTCACTTCGGTTATCACCGACCTGCTCGAGCGCTTGAACGCTCGCAATGAATCCGCTCGTTGAGGTCCAGATGCATGCATGGGAATAGCAATCAACCCTGAAACTTTGCCACTTAGCTTGCGGGGCAGGCACGATATGTTCATGTATGGTTTATGGATTGGATCTTCCTGATGAGTACACCGCCTCTTGCAAGCACTTCGTTTTCCGAAGAGTGCCACAGTATATTTCAATGATTATGAACGGTTTCAAAACCGAGCCATCTTTCACTACCTGGTTTTGGAACATCTTATTTGAATTCAGCAGCCACCTTGTGTTGGCCCACCACACCTGCATTAAATACAACTAGCCATACAATAACCAGTGTCATCCGTCTCAGCTGTCATCACCATCATCATCATCGACAGCATGGCATCAGTGTACAACACTGATGCTTCTCTACCGTATAACCATGATTCATTTGAAAGCCTTGTTGTGAAGAAAAGAATAAAAGTGGATGGGGAATGAACTTATTTCAAGCTTACTACAACCATTCCGACGTGTCTACACAACCAGACACTCATTCAGGTAATCTGGATAGAAACGGACAACAAGAACGCCACTGACATCAATTATCAGCCATATGTTGCAGCGTCTCCAACCAGGCGCAATGGTTATCACTCGGTCTCCATCCTGGAAGGCGAGTAGCACCGACAACCTTTTTCATACCCTTCTGCCAGGTCAAGGGTCGGCCACCTCTCTGCTTCCGCCACTCTGAAATTGGCATGGAAACCAGCACTTTTTTCGATGAATGATGATTCGGCATACGTAATACATGACCTAACTAACGCAGCTCCTGGTGCTGGACATATTCTTTAATGGAATTCTCCGTTGTAACGGGGAATCCGAAAACTCGCTTTCTATGTGCCTCGTTACGGAATCGTCGGCACCAACCCACTCGAGCTATGGTTGTGACTGCATCTTCAGGAGCATAACTTTACACTTTGTGGTTGCAAAGCGCAAACCAAAGAATGAGATGACTTTGGTCAGTTCATCAGAAGACACTTACGCCTTCTCCTCTTTGTAGACGAGAACGATGTCGTCTGCATATTTCAGTTCGACAAGGTTTTCGTCAGAGGCTATTTGAACACCTGGGTTTTGGAGACCTTCCAGCGTTCGTCTCATTATATCATCAACCACGAAAGCAAATAAGGATGGGGAGAGTGGACACCCCTGACGGACACTGATTTGTGCACTGAAGCTTTCGGAGAGCTCTTTATATAGTCTCACGTCCGGAAGCCTAAGAGTACAAAGAAATTACTATGTTCACAAATTTCCGGAGCATTCATTGATGGGCAAGCGTGTCAAGGAGAACCGACCCGGTCAATTGAGTCGAATGCGCCTTGGAAATCCAGTAATACTAAAATTATGGGTCGTTTATACTTATAACGTTGTTCTACCACCTGACGGAATGTGAAGATTTGGTCAATGCAATCCCTACCAGGCCGGAATCCCGCTTGCTGCTCTCGAGTCACTGTTTCACGAGCCACCATCAGGTGACGAAACACAAGTGACGCCAGAAGTCTCGTTACGACTGTCGTCAAGCTGACCCCCCTCAGGTTACCACTCACTACGAGGCCCTTTTCTGAAAATGGGCACTATCACCGACTCCTCCCAGTTGTCTGGGGCAGTCTCCTTTTCTCAAATGCAGACCAACAGATCAGACAAGCAATGACTGAGGATTTCGCCCCCATCTTTGAACAATGCGGGTGGGAAGCCATCCGGACCAGAAGCTCGGTGGCGCTTGAGAGAACATATGCACTCATAAACCTCCGAGGCCGCAGAGGGCTCCACGTTCACCGTCGAGGGTTCTGCGTCAGCTATAGGCTCCAGATGAGTGGCAGCTGGTGGCAACGTTAGCTGTTGTTCGAAGTATTCAGACTTCATGGTCGGCTCGCACGCTCACTTTCACTCGACGTTTGATAATTCGTCGCATTAAGTTATGTTCGGAACCGGTCGGGATAGTTCTTCGAGATTAAGCAGTGCCACTGTTTGGTCTGATATCCAGTGCTTGGTTGCACCTGGTAGTGTCGTACCACAGGCAAAGCTCCCAGCACTGTGCAAAGAGGTGGCGATCTCGTCCCAGTATGAATTCACATATGATGGTGGAACATTTGGAAGAGACTCTAGAAGACGATTCTGGTAAATTCGTCTAACATCCGGATCTGCCAGTCTCTCAGTTGCCAAGCGATTTGTCCACACCCTACGCGGCCCTGGAAAACGAAGGGAGAAGGGAGTCCAGACGAGCGCGTGGTCGGAATCCACAAATGCATTCCGAAACGAGCGGCAGTCAGTTATTGATCCGCACCATCCTTAACTATTTGTAATGTGATCGATTTGAGTTCGTGGCCGGCACGCCGTTGGACGATACCATGTTGCCAGACGACTTTGGTTATTTCAAAAGTTAGTACTGCGTAAAAACAGCCTGCGTTCGCCACACAGCTGAAGCAACCGTTCACTATTGTCCGTTCGTACTGAGTCCAATCCATGTCTACCACCTATTCGAGTCTCAGATGCGCTAAGCCTTGCGCTAAGCCACTTATGCATTCAGATCTCGGGCAATCACAGCGATATCTGGGCTTTTAGCTCGCGGCAGCAGGGTATTCAGGGCGTCATAAAACTTATCTTTGATGGTGTCAGAGCTACAGTCAGTTGGGGCGTAAACAGACACGACGAACAGACATTGATAACTTTCCCCCTTGTGTGACTCCTTCACAGACGTTGGCAGACCAATCGCTGTCATCACCAATTTCAAATGATACCAATTTCCGTTGCCTTTCTAGGGATTCAAGTTGTTTTTGGGAATTACTCCAAACGTGGGCAAATTCAGCGCAACTGGGGATGAGTTTTCCATCACTTTGGATACAAACCCTCTGACAGAGTTCGTTGATCTTCCTCCAGAGCATCCAAAACTTCTTTATTCCAATGTTTTGGCTGGTGCTATTCGAGGAGCTCTTCATAATGTGAGTTTGTCTTTGAATATTTGATTAACGTTGTGCTACTGCAGTACCCATCCCGAAGAGATGATGCCATGGGCAATTGGGTGCTGTAGTGTTTCTTGGATGTGATTCGCCCTAGGGGACTTTAGCACAGAACTACGATGAACACCATTATGGCCCCTCTTCAAAGAGGTCCGTCTTGGAAGAGGCTTTACTGTAATAACAAGTTGTTCACTGAACGTCACGGTCCACTTTTCCGGATAGTATGAGAATGCCATTGAGAATGGACAGAATGAGCTCATTCTTGAGATGAACGCAACCTCCTTATATATCATGTTTGTTCCTCTCTCAGTTTTCGGCTTGCGAGATTGGATAATGTCATCTAAAGCAGGGTTCTGTAACGCACACCCGTTTTACCCGTCAATCTTGAAGGCGTCTTTTCTACAGGTGGCTAGGTGGTTGTCTTCGTTTTGTTCATGGTCTTGTGCCGCCCTTATAATTGACGTTGAAACTATGTGGACGCCAGCCCAAAATACCTGAACCTTTTTCATGAACATTCATGAAAATATGCTGTGATATCTCGAATATCGTACCAACTGAAACATGGGGCGGCCTGTGTGCAGTACATTCAGTTGAAAAACATCATAAACGAGAGATTCACTTGAGTCTCCCGTGAAATCCAAATTGATTTGCAAATGAGTGTATTTGTCGATACCTGAACCTTTGTTCATTGTTGTCAGCTGGCGGAACGCTGGCCTAGCACTATAGTGGTGACGTGGCCTTGTATCTAGAGCTTGTATGACTGAAATTTGAGCTTTTCAGCGTATGTTCAAACTATCTACAGTGAACTGTTGGAGCCTGTACAGATTTCAGTGAGATTTTAACGTTTGAGTTCTCGATGGAAACCACCTTGACGCAAGCTTGTCTCCATCACAACTGAAAAACAATTCAGGTCAAATGCGGTGAAGGCCTAACTGATGCCGCACAGTTCAACCGTATCATTTTTTAACCTTTTGACAAGAGATGATAACAGTTGTCTCAATGGGTCTAAAATACCTCTTACACTTTTTAACTGGAGATGAACTTGCAATGCTTTTCCGTCTTCTTCGAGGGTTTTCATGTTCCGTAACTTCTTTACGGCCTCAGATAATTCATACTGGGAGAATGACGCTGAAGAGGCGTTGATGCCTTGATCAGTGAGTCCAGCTGGGTCTTTGTGGATCGACTGAATTCTATAATGAGGTGTCCTTTACATGTTTGAATCCAATTAACCAAATAGCTTGGTGGCATAATCACGTAAAATGATCATCGCCTTGGACACCGTTAGAAGTTTCAATGGGTTCCTAAGGTTGAGTCACTGCTCCGTTCGTCCGCGGAAATCGTTTCATTTTTCTGGGTTCCTCCTATTGTGTTTATCTGCATATGCTTCAATCGATAACTTTCAGTCACTTCATAGTACGCCTTCTCCTAGAACCTAGGTCTGAGATAACTATACGGGAGCAACCTACAGGACACAATTTGTAGTCTTAGTACCAAAGGTGCAAAATGTTTCATTCTTGCCCTTTCCTGTCAGCATATCGGCTCGTACCACTGCGAGGCAAACGGAAGACTGCAGGTATCTGATAGTTCTTAAGACATGGAGCGTCCCCGAATACAGCACGAGAGATTGTTGCATTATACTACATCGCGCACAAATTAGCACGACCATTTTCCGCACAAGGAGAAACAATAGGTCGATGTGAGATCTGCTTGTTGACAATGCTTTTTAACGAACTTATTCTCAAATAGCGTATTTAATATGGTAGGACAGAATTCGATTGCCTAGTGGATAACCTGGCTACGTTTTCGAGAAGAACCGAACGATTCTCACGGAATGGCAACCGCTTTGGACGACTTAATAAAATAAATAAATCGTTCAGCTGTAACACCCTTTGGGTGCCTAGCTGCCATGCCATCCGAAGGAAGCGCGAGGACTGGGATACTGCCAGGTTGCCCAAGCCTAGACAGGGGAAGTCGAGATGCAGAGGTCGGGTTCGAACCAAAAACCTTCCGGTCAGTAAATTCGCGCTCTACTCAAAGCCGTCTCACCACCTTTGGACGACTGGTTGGAGGCTAATTGGAAACTAGCTGTTGAATTCCTTCAGTGTTCATCGACGATTTATTTTCACCCGTCATCTACTTTTCCGTCCACGATAACCACTGGGATTTTGAGGCATATCGCAAGCTAACCAGTTAACAATGAATAAGAGACCTCCACTGAATCAGTTGAGTCGTGGTTGTGTTTATACTGGTTCCGAAAGGTTACTATCTGTTGTGCAGTTCAGATACCTTCAGTTAGACCCAAGATTAGCAATATCTATTGCCCAACACAGAGAATGAATACCTTTCGAAAAATGTCTACCGTTGGTTAGCAGCACAGATGTTGCCCGTCGAAGCAGTTACACTTCGACCAAGAAACGACTGGGGCTGACAGTTGGTCGAAGGAGGACGAAGCAGCTATGCAGTGCTTATGGGCTTCGCAGCTTAGATTGACTTCAGCTGCTCGATGGAATGTGGATCTGTATTTAGAAATCTCTTCAATACTCAAAGTTCGCTGCTCTGTCTGTCCCAACATCCAAAATGTTTACTTTATCTTTGCCGTTTTCCAGGTCCAGTTGGAAGTGGATGCCAGATTTGTGCAAGATCAACTTCGCGGTGACCATGTCAATGAGATTCGTGTAAAATTTATTCGGCGAATCAAGGAGGTTGTTGCCGGCGAAGACTAACTACTCCATTGTGTTCTGACTGTGATTTCTGCTGTTTCACTCGTTTTCTCTCACGCACCTCTTTGTTAACTTCGTCAATATACCTTGTACCAAACTGTTTTTCTGTCTTCCGGTGGTGTACTTCATAAGACTCTTAAAAATCATGCGTAATTTTTACTATAGCCATGTCTTCTGGACAGTCATTCACCCATTCGGCCACCCCAATTCTAGAGGGCTGGTTGATCAAGGCGTTGCGCTTGGTCCATTCAAAAAAACCTGGCGATCAGGAACGTCTTCGGAAAATGTACAAAGATGCCTGTGAGAACGAGGCAGCAGTTTCACGTATGACCATCACAGAAGCTTTGCGGGAGCCGAGAGACAGTAGTCGTTCGGAAACACCAGAGGTTGGTTTACTTTTCCCGTCAATTCAGTTCATGTCGACCGGAATAGCTAGGAAACTTATAAAATTCTTCCCACTGCTGGACCTTTTGTCCCATTTTCACTCGCGCACATCAAAATCCGGATAACGTACCGGATAAAACACTGTTTTGTAGTCGTGTGAGTCTATCATTAAGCTTCCGTCCCTAAGCTGTCGATTGCTCTGGACTAGACCTGAGCAGTCTTGGCTTCTTAAGAGCCTTCTGATACTTAAGCATCAAAAGTCACTGATCTTACCTGCTCTGGGACAGGTATATTCTGAATTTTATTGTTACCTTCTTGGCTCTCTTTTCACACCCTTTTCCGGTAAACTTTACAGTCAAGATTTCGTGTAAAGTTCTTGCATATCTTTTCTTGTAAGCCATTTTGATTCATCATCATCACCGACAGCCTGACATCAGTGTTCAACACCGATGCTTCGCTGCCGTGCAACCATGATTTATTTGGAAGCCTTATTATGAAGAAAAGAATAAAGGTGAATGGGGGGAGAGACTTAGTGCTAGCTTACTACAATCATTCCGAGGTGCCTACACCTCCAGACACTCATTCAGGCAATCTGGATAGAAACTGACAACAAGATCGCCACTGACATCTGTTGGCAGCCATATCTTGCAGTGTCTCCAACCAGACGCAGTGAGGATCACGCGGTCTCCATCCTGGAAGGCGAGTAGCACTGACAGCACCCAAGCGTTTCGTAATATCCTTCATACCCCTCTGCCAGGTCAAGGATTGTCCACCTCTCTGCTTCCGCCACTCTGAATTGGGCATGGAAAACAGCACTCACTTCGGCAAATGATGATTAGGCATACGCAACACGTGTCCCAACCAACGCAGCTTCTGGTGCTGGACACATTCTTCAATGGAAGTACCCGTTGCACAACCGAAAACGCGCTTTCTAATTGTCTCGTTATGGATACGCCAACGGCAACCCACACAAGCTATGGTTCTGAGACAACGATTGTCGAACACCTGAAGACGTCTCAGTTCTGCTGGTCGAACAGGCCAAGCCTCACAGCCATACAACAAAACAGCCCGCACTGTAGCTTGATACACACGTCCCTTGAGTTTCAGGGATACAGCACTTTGACGCCATAGGTGTCTCAACTTAGCAAACGCGACCCGAACCTTGCAGATTCGTGCATTGGCCTCATCTGTCACACTACAATTAGAACTAATACAACTTCCAAGATATTTAAATCGTTCAGTGACTGCATGTCCAGGAGCATGACCTTACATTTTGTGGGTGCAAAGTGCATACCAAAGGACGAGATGACTCTGGCCAGTTCATCCAAAAACACTTACGCCTTCTTCGAAGACGAGAACGGTGTCGTCTGCATGTTTCAGCTCGACAAGGTTTTCGTCAGGGGCTATTTGAACACCGGGGTTTTGGAGACCTTCCAGCGTTCGTCTCATGGTTTCATCGGTCATGAAGTTAAAAAGTAATGGATAGAGTGTGCACCCCTGACGGACACCGCTTTGTGTACGGAAGCTTCTGGAGAGCTCACCGTATACTCTCCCACTTCCGGAAGTCCGAGAATACAAAGAGCTTACTATGTTCACGAACACCCGAGCTGGTTGTTATCCACACATCTTTCCTTCGAAGACCGACTGGACCACTTGGAGATGATTCCCAACCTCCTTCGGGTTTGATGACATAAAACACGTCCTCATTGACTGTTGCATCTACCAGTGTACGGTGCTCCCTCTCATGAGGATCTCTTTGAGGGTAACAATTTTGATGGAACGTAATTCTCTTATACTGCAATCTTCATTCGAAGAAAGAACTGCTCAAAAACCGAGGGGACAGTACTTTCCGAATTCAGAATTATCTGATCTGCTTCCAAAGGAGAAACGCCAATGCGGGAATACCCTGTGCCATCTACCAGATTTACTTACTAAAAGTTACATTAAACGGTTGACTACATAATTGCTGCCGATACACTATCCTTTCACGCGTGCAGATCATTCTTCATTTGATTTGGCCGAGCCTGCAATACGAGCGCAACATGAAGCATAATCGCCTTACACATTACAGGCAATGGGTCTAGAAAGTCCAATGAAGCAACGCATGGCCAATCACCTAACAGTTATAACAACAAAATACGTCTTTTTGATGAAATACCTCATTTTTAGGTTCTCACCCAAGCTTCGCCAGATCTGAGAGTCCCTCGCTGTTTGTGAATTGGGACTGCGGGTTGGCGACCATTATGCCGCTTGTATGTTTATCTCGGACGTATCTAAGTTTGCCTAATCGCGCTGCTGATCAGCCGCTCGTGGCCGAACGGTTTAGTTTCCAACTGCTAGCCGGAAGATCGAGAGTTCGGATTCATAAGATTTACATTGTTGGTGGTTCCCACTGGGAATGAAGCAGCTGCACAGTGCTTCTCTGCTTCTCCGCATAGATTGACTCCACTTACAAGACGAAATCGCGATTGAAATTTCCAAATCTCGTATGCAGCTTGTATCTGGTGAGCACGGATACGTGAGTTTATGGAATACACTGTATATTCACTCCAACTGAAGCGATACGGCAGTGAAGCATCGGTGTTGAACACTGATGTCATGCTGTCGGTGATGATGACAACTGAAGCGAAAACTGTCACTACGCGCCCACAGAAACTGCTTACAACATACCAGTTTAACTAATTCAATTATTCCTTGAGGAGATACCACCTCTCCTGAGCAACAGAAAATCGACTTTCCTCATAGGATCCAACATAAGTGAAACAGGCTGTAGCAAAATCGTACGAAACTTCGTGCGATAATTTTTGATGGCTTAATCTCGATGTAAACATAATGTGACTGATACTGATTCTCCCTAATTTCAACACGAGTCTCGGTTGTTGATTCCAAGGGAGCTGTTTGATTTAGTGGATAGCCTAATTCCATCGCTTACGTCATTTTTGTTTCCATGCATACTCTAACATCGTTTTTTCATCATTATACTTTTTGGAATTTTCATCCATATTCCACGTCGTTTTACTACTAGCAATGTCAGAGTCCCAAGTGCATCATTCGAAAATAGAGGATTAGCTTACGTCTTAAGTTTAGGTAGCTTCAAGGTCACATTACCGATTTCCTGCAACACATCCCAGGATCTTCATCCTAAGTAGATTGGCCGTGCGATAGCGAAAAAATATATGCACACTGGATCCACCTCGAATTGAAAACTACCCACTGGCATCCTGTCTCCAAACATTTACTCGTGTCACTTTTACTTTTATTATCGTTTATTTTTGAAGAGCATGTTCACAGACATAAAAAGTAAATGCAAGCGATGAATGTGAAAGGACTATAGGAGAATATGAGGTAAAAGAGAGAAACGTCTCTTTCGAAGTCAGACCACCAACAGTTCCAGTTAGATAAGATGAATCCCAACGTATGTAAGAATTTTGGTATGGAAATACGCGTGTAAGGATCAACAGCCGAAGGAAGGACAAACAATGCTGAAGGCTGTTTAAGGCGCGGTAAGCGCTAGCACAGTCAATACTCGCACATCAGGCACAAAGTGTCCGTCATACTGAGTCTGGTGTGAGATTCAATGGCAAGAATGTGCACCCAACGCCATTTACCACGCATAAAAGTGTCGTAAGTACGCAGGGAGCCCACAATGGCAAGCAAACACAAGTCACTGACTGTGACCTTAGGAAGTCCCAGTCCAATAACAGCCTTGGCGGATTGAGGAAAGCAGATCTCTCGATAAGAGATGATCATCGGTTGGTGGACCAAAAAGTGGACATCACAACCAATTGCACGTAGGGCTGAGATTATGGCGAGGGAATATTCATCAGCACCATACTTCTGCTTCTTCTCATTCCACACAGTCATGCCGTGCCCATCCGAGACTATGCTGACGTCTATCACAGTTGCTCGGCGCTCCCGAACAGCGATTTGGTCAGGCTTGATGACCTACTCACTTACATTTACACTTACTTCATAGCATAGGAGGAGTTACTCGGCTGCAACGTTTCTGCAACGCAAGCAAGTACTTGGTGAATCGCATGAGCAGCAAATAGAACTTACCTGGCTAAGTTAGTTGGAATATCTTCTACACATGCCCAAATACCACCTACCAAAGTAAGCCTTGCGTTCCATTTCAAACCTTTTCTACCGAAGGTTTACACGAGATAAGCCACGATACGGTAGCCTAGGGTGAAAGTGACCATCGTTAGATGATAGTCGCTAAAACCCAAGTGATTCTCCTTGTTTGTGACTGGAAACCCCGCAGAACTTGAAACTTAAATGAGCCCAGCGGTGGTCCTGCTGTCACTTTCTAACCGGACTGTCTGGATTAAAGTTGCTGTTTGTTGCTGTGCACCGGACCTATATTGACCAAGATTCGTATAGGATGTTAGGCCAACCCTGCTGAGCGTATCTTACTCAGAGACGATACTGAAACAAATTCATTCTGTCGCTCTTCGGTGGTTGGAGATTAGGAGCTACTCATTAAAGGCAATAGTTTGAATATACGGGGTTGAGGTGGCTGAGTGGTTAGAGCACGAATTTACTGACCGGAAGGTTCGTGATTCGAACCCGACCTCTGCATCTCGACTTCCCTTGTCTAGGCTTGGGCAACCTGGCAGTATCCCGGCCCTTGTGTCCCCTTCCGTTGGCTTGGCAGCCAGGCACCGAAGGGATGCTACAGCTAAACGATCATTTTCTTCGGATTTCTAGACATTGTTCCCAACCTTTTCCCTAAGAACAAGGCATTTTTGCACTAAGTCCTCACCTTTTTGATTTAGCTCCACTCTTCTATATGGAGTTGTTTCCCCCATTGATGCAGGGCTTTGAAGAGCCGATTTTTACCACTTGCATTCTCGCACTTTACTACCAGCATCCTTCAATATAACCTGTAGGTGGCAAATTAATAATCCACAGTATACAAATTTAAGTACTAACGCAGAGATATAGGAACTATGGCTTTGCAATCCAAAAGTAAGCTCAACGATTGTTGTGTAGTAACCATGAAAGTCTGTATTTCTGTGTAAATTTTTCAGCTTTCCAATTTAAGTAGGTTTTAATCGGTTTGGGAGTTATTGGCCGGTTGACTGGCTTCGCAAAATTACGTTATTCAAAATTGCCATCCGGATTTTCAAATGCATGTTTTTACTCCATTTGCTTGTGGGTCCTGACGTTCGAAGCAGTTATTGACTGGGTGGGAGAGGGGTGGGTGCAGAATAATTCCTGGGGGAACACAATCATGAACAGCTTAGCGAGAAGGGATAGATGTAGGAAATCTAATAGAAATCTATCGTAGAATGTTTGTTTCGAACTTTTTCGGGAAGTGGTCTCCCTTCGGTGAGGGAAGTTCTCTCCTTGGGAGCTCACTTTCTTTATTTTCCCATTTTAAAAAGCATGTGAGACACTCCTGTTTGTTAGTCACCCTTCCATCCTAAGAAGACCCTTCGTCGATGAGAAATCGTGGCATCTCCCGAAGTTGTTATCTCAAGGTAATGGAATACCGCACCACGAAGTTTATCGCAAAAGGTTCTTTCTGGGGACGGAAGTGGGAAACCGAACAGTTCGAGGTGATTTCACGTGTTCCGTAACCCGCTTCGATTCCTCTATCACTAGTTCCGGATCGAATTCCTCTTCATGATTGTTGTGATAGGCATCGTTAATTTTTTTACGAGGTTGAGTCGGGCGTTTATGGCTTGTTCATTCCGATCAGCTTCACTGAACAAATTTCCGACTGAGATTCTCCACATGCCGGTGAAACGGGGCCTTTCGGCTCCTCAGCACCTTGTTTCCGGACTGAAATTCGCAATCTGACCCTGAAATCCAACTGCATTTTTCCAGTGACGAGTCGTACTCTAAAGTTAGTACCGGATACCGATAATTACTTTCAGGTTTTTAACGAATCACCAAACGGAAACCCGTGAGTATTTGCAGGCAAACTAAAATCTGTAGCCACATCACTTTTGTGCAATCCTCGTTATTCCTGTCAGTCCACGCCAAGGTGCGACAGTGGGCTCCTATTGGTACTAATCAACAATGCATATTCCTGTGGTTACCGGGGTTTGAACTCTGGACCTCTGACACGCAAGGCTAGCGTCTTACCACTACTTTACCGTAGCATGCTAGATGAACCTGAATTGTCACGTCCAAACAGGCAAATGTTCTTACCTTGAGCGATGTGATTGGCTTGTTCGGCTGCTCGAACGATGACCCAACAACAATCCTGATTCTGTTGATGGATCGGCCCACCTATCAAGACCTCTCAGCCCGGTATCACCACGAGTGCTTGAAACCTGTTGGATAATGTTGATTACGAGGTTTGTAGATTTTCTACCTAAATCATCCATTTGATCGGTGTCCATCCTGCCCAACCGCTATTATTTTCAGTACATACCCTAATTTCACCCTTATTGGAGTGAATCCGGACTGCACAACCCACATGTCCTCCTGCGTTTCCACTTATCGTCCCGTCAATCGTTTTCCTCTGTAGCCTGAGGGGAAGGACACTGGCCACATGGATCTCCGACTGATGTGTTCTTGTTACTGGTCCCGTATATGCTTAGTTACATCAGTTCTGGAGAAGAATGACGCATCACTCACATTGGATAGTATGAAGCCCTTCTTGCTTTGAAGCCATTCCACAGAGGTGTTTTCACGCTAGACCATGCATTGAATAAGATCAACAATAGCCCAGAGTGTCGAAATCGTCGAGCAGATGATGCAATCGAGGAATTCAGACAAGAAACGTAAGGAATGAGTTCCGACACCGCGACGTCCCTTATGAACAAGTACCGGGCGAACACGATAGTCGGACTTCCGTATAACGTAAGGGTGGTCTAGTCGCCTGTCGTGAGGCTACAGCAGTTCCTTTGATTCCCAAGTCCACTGTTTTCAATGTTCCCGTGACTTGCATTCGAGTAGATTATAGCTTTTCGACGAGGGTGGAACCAGGAAGGTTGTTGGCAAATTTTTTAGGTACTCAAGTGATCAAACAAGCTTGTTCAGTAGTTTTCCAGTGTCTTTAGCGCCACTTGGTCAAGTTCTTGCAGGAGGGTCGGTCGGTCAACACAACTGTTATAGTACTGGGTTGTCTTTCGAGGCATCGGTCGAATGTGTCCGTCTCTTCAGAATCTCTAGGTCGAATTCACCCTGCGTGCGCTTTGGAAGTAGTGGTAACACGCTCTCCTGACCTGTCACAAGTCCAGATTTCAGCCCTTAACACTTCCGAGGACATCCATTGCTGGTGGATTCTACTGAGAGTGTAACTCGGATCCAGTCTTTACCTCCTTTTATGTGGACCAACAAGAACAACCCCGCTTGGTTTGCAGGATTGTTCAAACAAGGGTGATGGGGCTTCACACGGAACGTGCCTACTGTTTATTGTGAATCTGAGAGGTTTCCTCTACTAGGTGTGATGCATTAAGCGGTGTCATGTTGCTTGGATTGTGCAGCAACTTTAAATATTGTCTATCTCGTTTAACTGTGCTTTCTCAGCGTGAACCACCTGTGAATATATCAACTCGAATCCGCCCGGCGCCTCCATTCACCGACCCTCAAACTGCCAATACACAAGCCGCATCGACAGGAGATTCTGTTATGGTCACAACTTCCACGAATCCTTCAGACAATTCAGCTTCCGTAGGTTCAAGTTCCGTTCAGTCCCCAGCGGCCGGGAAGACCTCTAAGCGTACCAAAGTGGCCTTCTTCAACATGTTCGATCCCTCCAGTTCAAGTAGCATGCGACCGACCTCAAATCCAACTGTCGCGAAATCAGGACCCAGCAGTTCCAACCCCAGTTCGGTTGTCATAGATTTAACAACCAGTAAGTAATATTAAGATTGCAAGACCGCCTTAGCTTGGTGCTCGGCTTTTAGGTGCCTATGAAGGTATCTAACTGTGTGTGCAGTTTTATACCTGCCAACAATTTACTTGAGCTATTCATTGGCTTTCAGATATCTCTGTGTAAATTTTCTCTCCGCGTACTCAGGGGCAAAAGTGTTGTGGCTTGCGCTTTTATGTGACCGACCACCACTTTTTCTTATCGAACTGGAGGCGAAACTTCCAAAGTCATGACTGGCTTCGCAACGGGTTTCCTCAGCTGAACTCGAAGGTTCAGTTGAAGAGCTCGGCTAGTAACGCATTACTGGGTTTCCATCAACTGGATAGCCAACATCTTTCAGGAGCGCGTCGAAATTTACCTGGTTCTGATGGGTAGCAGTGTGGCAATGAAAAATTAAGCGTCTGGTAATCACCGTCCTTGGACCACACTCTGAACCTAAAAATCAAACATTGTGGTGTTAGCTTAGCAACTGCAGTCACCATGTCTAGTTTTCTCCTAAGAACTGGATTGCTAATAGTACTTGAAGCTGAGATGGCTCAGTCGTTAGAGCGCGAATTTACTGACCGAAAGGTCAATGATTCGAACCCGACCTCTGCATCTCGACTTCCTCTGTCCAGGCTTGGGCAACCTGGCAGTATCTCAGCCCTTGTGCTTCCTTCGGGTGGCATGGCAGCCAGGCATCGAAAGGGAGTTACAGCTAAACGGGACAGGATATACACAATACGACTATATCAAATGACGATGTAAGCAATCTCTGACTAGAGAAGAAATGGTTCAGAACATACGAGAAACGATCATTTCACACCTTTATTGTGTTCCGAGCTGTGACGCCGATCCACACAAATGTTTATCTATCTATCCATCCGTGCCTCAGCATTCGATGAAGAGCTAATACCGTTGAAAGCACGTCGTCGGTCGATAACTCTCATTTTAAGTAAACCGGATTAGTACGGGTTTTTTTTTTCAAAGCCAGCCATTTCTTTATTGGATTCAGGCCTACAAAGGACTTGCTCTTGAGACTAGGTGGATTTTCGTGTAGTGTAGTCAGATTGTTACATTATTTTGAGTATTCTCTTCAGGCTTGACATTTTCTGTCCTGAAAAGATATTCTAAGTCGGAAAAACTTGTTTATTGCCACTTGGTGAAGTATAAAAACTAGCATGTCTTCCCCTCTTTTCATATCGGGTATCCGAGAGATTTCATTCACTTTTAAAAACTGTTAAAGCTTGGCCGAACTTATAATTCATACTGAAACTACAGAATTTGTTGGAGCAGTCAATGAACACATGACCACGTGATGTGGATCACGTGAGTGAAGAATGGGCGGCGGTATATCCTGTCTCAATGCGAGTTAATCACTCTGCTGGCCGAACGGTTTGGTGGTCAAACTGCTAGGCGGGTGTTCGCGGGTTCGAGACCACTTTGAGCTCCATGAGATGCACACTGCTAATGACTTCCAATAGGGGTGAAACAAACAGGATGAAACAGGCTTTTTCAACATAGACTGGCTTCACTTGTAGGGTGAGTTCTCCATTAAAAAGACTTTTTTTACTTTTGTTGCGCCAGTGGGAGCCAGACCCAACCGGAATGGCCGGCCCAGAGAAACGAGCATTAGCGATCATTGAGTTGGGTAGTTAGCATTTTCAAATACAAATAACCTCATTTTTCCATTTGGTTTGATCCTCCAAATGTGCAAGTTACACGTAACAACTACATTGGTGCGATTATTGGGCGAAAACTCTTCGCAACTCCGAAAGTTACCATACAATTGCTTTGACTCAATCTGGTTAGCGGAGGTGAACAGCAGTTTCTTCGCGTGCATTGTTCCCGCAATCAAGCGCACACTTGATCTCTGCGTGACCAATTCTCCCCATATATCTTTGATGAACCGATCACATATAAAGACGCTGAAATGTATGGATTCTTCAGCGTCGGATTATTGGTTTTACAACTGACGAACAAAGAATTTCCAACGGAAGACAAGCGCATACTGGAGGATTTATGACTATTCGTCCCTTTAAATATCATGTTCAAATGGAGCAAAACAAGTCTCCTGGATCGAATTACCACGTACTGCGCGAAAAGCCTATTAAAACCACCCCGAACATATCAACTGCTTTGCACATACAGTCCTCAGAGTACAAATTGTTCATCCATGAGACACTCGCTTTTCTATTCACTTTTCCGACTGATAGCAACACACCCTTGCAATAATGTGAGACCTAGTCGGCGAAGTGTGCTGGGGGAAACGCAGCTGGAATATCAAGCGCGTTGTTTAGTCCACAGTCCCAAGATGGCACTCTATGTGACGGT
Source organism: Opisthorchis felineus (assembly GCA_004794785.1). NCBI lineage: Eukaryota > Metazoa > Platyhelminthes > Trematoda > Opisthorchiida > Opisthorchiidae > Opisthorchis > Opisthorchis felineus. The sequence goes on from SJOL01002419.1 coordinate 1,406,623, forward strand.
TGACGCAGTGGTCCACAGCCAATAAATGGCATACGGACAATGCTTAGCGGCCAGTCAGCCAGTCAATCAGTCGGTTTTTCAGCTACAATCCGTGTACCGTAGTATGGTGGTTCCAGCTGCCACAGCTTCATTCACCGAGAAAGCAGAGTGGAGGAATGAAGCTTCCGCGTTGGGGGCGGTTGCCTAGTCACTTCATTAACGTCAAATGGTTCTGTTTGTCCTTTAGGACAGGAAGTAAGAGTCGTTCAGCTGTAACACCTTTTCGGTGCCTAGCTGCCATGCCACCCGAAGGGAGTACGAGGCCTGGGATACTGCCAGATTGCTCAAGTCTAGACAGGGGAAGTCGAGATGCAGAGGTCGGGTTCGAACCATGGACCTTCCGGTCAGTAAATTCGCACTCTAACCAGTGAAGTAAGAGAGCTACGCAGTGAAGACGATAGTCTGGATGCAGGATCCCGATCATCTGTGTGACAGCCATACCTGTCAGGGTCACCAATCATTGGTTTATATCGTCCCAGAGTCTCTACCCCGGGACTATCAGGTAACTGCCCTCCGGAATAGTCAGATGAACGAATCGTCTGGTTCGTTTCCTGGATGTCATGCAAGTGATCGCCACGAATATCTAATCAGGGACAAATAGGGACCCAAATTGTTGGAGGAGGAAGTGAGTTGACAGAGAATTGTAGACAATTAGAAACGATCAAGAATTATAGTCTGCAATTATTTCGGCCAATTCTTCTGTGTAAGCTTCAAGGAGAAGGTATGCTAGTAGAAGCAGGAAGTCCGAGAGGTCAAGTGGGGGCTATTAGGCTTACCAGCTGAAGAAATAGTGCTCACTTTAGAACACGTTGGATATAGAAGTATGCGTTACAAATACAGGGTTGTTGAACTTTTGCTGATGAATGAGTCAGCAAATACGTGGTCACGGCGTACGTCAACTGCTCAGCAACTTTGTGCTATTCTGCATACCTCATAACCGAACCCCACGCATAATATTTCAAGATTATGTTTCGATATATTCAGCTTACTTGGCAAGTCCGTGGCCATTGTTAAAAGCGTGTCTTTGATGGGCTAGTTTATTTTCCATGTCTACCCGATGGGGACTCATTAGTGACACCAGTTTTCTTTAAATACCTCACATTTTCACTGTTGGTCATCTCACAGGAGAATTTGTTTGAATTTGATGACATTGGCGCCATTTTTAAAGAATAAGCGCACCTACCGCTTCCTCAGTGTTGACTGAGTGGCCTTATTAGTGTTTCGCACCCACAGGACACGTTTTGCAATGTATCGTTTCAAGTGTGTTGCTCTCACTGTGAAGAATAAACGTGGGTTGAGTAGTCGACGTTCCGAATTTGTGCAGACGCTTGACTTAGAGCACGACGGACAGTTTGTAAGATAAAATCCAACCTTTTGGCAACCTTTATCAAAGAGCAGTAAACGGCTTTCACTACACTGTTATCACTATAGTTTCATCACATTCGCCCTCATTGTCCTCGTCGTTTTCTTCCTTCCTGATTTACCAACATGGAAAATTGGGATTATTCGCTGAAGTACCTTTCCAAGAGGGAACGCCTAAATTAACGCATGAATCTTGTAATATCCTATGTATGGGTGGTTCTAGACCTAGTTAAGATGGGCATTCTGTTTCAACCTCGGACCTGTGCACCAGTATTTTCGGCGTCAAAGTGAACGGCAACACTACCGTCAATAAGAAGTGCTCCAGTGCCACGCAACCGGAAAATGTTTTGTGAGAAAAGTACGCAAATTATTTTGGGCAAGCCAGGTCCGTTAGTTTCGAGAGAGCTTTATACTCATCAAGGGTGAATTTCCCATAACGTGACCGTGATTATTCGGGTGCGCTTTTTGGAGTGCTCAGGTGTCTGCACGAAAACTTATTTCGTTTTTTTCCAACCTCATCGTCTTCCCGTTTTACTAACCAGGGCCTCTGCATCCAACCGTTACATCATTATCTCCCTATTCCAATTCGCTTCCATAGGTCCTTCCTACCAGAGTGTTGTGAGACCAGCGGACGTTCTTGTTCCGATCACCACCACCACCACAACAACAACCGATGTGTCTCAGTCCTGTCACACTGTTTCTTCCATGCCAGGCAGCTTAAATACCACGACGATAGATTTGACTGTCACTGAATCCGTTACACAAGCTGCTGGATCATCGTCGTCCTCGTCGACCACTCAGGACAAGTTAGCCGGTCCGGCGGACGCGCATTTCGTCGCCAGTCTAGTGGCTGACCTTACGTGCTGCGTGTGCGGCAAAATTACGCCGCAACCGCAGCTCGAACCTGACGGGAAAACCATGAGTTCTAACGTTCTGGTTGAATGTTGCCAATGTGGTGCTCTCTACCATCAACTTTGCCATCAGCCTCCGGTGCTCTCATCGCGTGGCACAAATCCTCAACAATGGCTTTGTACGAACTGCATTCCAGTGGCCGACGCCACGACACTGAATGATCCCGTGGTTCTGATTGAGACGTTCAGCGCTGACGCCACTAGTGATGTCAGGTTGACCCCTTCATCTGCGCCAACTACGGGAGCGCGCAAGAGAAAAGCCGGGTTGACGGGTTCCGCGATGTCATCCTCGATTCGAAGGCTTTAACCATTGATGAATATTAATATGACAACATGTAAATAGCTCCTTTGTGATTTCAAAGGTGGACGGATCAAAAGCCATCTGATCAGTAACCAACAAGTAGCCTCTTTGTCTTGCTTTTCATGTTCCACGGTCTCTGTTCCCTGTGGAAGTGAGTTAGAATGTTGTGGGAACTGGGTCATCCCCACACAGTAGGCATGTGTGAGTCTCTGGGGTAAATGACCATCTTGTGCTTCAAAGTGAACAAAACACTCCAAACAAAAATGCCGAGCACACCCAGTTTTTATTTGCCATCTGCTCAAATATTGACCAGAAAACCAATGTTAGCCTGTTTAATGAGTTGGGCAGTTGAGTTGGGAACGCAACGGTTAGACGCAAATCTGGCGGCACCGCGTTGACCCGATGACCGTTGTATTCACAAATCTTATCTGTCTAGATGCAGGAGTTCAAAGTGCATTTAGTCGTATTACTCTCAGCACCCGAAGTCCTGCAGTTCTGTTGAAATTCAGTTGCGAGTACATCGCGAGGACCCCATTCTGAGTTTTACCTTACGTCCATTTTGTGTACTTACCCTCAATCTCATCGGGTAGGTTCCGTAAAATACAATTATTCAACAGAGATCTAATACAAATCAAATTGGTTATTACCATAGTTTTACGCCCACTGTTTCTTTTGTCATATAAGGTACAATGCAAATCTGTGAAATAACTGAATCCGGGGAATTTCCCTGACTTTCAGTCTATAAACTTAATGGCCCTGAGCAGGACTCATTGTTTGAAAACTATAAAACCAGTGAATAAAAAATTTGCACACAAATATCCGTCTTTGCTGCAGTTTTCACTAACTTCTTCAAATTAGGTGTGTTCAAATATACCCGGAAAACTACGACAGATCTAGGAGGGGGGATACGAGCGCCTAATTGGTTTCAGGTTGGCTTGATTTCATCTTTTTCTTCGTTATCCAAATTTCTTTCGTAAACCGGATAATCTGGCTGTCGCGTGTCCTCCGAAACTTCAAGGAGAGAAGCTGGAAGTTGTAGACAGGATCCTGCATCTGCCGTGGTGGTGCTCCGACAGCTGAACTTAATGCACGCGTTATCACCGCGCGATCAACATTTTTCAGCTTGTCATTTACGCTGTCAGCACTCAAGTTCGTTGGTGCTAGAGGGCCGTGTATATAAAACATTTATAATAGCAGTCTTACTCTATTGTTACGAAACCTGACCCTTCGATCCAACGATCCTAGAGGCCTAACGTTTGGTCGTCGCATCCTTCACAGCATGGCGAGTGAAACCAATCTACGCTGAAAAGCCGGGGAGCACTTTACAGCTGTTTCATCCTTGTTGGAAATCGTCAGCAGTGCGCATCTCACGACCGTCCGGTCAGTCGTTGAACACAACTGTTTGGCCAAGAGTGGCTGACCAGTAGTGTGATTAGCTCTTACTAAGATAGGACATAGCGCCACTGATCCTTCACTAACGGAAAACCACATCACATGGTCGCTTATTGACTGGCTCCTCGAGCGACGACTTCTCAGAAGGAAGTTTCACAAACCAGTGAAGTTATCCTTCCCCTGAGCTGCTTATTGTTTCACAGTAGTGTGAGGAGATTTGGTCATATTCACTGGAGACTTCATCCTGTCAGTGAAGCCAATCTATGCTGTACAGTTGTTTCATCCCTGTTGGGAATCACCAGCAGTGCGTATCTGACGAAACTCAGAAAGTTTGGAACCCGCGACCGTCCGGCCAGTGGTTGGACACTTAACTGTTTGGCCACAAGTGGCTGATTAGCCGTGGGATCAGCTCTCGCTTAGGCGGGGCATAGCGCCACTGCTCCTTCAATAACGTAAACCACATCAACTGGTCACGTATTAACTGGTTCCTCGAGTGACGACCTCTCAGTGTAATTATCCTTCCTGTGAGCTGCTTATTGACTCATGGTAATATGTGGAGATTTTGTTATATTCACTAGAGATTTCATCCTGTCAATGGAGCCAGTCTACGCTGAGAAGCCGGGAAGCACTGTACAGCTATTTCATCCTTGTTGGGAATCATCAACAGTGCGTATCTCACCAAATTTAGAGTTTCGAACCACTCCATTCCTGGCGAAAAGTGCTCTGGCAACAGGCCATGGAGTGCCAACGGGTAGTAAGATCACATACTGCCGAGATGAGTGCTGTGATGTGTTTGCGCTGACTATTACAGCGAATCGCTCAACTTTAGTGCACATCTCGATGTTGGTGTACGGGTAGGAGCGGTGTGTTCTCTGCTGACGAAGAGGCCTGTATACAGAATGGCGCTGGTGACTTGGTTCACTGAAGTATTAACAGGTCATTCGACTGCACAGTACGCATGTTCTGAAGGTGTACTGTATGGCTTCCTAAGAAAGTTATGGTCAGATCACGAAAACGTTCGTTACATGAGTTCATTCATTTTTGTTGCGATCCCTCAGACGGCTGTGAAGGGACTCGGTCACCTGACCGACAATCATACATAAACGTGATTTGTGTTCCTGTACGCTGGCAGAGCACTTCGCCATCGGATAGTGAGTGTTAAATGTCAAATTTAACACAATACCAGGAACGATTCTCGGGGGTTTATGTTTTACAGTGGCTTTTTAGCACTTTGATCCTGTACGAAGAGTTCCAACTTTATTGAAGCTAATCCTAGCCTCACGGTTGTCTTTCGGTAGTCAGAGCTCGCGATAGCACAGTGGTTAAGACGCCCACTTACCGACTAGGAGACCCGTGATTCGAACCCAACACAGCTAGCCCTCGTGCTTCTCCTGGGTGGCATGCCAAATAGGCACTGAAAGGGCTTCACGACCGGACGGTTATTTTTTTGTTAGTCATTGTATCGCTGGTAGGTTTTCAACTGTCGAACAGTGCTGTTGAGGTTTGGGAGATTGGTCAGCTGATAATCTCCCACCCAAAAGGTCGGCATAACGTTTTCTGCTTAACAAAACCGACAGATTATGGGGATGCCGCCTCTTCCGAGTGATAGTAGTTCTTAAGAACTGGCGTTTCACCAAAATACTTCTTCATAACACGGGTTTTCGCCCTCCGACTTGTTCGATATAGCCTCAGTGTTGAGAATATCCGAAATACGAAAACCGTTGATCCTTTGGGAGGATGAGGACGAAAACTTGCTAGCTTTTCATTCCCGCTTAGTGGCTCAGCACTCCTAATTCTCTCGGAACCATTGGTTTTATAGTGACACCTAGCTTGTTTCTGTTGCCTTGATCCTCTGCCTGTATTGTTCAGTGACTTTTTTGAACTCCTCCTCTTTGCGCTTCACTGCTGTGTCAGCTTGTATTGGTCGCCGGTAACATACCTGTTCCTTCTTGTTTATTGACCCAGTGCAGTCCAGAATTATGTATACGTGTAGCTATTTATCTGGTGCAACTTCTCTGTAGGCCCAAGGTTACAACTATGGCCTCACATTGACAGTACTCGACAGATTGTTATTCGTTTCGTGTTGATATTCTGTCACATGAACAGCACATTTGGTGCTGGAAATCCTGAGTCATCTGATGTTTGAATTGTTGATCTGTCATTTTGTGACTGTTTCTTTTGGTTAGTACCCGATTGGGTAGCGTTATATCTGACTGTTGTCCCCGCTCCAGTGCCTAGTGACGGAAAAAGACTCGGCGACAAGGAACACAACAGCTTTATTGCAAACAAGCGAGTACGTGCTAGTACAACGGCCTCGCGCCTTTTTTAAGGGCACTATTTGACCTTGACCCAAGGCTGTCTGACGCCACATTCTTAAGGGCACAGTCTGACCTTGATCCAAGGCTGTCTGATCGGCGTTTAGTGGAGTTTGGTGGTCTCAGTAGGTTTCGGGTATTCTGCGATGATCTCCAGGAATCTGACCTTCTTGACAGTTAGTGACCAACCCGCAGGATTACAGTTGTGTTTTCTTTCTCCTCGATTGGAGGAAGGAAGGAAATAAAGAAACACTTTGAATAGCATATGCGGAAGCAGACATTTTTTTTGTAACGAAAGGACTTATGGATGGTAGTATATTTTGTGAAATCAAAAAGCACGAATTTCGGCTGAACAAAAGTCTCCCTATCTTCTAGGGTGAAACCCATCCAACTGTTTTTTGGTTTTCTATATTCCTCGGTTCGTTTAGTCATTTCGTCACACCTTTGAAACTTTACCCGCATCACATGGCATTAATCAAGGTCTGACGATTTTCGGAATTAGGGCAAATAGTCGCACAAATGAGTGTGTGACAAGATTTACCTCAGACGCTACTATCACAGTCGTACGCATTCCAACTAAAAGCTTTGGGGATCGTACGCATGTAACTAACTGATGACAAACTGAAAGTTTCCAGAAATACCCTCATTTTCAAATGAATCTGGTTTTCACAAGAGACTCGATTGAATCCAGCTGAATCTCTAGTTTATGGTTGTCTGCTTCAACTGAATGTGCTGCACTAGGCTGCCTCATGTTTCAGTTGGTACGATATTCAAGATATCACAATACTTTGCCCTTCTTAGGGGTTATCAGGTAGACGCAGTCCAAATTCCATCAGCTTTATGTTCTGCTTCGACAAATACCTTCATTTGCACATAAATTTGGTTTTGAAAGGAAACTCAACTGAACCCAACTGAATCTCTAGTATATGATGAATGTGCTGCATCAAACCGCCTGGTATTTGTCGGAACCTGTCCTATTTGGGTTCAAGTGGAACATCAAGCTTAAGGAACAATCAGGAACTGGGGCTACTTAATGAGGAGCCCCAAGAAGGGTGAAACCGGTCGAAGAGTCTTCACCAACCTTATGAATAGTGTGTTACGTCTAGCTGAGAGATTTTTAATATGAATTTGGTTAAGACAGTCTGACGGTGACGGTTGGCTGGCTTATTCGAGATGCCAGCATTCCGGAGTATATTCTTTCCTGTTACTTTAACCAACTGGCTGAAGTCTTCACATGTGAATACATGCTGTATCCTAGTGACTAGGTCGTGTGAGCATGGCTGAAGTAAATCGACGCACTTGTCATCGATTCCCCCACTGTTGATTCATTCAGTGATCGGCGCTCCTGCTACCAGCCTTGTTACCTCAGATCCTATGTCCATTGGCGAGCCCCGCGATACCGTATAAGCTTGATATAAGTATTGTGTATTTGGTCGCAGTTCCTCTTTACGCCCTAAGTGCACATGGAGGGCGCAATATATAAAACGATGTTCGCGCCTAACTACTGGACCGATTTCAGTAGCCAAGATTTTGTCCGCGAACCTCCGTGAGGATACCGTCGCAGCGATTGGTGTAATCGCTTGCCTTGTAAGAACTTTCACGAAAATATCAAGTGATCACGGTAAGTGTGGGAAAGTAATTAAAAATGAAGCCACATTCGGTGCTTCTCATCCACACCATGTGCGAAACCGAAGCTGTGCAAGCGCGAGTTTAGGTTGAACACCGGCAATAAAACGTCAATCAACACGGACTCCGAAGGAAAGCGCCAGATTCACCCGGTGTAGTTCTCTCAGTCTTATCAACTTTAGCAACATCATCGTGGATTTTAGAACTTGGAAGCACCACCGATTAGTGATGATGATGGATAATCCATAAAACCCAGTTGTTAGTGGACGTTATTTTTACATACTCTGTTTTTGACTGCTGTACGAAGATCAAAAACCATCAGAGTACGGTAAATATTCTGGTGGTCAAATCAAACAGGAACCTGACTGGAACGGAGATCAGTCTCCCATAACCTGTTTCTGCCATTTTCAAGGCAGTTTAAAAATTGATCTTGAGGCCATTTACGTATGGACATGGAGATACAATGCAATTATCTGAATACACTGGTAATCTAGGCAATTCTCATAAGTTGTTTGTAGTGTGGAGAGATTTGGGAGTTCCCATCCGGGATTCCGTCCTAAAGGTGAAGTTAATCTGTGCCAAAAATTCGGAAACCACTGTACAACCGTTTCATCCTTACTGCGAATCTCACGGACCCGCGACCTACCGGCTGGTGGTTGAAGACTAACCCGAGGGAATGTCATCGTATGATTAACCGCACTTAGACAGGATATAGCGCCATCCGTCCTTCAATCACACAATTCACGTCACGTGTCTCCTCCCTGAAGGGGGTCCACTTGTGAGAACTATTCTTCCTTTTGATCTGCTCGTAATTTTTTGGTTGTGAGAATTCTTGGGAATTTCCTAACCGATAATTTGTTCTGTAAGTGAAGTCAGTCTCCGCCTAAAAGCCGAGGACCACTCATTGAAACTTACCAACTGATTAGCCTTTCGTGGCCGAATGGCTAGTAACTGACGGGTTCGTATCACCCTGCAGCTTGATGGGATGCGCACTGTTGATGATTCTCAAAGGATGAAACCGGTGTGAATTGTTTCTCGATTTTTCGGTATAGATTTCGAAACGAAATCCAGAACATCAATTATCTGGGAGAGAGTGAAGAATAACCGACCAGATTCATTAATGGTGGATGAGAGCACGCTTCTGTATCTTGCGTAGCATGATTTCGTTATTCCTGTATTTTTTCGAGAGCACTCTAGCCTACCGGCGCCCACGTGCTCCCGTGGGGAATTTTGAGTTATAACCCCTACTGTCACGAGTTTTCACCCTCCGGCATCCAACAGGCAATCCACCGTCCGTGGGTTCCGCAAGCCATGCTCTTCATTGTATTTTGGTCAGAAAAGCAGGGTTACGGCATTTCGGATTGATCTATAGCCCATTGAACCAACCAAATCAGCAAACGTTAGGACCGGTTTGTACATAGCATGATTTTAGCGAGGAATGTTTGTGGTGAACGTGGGTGTACGACGCAGAAAAAGCATCTAAGCAACCTACAATTTACCGGGTGAAAGGCTGTCTACGGAACTCCTACCCCAGATTAGGACCGCCTACTTCCAACCACCTCGAGTGTCTTTACTAGTGGCGATTTTTCCGAATCATTTGAGTTGGTTATCTAGTAGCATAGATTCTCTCCGTTGAACATGTCTCGAGTTAACATTCAGTAGAAATGTTTACGATCACCAAGTCTATAGTGACGTCAGAAGTTTAATGTGGTGCTAAAGATAACGAAGCGAATAAAAGCGAGGAAAATCCCCGAATGTGGCTTAAGTTACAAAAGGGTGAAAATTCAACAATACGTAGCGCCAGCAAAAGAGAGGGTGGCCAAGCAGTCCAATAACGAAAGCAAGAAACGGCCCAATACAGGACAACTGTTCGTTCCAACGAGTCTATATGAGAGACTTCGTGATGACAAAGGGAAGCGAGAAATAAACAAATGAAGCGGCCACACTACTCAGGAGCACAATGACAACTGCACAGTTCAAACAGATTTTACAAGTAGTACCAGTCGGTCCAAACTTTTCACAGTGCAGTCAAATTAATGGCGAATTCGATACAATTAAAACTTCACTCCGGTTGGCTGCATTTTAAATTTGCGCAGGTCATTGTTGCTTAGATATAGTGAGAAATACTGAAAAGCATCCGGCACATGACCTTTGATGCCTGTCAAAAACTGAGTAGTTATGGCCTAAGCAAGCATAGGATTTTCGTTACTGATAGTGCGATAGCCCACGCAGGATGCGTTATGTCGGTTTCCGCTAAATGGATTATGACATGGTAGTCAAACCCTGAAATGTTCCTTGACCGAATACCGTAAAAGGAGCGGTGACAGAGGCCGAACTCCTTGTACGAGTATTTGTTGCTCAGGATCTCAGGTACTAACTGCCAGGTTGAGTAAAATGGTTTTCTTCATTTCCGGAGCAAAGCAGGGACAACGAGCCTTTGTTCCTTCGATGTTGCAATCCATTGACAATGGGAAAACTTTTTCACAGTGGTGTATCCTTTGTTTTCTGCGTGTAGTGGAAGTTCACTAAGGGGCTGCTACCATTTGAATTCATTATATCAGGACCTTCGGCCGGTTGCATCGTTATAACGACAAGTCTGTCTCTCTATCCTACCGTTCAGCCAGACAGAGCGATGGGATGGATAGGGTTTCCCAGAATGACAACGAAACGAAGGATGCGAATTGCGGTGCACCGCTGGCACGGGCATTCACTAGCTACGGCGGGGTCACTGGCTTAGAGAATGAACCGGATAAAATGCATACTGATTTTGCATAATCATAGTTAATTGGAATGTGGCACGTTTACCAGACCACTGTCGTCTGAAGCGAAGAAAAAAACGTTTTGGTGTTTCTGACGATGAAATATTTTTAGGAGGCCAGCACAGTTCAACCACATCGTCCAACGATGCTTAAACAAAGATAGCTCCAAAATTACAAGGAAGTTGCTAGGAAGAGTTAAATTTCTATCAATCTGATTTAAGCGTTGATTTGTGCACCTTTTTGGTAAATGCAAGTGATGATACATTGAAACTAAGGGTGGTTACTGATCTTCATTCGTCCATCCGAATAGTCCAGAGACCTGATAAATCTGCACAGTCACCCCACTATGAGAGATTACCCGACCTTTGTGTACACAGAGGCTTTCTCCGTCAAGCACGATCGACTGGTCGATGTTCCTCCGGTGGTCACCACTCCAAGGGAGGTCCTATTCCCCGTGGGGGTTTCTTTTTTGTGGGGACCTCTGTATGAAATACATATACTGCAAAAAATTGAACACGTAACCCACATACACTACTTAGAAATTCGAAAAATGGTTACCTTCCTAATCAGCTGTTTTGTCTGGGAGCAGGTGACCCGGGACTGTTCTGTAACAGGGTTTTCAAGTTCAGCTTACGAGTCGACCTGATGATGGGATTAGATTTGCGTCGAGTGGTCCACAAGCGAACTGCTGTTGACTTTAGTTCTGTTTGTCTGGTTGAAACCATTCTGTACAAGAGATAATCCCTTTCCGAGTCTGTCGAATTATTATGAACTTTGAGAAACCATCATTTCCACAAATTTATTGGGGTCCACTGCTACAAGGACCCGGTCAGAAATCCTCCGGAGAGACTCTTTCATTTCGGACCATCAAGGATTGCATCAGTTTTGAACATTGGTGGGTTGGTCAACATCCTTTATCTTAGCTTATCCTAAGATGACCACACTCATGATGCCTAAATTATTCGGTTACTCAACACCGACGGGTACCAGATGGTAGTTTTGTTTCACCTCTTCGGGGATGTGGCTATTTGTGAATAGTCAAAGTTCTCAAATTTTACACGGCCCTCAACGCGGACATGGCCGTGAGCGCGGAGGCCTTACAACTGATAACTATGGAGCAGAACTGGTCAGCCCTAGACAGGCAACTCACCTCGCCTACAGTTTGGATTAGGATTCATAAACTGGGTTTAAAAGGGTTTAGTTGCACCAAAGACCACACTCAGAACCTTAACCCAAAACCCTGCTCCATCCTTCCGGTAACAAATCAGCAAGAAATGCGTACTGGATTGCTTTTCAAGAACCGATCACTTCTGCCTTACAAATATCACAAATGGAAAACTTATAATCTCAAAACATACAGCTTGATATTGATCAGACCCTCCTTAAGGATTGCTAAAAATTATGGACTATTTGCAAGCAATCAGAAATGAATTCTTTATTTCGTGGGCCATCCAGGCGTAACCCAATGCATCCTGCGCACAAGTGGTGTTTAAAACAGGAACCGTACTACAAGACGATGACACCCTATCGGGAGGAAAGTTTTGTAGGAATGGCCATTTCTACCGTGCGGTCGTTTCGTATGCTTTACAATGGGGTTAGGGCGTTATCACTGGAGATAGACAGAAGGAGCAATCTTCATCCAGTCGTCGTCTACTCAAGTCAGTCTGATCAACACACGAAACGGGTGCAATTGTCAATGCTAACAATGAGTTGCACACTTACTTTTTGGCTTTTTATTTGAGTTCGACTCGTAGGCACATGTAATCGTGCTGGCGTACTTACTTCAATAACCAATACACTATAGGCTTTGTTGTACGGAAACCATAAAATACCGTGAAACCATAATTGGCAACCAAAGGGGTTCTGTAGGTCACCGTTTACGTTGTACTTCACTTGCCCATTGTTCTGTTTGAGTGGTATTCGTTAAACGAAAGGACGGAGGGCGTAGAGCAACCCATAAGTCATGGATGTGTAATAGATATTTACTAAGCTGAGAAGAAGTATGATGAAGATTAGTTTTGAAATAGACTAGTAAAAACGACGAACTAGATGTCACACCGTTCCCTCATGAACCCACAAGATTTCCATAAGCCCAAATGAAGAACACTAGTTCATGGGTACCGGTTTTCAATGTTCAAAAGATTTCTATTCGCCGGTGGAGTAGAAGCTCTTTCTTTACCAGAGAAAAGCTGCCAAGTCTTGTTCTGGATACCCCTGTAGAAAAACGTGGTGAGTAAATTATCACAAATACATACCGACAAACTTCCGTATCTGCGGACCGCCACCGGCGTGTAAGTTGTACGGGGTTGTATTTCCATTCTGGTCAGCATATGTTAACTGCCTGTTATACCATCAATTCAGCAGTCTCTCATTGTGGAGGGGGGGGGGGGTAAAAAATGCTACAATGGTGTGAAACACGCGTTACTCCGGCCTTTGTACACCACTATAATCAGGTTTGTTTGGAATGGGGATTCTTCTTAATGGTATGTGTTTAGGGCATAGAAAAAGTATGTTTTATGACTTCAACTATATTACTTTTCAACCGCGCACCGTTCTGTTTGTGTATTATTTATCCCTCCAAGCCTGTCACTGATTCGCAGTAGACTATACGTAGTGCTCGTGCTTGTGGGATGCAGGTATTGGCGATGTTGCTGAATATGGGTAATTCGAGTGAACTGCTTGCTTGTTGAGAGTTCGTCCTGTAACTGAAGCCAATTTATGCTGAAAAACCGAGAAGCACCGGACAGCTTTCATCCATATTGGGAATTATCATTAGTGCTGATTGCACGCAACTCAAGGGAGTTTCGGACCCGCGGCCTTCCGGCTAGTAGTTTGAACACCTAACCGTCCGGACTAAGAGCGGCTGATCAACAGCGTGATTAGCTCGCAATTTGACAGGATATAGCGCCGCTCATCCTCCAATCACGGGATCCACTTCACGCGGTCATACGTGTTAACTGGCTCCTCGAGCAACGACTTCTCAGTTAATCACACTTCTCGGGTTAATCACACTGCTGATCAGCCGCTCGTGGCCGAACGGTTAGGTGTTCAGACTACTAGCTAGGAGGTCGCTGCTTCGAGACCCTCCGGAGTTTCGTGAGATGCGCACTGCTGATGATTCCCAATAAGGATGAAACAGCTGTACAGTGCTTCTCGGCTTTTCAACATAGATTGGCTTCAATTACAGGACGGAATCTCCACAAAAATTCCCACATCTCCTCACACTACCAACAACTACTTGTTTGTTCTGCAAACCAGTTTCCACGTTCGGCGAACAGACCAACAACTAAGAATTGCAATTATTCGAACCCTTTTTGTGACAAACAAACATATGCTTCGCATAGTAATAAGATGAGGGGTCTCATAAGAATTAAATGAGGTGGGGCTGTTATCAGTCTCTTAGTATCACTGTGGAGATGAAATGCTAGACTGTTCTTTAACCTTTTTTTTATTGATTTTCTGCATTTCCGGTCGAATTAAGAAAAACGATTGAGCTGACTACATTTAACGCCGCTGATAAATGTAGCACTAACAGGTCAGTGTTTAGGATATTAGTAACCAGCAGGCCTTGGCGAACTTTTCCTCTACAGCGGTTGGGTTTAGTCGTAAGTTTGTTGAGAAGGAACGGTGCATTCATGGGGTAAAAGGATGAACACGGCGCTATGTTTTTTTGATGGTCCAGCTATTGAAGAACATATTAAAGTAAGGTGAAAACCTTGAGGAAATCTGTTTCAGCACCCACCCCCGCAGATAAAGATTACTTTTCTCATTTCCCCAGAGGAATTGGTTTATGGGATACACGGCCTATAATAAACAAAAATTAATGGACATTTACGGAATCAGTTTTGCAGTTGGGTGTTTACGGGTTAAGCCGTACGCTAACATGGGCACTTGCGAGAAATTATCTGTCATATTGCTCAGCCAGCGATGAAACCACCCTTGTTCTCGTTCCAAACCTCAGGCATTTATAATGGCTCGATCGGTCCAGTGTGAGCTACTGTTTGCTTTTACGAGTTACCCGATGAGTGCATGAATTTCTTCGGCATTCTTTGCGTATAGCGGCGAATTTGCTGTCGATCCTATAAATGAGTGATCAGAACAGGCTGGATGATTGGTAACCACATGTGAAAATCTAACAGTTTCGTGCGTGGGAGGTTGGGCGATGACGAAGCGTCTACGGGATGGATGTGTCAATCAGATTGGATAGCTTAATGTTTATTACGCGGCCTCATTAGATAGATCGACAAACAAACAAAGCTGAGCAAATTTTATTGACACATTGCGTCAGTTTGTCGGTAAATATCCCACTACAGTTTATCGAACATCCTTCATCGCCCACGCATCTGCAAGAGAGTTTAAGCACTAGAGTCGCGAATACAAAACAATTATTTTAGGTTATTTTGCCATAAACCGTCGTGTGCAACATGGGATGGGACACGGCTTTTTCTGCGATTTGTTTGGTCGCTGTAAATACCACAAACATTTGGAAGGAGTGGGTGACAGCATGCCCAGCTGGTGTTGCGTAGGTGGATTCACGCGTAGGCTAATTAAATACCCATATCTCATAAAAAGTTTTGTAGGAGCAAATGTTTTTGAATTTGTCCACCACATGAGAAGATATGATCGAAATCACATGTGATGATTCACTCTCTTTCCAATAATTTTCATCAAATCACAGTGGTGTGATTTCCTAAGGCCTATTAAGATAGTATCATCCACTCCGAACGGTCACACCTGCGGAGTGGTCGGTTCACGGGCTAATATGAATAATGTGGGAAACATTTTTGGTTTTTTGCCAACGGCAATAAATTTATTCATTTTCCGAAAGGCCGAATCGCAACACCGTTCTCCCACATATCACGGGATTAAAGTGGTGAAAGTATGCCACAATATTGCGCTTTTCCCATTGTTCGTTTTGCTCCTCTCATTTTGTCAGGCACAAAATATACATCCTCAGCGTACTGTTACCTTGATGTCGTCCTTGATGAAATATCTTTAGAGTCATGGAAAGAGAGTTCTGAAGCGATTGCTGGTGGATAACAGGGTGAACTTTGTAAGTTGGTTGTTTAGGGCATATTAATGCGTACCTACCAGCAAGCCTATGGTAATAACCTTCCGTCTTACCTTTGCAGCTTAGTATGCATCCTCCCGGTTATTTACGTTTACGAGCAAAAAAGTAGCTGTTACGTTCCTGTGCGTTCTCAGCAAACCTGTTACCTGTGCAAACGTTTAGGCGGCAGTGAACAATCAGCCAAATACGAGGCATTCAGCAAAAGTCCCAGGACTCAAAATCAGAGCTCAAATTGCGTGTGCGCAATCCGGTCGAGTGCACGAATGGAAATACGCTTACAGTGAAAATGACGACGAACGATGGCGGTCGTCTTCAGGTATATTATTTCCCTGTAGGGGAATTTGACTAGGTCCTAATCGGTGAGCCTAATACTCTCGTTGCCATAGTCAAGCGGTCAGTTTGTCAGCCACAATGAGGGTAAGAATGTCGGAAGAAGCACCAGATTACCATAATCCGGCTGGGTAAGGCAACATAAGTATTCTCATACAAATCCAGCGAAACTCCAACCTCAGCCCATCAGCTTATACATATTTATATATGCAATGAACCGTTGATGAATTTAAGAGCAGGTTTCTAGATGCAAAGGTTCATGGTCCAGACATGCAGCATTGTACAACAAACTCAGAAGTTAACAGCTAGTGTGCGCCAGATGCCTGTTTGCACCGGCCGGTCACCGACAGAGTGAACAGGGATTCTTACAGCCAGTTTGAACTGAGTCGAGCGCCTGTTTTGTCAGAGGGATAGTGTGTATAAAACTGTCATACAGGTATTCTGCAAGGGTGATCTATATTGGCGGCCTGATAATAATTTTCCTGATGAACATCTTGTAAACTAAGAACGTAGCACTTCTTAGGGGGGTCTCTTTATTCAGGAGACTAAATGGGGATGACTTTGCACACATTAAAGAAGACAACTGCATGAAACCGGGTTGAGCCAATCGGTATTCAGCCACGATTATTCGTATGAGGATATGAGGTGGTATGCATGTGAACTACCTAATATATAATATCAAAAATGATACACAGGTTACGGTAGATATCACTGAAAAATCCGAGACACCGACATGTTTCAAAATGCTTGCTTTTTAACCATGAGATGTAGATTAGTCAATAACTACCTTGTCGTGAATTAGGTGGTGTAATAGGCTACTGAAATCTCATTCACATTCGGAGGAATATGTAGTCCTGTCTTTACAAGGACGACAGTTGTTGCCGCTGGTGACTCAAAACACCACTGGTTCATGTTGCACTGGATACACATTTTTTTGCAAACAATGGAGGGATTTGTGGTTGCTATTTTTCTTACTACTTCAAAAGCCGAAATTTCCTGGACAACTTTGCACCGGCCTCATCTCAGATGGAACTAAACAACAGCCCGCATCTAGAAAATCCAAAGTCCATTTGCGGGTTTTGCCATGCGTCTGGATGCACTTTGCGCACCAACGGTTTGTTTTATCGTAACTTTTCTACAGTCTAGATGCTTGGCATGGGTTGACTGATCGAGTGGTGTTTTTGCAATGCTAGACCTGCACAGCTCAACGTAGCCTTTTGCTTTCTGTTCAGTGGGCTGGACGATCAGGATACAAAAGCTTTATCAATGGTAAAGTGACATCATCACTACGTTGTCGGTGCGTGCGCGTGGATTGCTTGTGATTCTAGGGGCGGTCTGATGGCCGGAAGTACACTGGCATATCACTGCTGATTCGGGTAAACATTCCCACTAGCTAGTTGACTGGCACGTTACCTGGTTGATTAGAATCTGGATTCTCTCTGAACTTGTCCTCTCTGGTTAAATTTACCATGTAGTACCATGTTGTCCCATGTTGTTTAAGGTCTCTCAACGTGATATCACACCGTCATAGGATCATTCAGAGTCATTCCTGGAGAAAAATCAACGTGTATCGTGCAACTTTACCAGTGTGAAATCAGAGGGTCCTAAGAGGGGAAAACCTCTCGAGTAGGCAAAACTCGATGGATCAGTCAACGGGACACGCACTGGATACGTTAAGCAAGCATACACAAGCATGCACGCACGCACGCAGGTGCGTGCACAAGCGATTCCACCCATCATTTCTGAGTTAAGTGGTGTGTGTGTGTGTGCGTGTCACAGACTGGCAGAAAGCAAGAACCTTCTGCAACTACCACTCT
Organism: Opisthorchis felineus; assembly: GCA_004794785.1. NCBI lineage: Eukaryota > Metazoa > Platyhelminthes > Trematoda > Opisthorchiida > Opisthorchiidae > Opisthorchis > Opisthorchis felineus. The sequence continues at coordinate 1,424,546 of SJOL01002419.1, forward strand.
AGTCTGATCGGATACTTGATGCGAACAGGATAGACGATAAAGAAGCAAGTTTGATCTCGATATCCACAGCGAAGAGGACAAGTGCAAAGTTCATGCGAAGTGAAAAGGCCAGCCCAACAGTCATCCGGCCAATTATAGCCTGACAAAAACAAACTTGGAAGGAAAGCGGTATGTATTTTGTGGGTTGAGCATGTCAAACGTATTTCATGTTCTGTCTGAAAATAAGCGAAATCAAAATCAGTCCGACTGGCTACTGGACACAAATTCCTCAGTCGTTTGCCAACAATAGAGCTGTGGGATGTACGATCTGTACTGGCCTTCGACGTAAACCATCTTTCCTTCAGCTTTGGCTCCAATAGCAGATGAATACACTATGACAAAGACACATCCTGGGATTGGGTTGAGGCTGCACGTCGTTGTCAGGTTCATCGAATGTTTGTGAATAGCATCCTAATCTACTCTTAAGAAATTCACCGGTTTTTCAACGTTTTAAAAGCCAGCCTAGCGTGCTGAGGTGAACGACAGACATTCTAAGTAAACCTATATTGATAACCGTTTAATAAGGTATTTCTGTGGCATATGATTCAGTTGTTATTCTATGCCACAAGTTAATCAGCGCTGAAAAACCAGAGAACATTGTAGAGCTCACCCATTTCTGGAATCATCCGAGTTATGCAACCATAGAGTTTTTGGACAGATTCACACTCTTAAAGTTGTGTTCAATATTGGAACACTGTACTTTTCAGTTACGGATGGCTGACTTGTATTGTAACTATCGTGCACCTATGCAGGATATGCCGCCGCAGCATACCGAACGTCGCGAAAATTTATCCTTGATATGACGACTATCAGTTTCTATCAGGGAATCTGAATGCGCAAAAATAGTTGTACATGATTATTCTCCTCTTTTGGAGACCCAAAGTGGACATTATTCCCTAACTAAAATCACTGAAATATACACACTAGGAAGAGCCTCGTTAATTAGCCGGATGGCTAGTTTGTGAGCAAAACAAAACACGAGAGTGATAGTATCGGTGAAGAACTATATTGAATCTAACTTGACCTTATGATAATTCCTCCGTTCATTTGCTTACTCCACCCATGTACTCTTGATCTCCACTTGTTTTGCTCATCCGTACCGCCATTCACACTGTGCCAAAGGCCGTCCTGTCCGACACTGGTATATTAGCATGTGTTTGTGTGCGCGCTGCTGACCTACTTGTCCATGCGTGTTCGTGTCCCGTTTGCTGAGCCTGCCCTGACTTTCTTTCTCATGAATTCCATGTAACCGCAACGCCAGTCAGAATCATGAGACTGCCTTTGGAAGGGACGACCGCAACCCACACTACAGAGCCAACATTCCGCTCGCCGTTGTTTGGCGTGCGGACGTTGACACTGCACTGTGCCTGTCAGTGACATACTCGTGCACTTTTTGACGCCACGAACGTTGCTTGCCTTTGTGTAAATAGTACCGTAGACATTCGAAACCAATTGTTCCTCTTCATATTCGGGATCGTCAAACCTAAGCTTCACTCAAAGTTCCTAATCGGGAACCTCAACACAATGAAAGTAAGGATAATTAAACTTCATTTGTTTCAGCCCGATTGACCGCCAGCTGTTGGGCGGTACCTCTCTGTTCACCCGTCTTTCATGTCTACTTCGAATATTTCAATATCCTTTTAGGCCAGACCACGTGATTGTTAGGCGGATGAAAGGACATTCGTAATTTTGGATATCCCTATCATCAGAAAAGTCAGAGTGAACAGGTCGGATCTGATGCAGCACGCCGGTACAACGGTGACTGGTGACATCAGTGGCCACTTACCCAAGCAAGGCATTTGCTATTCCTGATTTGTCAACATACAGAGATTATAATCGAAAAGTATATCAGGATATTGTTATCACATCGTCTTGATGACGTACTTCATGAACTTTATACACTTATGGAACTTAAAGCAACGCACGTATAGAACCAGACAAAACAATCTGACCACCGAGAACCGATCAGCCTCAAACACGGGTCTCAGTACACAGTGCCAATCAGTATTTTCACAAACAACTTCCGTCGTGATTAATTCAGGGTAGGAGCAACCAAAGACGCCAAATATGATATCTTTCCCTAGTTCAGGACCAGTCACTGAGATGACAAGGCAAAGGTAAATACAACTGCCACGACTGTTTGAAATGGCCGACCACAGCTTTTTTCCTGCTGAGACTCTCACACGTATTTAGCTACAAAACAAGCTGAATTTAGCTGAAGTAAAGATAAGGCTTCATAACGAAGGCATGTTAATTTTGTCTATTCACCCGGACCGTTTATTTTCATTTTCATTCACCCGTATGAACTGGACAAAGGGCTTTTTTTTCTTCTTTGTGTGTTCCCCTCTAAATTCATCGTCTCAGAATTCGGGTACAGCTCGTTTATTGTTGTCACTAGACCATTCGAATGGTTGTTGGTGGTAGTATAACAGTTTTTTCTATTTAAATGAAAATTTACCACGAATTTCACCGCTGCTTCTTCATTGGTCCAGTCAACCGTATACCTACGCCTTTACTAAGCAGGCAGGTTTATGACCACCGTGGTTTCTACGACGTCACGTGTACACAGGGTCGAAAACTTATCGACCGTCTGTGTTTGTACGCACCAAAAACAGAAGTAATGACTTTCAGTCCCCCTCGCTATGATAAGTCGAAAGAAAGTACTGGGCCATTTCAGCTGAATATGGCATAAGAGAGATGCCTTATTTCATCGACTCTTGACGAACTGCCCAAAACAAGTCAGTTTCTTTGAAGTTGACACGAATGATTAGAGATAAATTACACACGACCTGGGCGTAGAAAGATTTAGGAGCAGAAGCACGCCGTTTCTCATGGTGTGAGCATCTGGGGAACTGGCCGGTGCTATTAAGACTCCATCGAGCGATTCAGTCTACTAATATCTTGAATTGCAATAAGCAATGACCAAAACAACCGAACCAAACAACGTTGACCCAAATCCGAAGGTACGTAAAGTGGCTCACCGTAATACACATAATTTACGACATCTGTCACTTGTACGGTACGTCTTCTGAGTAACAATTATGCCTACCATAGACTCTCAGTAGTTGTAAGCTTAGTGTTCGGACATTCTGGCTCCATACGCCTGAGCAGAAATCGGTTTTCATGCCAGGCAGTTTCGGCATTACCTGATCTATGAAAGAGGATAAGCCTTTTTGGGGACACAAAGGGCCGAATTCGTAAGTGCTACTTCGCTCATCCATCTACTATCCTCAAACATGTTTAGAAATTTGTTCAGCACACTCACAAATGTTCACGGGAGACTACCCACCAACTGTCAGTCTGTAAAAGATAGCCAGTGTGGCATCGTCTGAAGGTAATCCTAACAGCAGAAGCTTCACTTTTGATATCTTATGGATTATTGTGTAGGTTCATGAATCTAAGATTAAAATTAGCTGCTGTAGACCCCTCAAAATTCGCGTTACGCACGAACATAGGTGGGGTTTCTTCAGTGTACGTTTCCAGGAGTGGCAAATTCGAGGAATCGGGGTTTACGCTTAGGAATTTAACATAGAATGAAATATAAATGGCCGTGTTCTAAAAAATTAGCAAAAAGCTACGTTCACTGATCATTTTAAACAGTTGGGCACGCAACTTCACTAATTTATCTCAGTACCATTGAGAAAGGTTTGGGTTGCAGAGAGATGAAAATCAACACTTTTAGTAGTTCCACGAAGTACTGCGTATCAATTGTGGAGTTGTACGCAGATTTTTAATAATCTTTTAATAATCTCCTAGATTACACCGACGAACTCATTATTCTGCTTGCTCCTTCTGCGAATGCCACTAAAAATGCGCGGCACCACGAAAGTGTAATCTATTCGATGGAAAGTTGATTTCAAGGCCAGTCGTTTGTGGCAAAGCTGCGGCACGCAATACTCATCATATTCACCGTAAAAACAACCGGGGAACTTCCGACTTTAAGCCAAATACGAACTGGACAATTTGATGATCTGGGAGACTGACAATTCCGCTTAGTACTACCCAGTCCGAAACTAACAGTCAGAAGCACATGCTACTAAGGTCTGTTTACTTTTGAGCAGTCAAGATGTAACAACTGGCCAAAATTCCCATTTTGCTATATCGAGAAATTTGTCCAGCATTATACCACAAACGAAGTACCTTACGTGATGGACGTCATTGTGCAAGGTCAATCAAAGAACACAAAGTAAATAATGACGGGATGTTACGGCATAAGACAAGCGTGAATGAAACTGTGATTGGAAGCCACCAAAAACCATTGGTTTCAAGTTTATAGTTTAAGTTTATTCATTTACTCATGTTCAAGGTGCACAGTATACAGGTATAAAACCGCATCTAACCGGTTTTTCAATACTCATTTCCTCACACACTCTATGCCCTTGCCACAGAACCGAGGAGTTACCACGCAAGGCAGTAAGGGATGGAGCGTTCCATGAGTAAGCAAGGAACATTGTTAGGACGCGTTCAGGCACGAAAAGTGCATGTGCAGAGAACGATCCGCCCCTAAGGTCACAATCGGTCACCACACGTTCCGGACAGCAGGGGCGTGGTCAGAGCTTACCAAACATGGCTTAGCAGCATGCGACCAGGGAAGCAGGTGTGAAAATGTTCACGTCAGGAACATCGCAATTGGCTGGACAAAAACGAACAAAGCGAGTGACCATATTTGGTCATTCAGCCATCCTATATATTTAGTTACTAGCTCTGACCTGACAATACAGCCATGTTCCTGGTTTTCTAACTTCTACTTACCACATAGTCTGGCAAGCCCAGTTCAGACGTAACCAATAGGCGGCCCCACGATACAATGAGCACATGTGCAAATCTAGCGGAAGAACAGCTCTGGGGTTAAATTTTATTGATTGAAACAAATTTGGATCCATGGTGAGTCTAAACACGGCGACCTGTGGTTTATTTCTGGTTACTTCTGGAGATAACGAAGATGCATTTAGTTGTAGATAAGTTATCGTGACCGGCAAGTGTGATGTGAGGAATTAATGATAAGCGTATACGACTGAAAGTCACAAGTCTCACCAAATCCAGGATATTCGCAAGAAGCAGCTAGTTTTATCTACTGGTAACGTAAGCTGGGAGAATATTTAAGGGATAAAGGAGAAAAATGAATAACTTGTACACTGCTGGTCAATCAATGTCGGATAAATCCATCAATCTGTGTTACTGACGATGGAAATAATGAATCTTACTTCCCAGCGAAAACTACTGCTAAGAAAAATCATAGTGGACATGAGGCCATAACGTCTAGGTCACAGCTGACGGTTGAGAAAGTCCATTGTCTGGGGCCTACATCTGAACAGTTACCTACATCAATAAAGACAGTACTTTCACTTTTCTCGAGACGTTTCGCGACATTTGTTGGTATGCATCAACATCACTCGTGTTCGAACAGTACTTCTCTCATTTCAGGCGGCTGTAGTAGCTAGACTTTAGAGCTGTTTGGCAGAGCACATTCCTGGGCGTACCGGAATCGGTCATCTGATGTGTGGTGCAAAGCCCTTTCAGTGTTATTCTACCACGGTGCTCTAAGCTCACTTAAATTACTCCAGTCAAACAAAAAATATGTCCGATCTTATACATTTATCGGTTAATGGAATGCTAATTTCCATAGACATCTTAATCTGCCTGCCAGGAAGAAGTAATTTGTGATGGTTCATCACCCAAATGATAAAAGTGAGGCATTCCTTGAAGGCAAGTTAGGTAGAAACTACAAAATAAGGCTTCAACAATGTGGTTATCAGAATGAGTTGCTTAAGTATTTGAAATGTTGCACTGAGCAATAAACTCCAAGAAAAATTAGTTACAATTCGGCCTTGTGCATAGTGTCCTATAGGGTTCTCTTTACCTTGGCGCTCCACTAAGAACAGCTAGGTCGGTCATTTTCAGGGAAAACAGCGAAGTAGGTATTCGGGTCACCCTCTGAAATCAAATTCGTTTCCAGTTAAATCTAAGCGAGAGGGACTAGGCTGATTTGAACCGTTTGATTCCCAACAGACTACTGTATCAGCTAGCCTCCGGTGTTTCTTTTCTGTGGCAGTTACGAGGTATTAAAAAACAATCTAGGACAACAAAATCTCCATAAGCTAGCTCTGTTGGCGTTTCGTCCACTTCCAAACCGAATTTGCCGCATTCCAGCATTATTATTTAGTGGAACGATTGGAACGTGAGTGCAGTAAAAAATGAAACATCAAAACCCACGCATTTTTTAAAAAAATAATCAGTTCATTGAACACCATTCCACTCTGAATGGAAACTTTACGACAATTGTAGCTAATCACACGTTTTGTGAACAGTAGATACGTTTTAATGGCGCATTCGAAAATGATTGCATCATTGTAGCATGTTTTTTCGCTTGATGTCCATAACAAGTAATCATGCCAGCGTCCATTATGTCGCCTTGATAGTTAGTTCCATAATGGAAGCGACCGAAATAGCACAGCGTAATTCAGAGTGTCCACCTTTCAGTGAATCTCTAGACGAAAGTGCATGGGGGGTGGGTTAAAGTAGCCGTGGATGTAACGAAAAATCTGGCTAGATGGTAATGAAAACATTGCTGCTTGAATAAACCAAACATTATTTCTTATCCTTGAGCCATTTCAGGAGTGCGAAAGGCAGGAGGAGCTGTGAACAGCCACCTGGACCATGGTACAAAATGTTGTAATACTCTTATTCTCAATATACCTGTGTGGTATTTGCAATAGGCTTAAACCTGCCCATACAAGCTGGCATGTTACGATGAGGGTAAGAATAGACTTATCAGGATGACGCCTCATTGTTCACATTTGAATCCAACCCATAGTAATCCACCAAATAATTTTGACTTATGTTGCTGGAAATTAAACACGTAAATAAGCAGGACGATTAAATTTGTTATGATGAAATACATATTTGCTTTCCACTTTGGGTGCTCTGGCGGTAACTCAGCCTACATACAAAAAAGGATTACATAAACAAATGCACCTTTATGTTACAACAGTCGTTGGGTGGTTATATCATCTGGGTCGCCCCATTTAATGCATAAAACCTGGCGGATGAGTAGAAAGGTGCAACTCCTGACGACTCCCACCTTTCTTCATTAGTCTCTCGTAACCGCCTCTCACCCAAATTAATGTTCACACTTCCGTAGACCTTGTACTTAGGCACTTCAGGAACACGCCCATAGAAGTGACCGATTGCTCACCAACGCGCATTTCTACTCTTTCACTTCAAAAATCATATCTTTATGGTCCAACGAGCTACTTTTGCGCACATTCTTGACATTCAGTCAATAGAAGCTTACCGCATCTCCGGTCCAGTAAAATACACTTTTTATGAAGCGGAAACCGCCATGTTCTCCGAAATAGAACTAGTCGCTGGAGATTTCAATGCACAAGTAAAATGCTTCAGCCATCCGAGGCACGATTTGGTGACATGTCCAGTTTCGATTGAAGATGAAATTTCAATGTCTGACACCTATTAATTCACAATACTCCCTAGTTGTTCGTCGACAGTAAAGGTCTCGGGTCAATGGACGTCTTTGTGTTAATTTGCGTTCTCCCTATCACTTGAACAACCGTGGAGCCAAACGGATTATGTAGACATCGGCTACTGGTAACGAGGTTCAGTTCACGGCTGCCTGTCTTTCTGGAGTACATAGGTAGATTCAGATTATGATCTTGTCTGACGTAAACTTCCAGTGATTTTTTCAAGCAAACTGAAGAGGCACTCACTTGTTTGGTATTCGGAAAACAACCTGGTTCATCAAAATCCACTGTGTGGTATTTTAAGGCCGTTAAAAAGACATTAACTGCAACTGGGAGAAGACAACAAATGCTATACGTGGTGTTGGAAAATTGATATTTCATGCATTTGAGCACCCAAATACTAGCCATTGCTTCTCACAACAGTCGCTGTCATTCCTTGATACGACGCATCGTATGCCTTCGGAGCTAAGGCAACATTTTCTGGATGGCATTTTAGACGTGAAATCAAATTAAATCCGGGTGTCCATACAGAGACGTGGTAGAACCAGAAGGGTCAAGAGGTGTAGGGAACTAGCGCAGACGCAAACGCGCAGAATGCGCAACTCAGTAGAAATTCAGAATAGATCAGTCATTAATTTGAAGCCACTTAAGAGCCCATCAAGTGAAGCGAAAGCAGACCATGACTCCAGATGTCTTTCAGTCAACAAATCACAGAAACCCACTCAACCGCACATTGACTATATCACCTGGATTAGTAACGCCACATTTTCAAGCATATTTCGGAGCTCGACGAACACGTTACCGACCACCTGATCAACCACCAGTGGGCAGAAACTGTTCCAGATCAAAATTGAGTCTTGGGACACCGCGAGTTGATGAGCTAGTTTCAGATAATATTGATAACATACACGATAATAGCCGCGTCTTAGCCGCTGGGTAGAGTATATTCAACGGTCGTTTAGTTAGTCTATCTCTTTCGTTCGGCCCGCTAAACTGGAGCCACTGTCAGTGGGTTTAGACACGCTCTCATCACTAACACGCCATCCAGACTTGAAGCGCCATGGGACTGCCGGGCCAGACGATCTTCCTCCGGTATTAAGGAAGGATGGTTTTGAATCCTTGTTTTTGTCCTGACAAGATTGGAACTAGATTGGAACCGTATTTTGGAACAGGGAGACCTTCCGGAAGATTGGGGCCAATCATGTATCATGCCCCTATTAGAAAAGTTACGAAAGGCGACTGTCTCAACTATAGAGGCATAAGCATAACACCTAGCATAATGGGGCTACTAGCTTCAACAATACGGTGACGCATAATCCAGAAGCGTAAGACTGAACGTTGAGAACATCAACTAGGGTTTCGTGCATGTGGAAACACCTTCACGTTAAGTCAAATGTTAGAACGCCACCTTAAATATCACCGGCCTTTCCCCCCGACTTCAGTAAGCCTTTGACTCCGTAGGTGGATCAGCTGTTCTACATATACACAGCCATGTTTCTTATTTCCACACTTGCGGTCTTATTAGAACAGATGAATTAGCAGACAGGATGAACAGTTATGGGTTTCTCACAAGTAGTACGGTTTGGCAGGATTCTATCTTTTTCCACTTATGTTCAATTTTATCATCAATAATATCATGGAGTACGCGCCTCAATGGATTGTGAATCTTGGTACTGAAATTACGCCCAGAGAAAGATAAATAGTCTGGGACTATGTGGACAATATTGTTCTGTTATATGATGGCTATGATTTACTCTGAATAGAATTCCTGATCTACTTCCCTTTATGGCGTACAGTCAACACTTTTCACGTGGAAACATCGTTCTGGGATTTTAAGTCCCCATGAATCCCTATAAGACTTAAGAAATGATAGCTTGAGTTTGCTGACCGCTTCACTTATCCGGGTGACGACAAGTGCACCTTGAATCAAGACGTTAACGCATGCCCTCCTGAGGTGCGAGCAACAGTTGCAAACTTGCTTCAGTTATGGCGTCAGAATCTACTTTCATTGAAATGTACAAGGCAATTGTGAGAGCGGACTCACTTTACGGTTCTGAGTCTTGAAAGATCACTGAAATCTAGGGAGTAAAACCGTAATGAAACCTCTGGTCATGGATCTTTTTGCCGTATAGCAAGCATTAGCTGGCTGTGCGAAAATTGCAATGAGATTGTGCACAAGTGAGTAATTTTTCGATAAATACTGGGGTAGCCAATAAAACGCATAAGTCTATGGTAGCTGGGTATCTGGGTTAATCCCACTGGTAGTGTCTTACTTTAATGCGCTTCTGAAATGTTTTTAACTCGTTGCCGTCCCACTGTTTATGCACTTCGTTCTTGGTTGTTATTCATAGGGAATTAAGACTGTTTTTACTTAGTTCCCACTGTCCTTTATTTCAACTCTTCTTTATGGCATTTTTAACCGTGCCGTCGTGGCAGCTGGCCATCATTGGTTACCACTGGTCTACTGTTGTTGACAATAACAATAATAATAGCAGTGACACAGTTAATTAGTTTCATTTCAACTAACTTATCACCCTGACCTCGATACACAAAAAAAATTATATCCGATTCGCTGATAAGCAACCTTGGTGGTTGCTTCAGTACCCCCGAGTGTTGGGCTTGCCTACGCAGAAGCTCTTCTTTTCTTTGTCCTCATCCAAAACGCATTTTTACCTCCCGTTCTTCAGGAGTTATGCGTAGACAACGGGAGCAGCACACATACTCAACAGACGAATAAAATCAGCCAACCGATGCTTAGGATCTTTAACCATTGATGGAATTCTACGGCAAGCCCGTGAATGCACTCCAGCCGTATTGGGTGGATAAAGTCAGTAAATGTGACAGTCAACTAAAATAGCAGTCCTCCTGAACAGCACTTTGTTTTTTCGTCGTGTTGCACGTCATACTTTATCTAGCAAAGCTAAATGTATGCCCTGGAACAGACCTCTGGCACTGCTGGGGAAATTACTCATATCAAGCTCCAAAGAATCATTCTTCTGAAAATGTGGCATTCCCCGACGATTTAATCAACTGGCAAGTCAATTTGGACCCGGTCCACATGTCTCTCATTGCAAGAGGTTAAAAACTCAACCGGAATATTGGACCAGATCTAGCTATCGGATTGGTGGGCCAAGAGGAACCCGGTTAGAAGCACATCAGGAAAGGTCCCAGGGTGGTACCCAGAGGGGTAACGAACAGAGTTCACTGTAGCAGGAGAGGTAGAGCCGAAAGTTCACGGTAACGTTGACCAATCACCACGCAGGTTAACGGACTAACCAATCATAATCAGGTCTAAGTCGCGGTAACAACAATTATATCGACACCATCAGAACTACCCAGCCCAGCGAATAAATCGACGACCATTTGTGTTACCCGACCCCCCAAAATACTCCTCAATAGCAAACAGAAGTAAATTAGGGCCAAACAACAACAACAGTGAATGTGGTCGCTTACGTTTGAGACTGTTCATCCCCACCGAAAGTTTCGCCTTTTTCCTAACATAAAAAATCCAGCACAATCTTTCTTACACGACAGTGTGGACGAACTACAGCACTTTCACTGGGTACAACAACACCATATGTGGTGAAGTGTAAGGACCCAGAAAAAAAAAAGAAAATTACTGCAGTTCGAGCTGGAACCTTGATGGAAATAGTGTCATAGTAGGAATTTCAAAGCTTACAGAACATCCCCACCAACTACTTACAAATCTACTGGGCACTGTCTTGTTGCACAAAGAGGCTTCGGATAATTGCTACACTTCAATATTGCGCCAAACAAAGTCGATAAAACCAAGTACATCAGTAGTTGGTCATTAGTATCAAATGGAATTCCGTCCCACCGTCAGACGTGTCAATCAGATGTTCGTTGTCTGCCGGCTCATGAGAGGATACGATGGCCTTATTCGCCGACTGTTACATTGCCTTAGATATGTTCAACCTTAAATCATTATGGACAATCATTAAATGGGACAAAATACCAATAAATATCAAACTGATGGGATCTCAGGGTGTGTTTTCGTGTATATAGTTAGAAAGCAGAAGAATGTCTGGCGATGACTGGCTAATAGCAATGTTGTCAGTATTCTCCGGTTATGCATAGTGGATGCCAAGTTTTACACTCTGCCAATGGTTTGTAATGATAAAATAGGTCAAAACATGTGTCAAACTCGTTCCCGATAGTACGCCTTCGGCCGCAGTCTTTTGTAACGTTGTCCTAGAGGGAAAAATTAGGTAACACTTTTCCGAATGGTACATGTTTTCTGCGTTGGTGTTTTTTCAGTGGCAATTCCCAACAGTGGCTCGCTTTTGACCTGATTTCTAGGCACAAATTGAATTCTGTGACGTCTATTGTGTCAACCAAATTTCCTCAGTCTAACCGGACGAGGACCGTATCCATCACAAAACCGCTTATTTTGGAGACGACGGAAATCTGTAAGGGGAAGACAGAGGAATGGCGATCTCCGATTGAACTGTTTTACCTGTTTGTGATCATTTTTGATCGGTTTGGAATGGGTGCTTCGATTAAAAAAGCCAGTTTTAGTAGCTGCGTGCACACGCGTCAGATATCGTTCCACTATCGTGCAAGATACCGTCGACATGAGCCTTCGTTTACTGTAGTGGATCTGTGGATAATAGCTGCTGAGTGTACGTAAACAAATCGGGGTGGTCCATGACTGTTCAATGCTAGAAAACTCTGTGTTATTGAAACGCTTCCTTCTGTGTATTCAGCCGTCACCCCGTAGCCAGGTTTGGCATCTTACGTAGCCCTGTTTGCCAGACTTGGTTTCACAGAGTAGGCTTTGTTCGAACGTCTACAACAGGAGCTTGCCGAGTTTGACAGCAGGCAGTAATTTGAAAAGGCAGTGACCCAATATAGTCGTATCACAAGTTTCAGATTCCACCCGTGCTTGAAGAAAAGTCTGGCCTTTTATCTACTGCTTATTGCGTTTTTTAACACGTAATGAGAGTTTTTGGTGTGGTCGACGAGCTTTTTAAAAATTCTGAGCCAGACTCCATATCTCCCAGCACAGAATCTCACATGTATTCCGATTGACTATCACTTTATTGTTCATATTCATCTAGTTAATTCAGCCTACGCAGTATCTATTATTTCTTGCAAAATAATCCCTAGCAGACAGACTACGACACCCAAAATGGTAATCATGTGTCCCCAGAGTGGTGGTCCTTTTTCGCTAGATTGAACAATAAATCCTATCGGACGGGGATCACAGTTTAGTAGCGCCCTGCGCAGGTCCGTCCTCGGAGGGCCCACTGTTGCGTAACATACAAATAGATATATTCTGTCACACTATACTCTGCGTACGAGCTGAATTCGTGGACAGTATGCTTTTTAGTATCATGAAGTCACTTTGGACCCCCTAGCACGACTCGTCTGTTTTCGAGATAGATCTGCCACGCGTTTTGTAAAAAGAACCTAGCCTATAGGTCAACAGCACAGAAAGCGGTGCTGACCAGCTTCTTGGTGCTCCTGTCTGTCACTTTCATTCGCATCACAAACAGTTACTCAATGCCTGTGGTACATCCAGAAGTTAAAATATCAGTAATGAGACCCAAGTGACTTATGATGCTGCAACACACCAGCCAAAGTCGGTTCGAAATCCTCAAAAACAGGAACACTATCCTACCGGGTTAGCACGCCATTAACCGACCCTCAATGATCAATTTTTCGGGAACACCGAATCAACGAGAAAGGAGTAAATAAGATTTCGCACATGGAGGCTAAATGAGTGGGGTGTTTTTCTGGACCATTCCATGAGGGGCTGAGAACTTTGTTGGAGCCTAACCTTCCGCATCACTTTTACTTTCGGGCCTCTCATGCCTAGTGACATTGGAGACCACTGTTTGCCTGACCAACTTACCCCCATACTACTGTCTTTTTTTCTTGTGCGACATAAGTGGTTCCCTGAAGACTTCTTCATGCAGAGCAGCCTAATTTGACCTAGCAGGGGGAATGGTATCTTTTGTGATAGACCATCCGCTGCCTGAGAAAATAGTTTAGTAATGTCATCGTCCTCCGTTATTAGACTTGCCTTATAGGTAATACTATTTTCCAAAGACCATTTTTATCGTCCACAAAAATCCTCACTCCGTTAGGAAAACGGAAACATACGAGGACCACCTGGATTTGCACTAGACACAGTCCCCTGGGTCAAGAGTTGCGCGACATTTTTACCACAATTAATCTTGCTTTCTCAAATGACATATATACCTTTTCCAAACAACAAGGATATCGTTACCCTTATTTCGGAACTCTATTTAATCTTTGTGGTTCATTTACTACTTTCAGTATGAGAACGACTAAAGCAACCGAATAAGGAACGAAAGGTAATCAAGTAGGCTTAAAACAACTTCTTTGTCGACGCCAGCTTTCGTCAACCACACTTTATATACATGAGACTTTATTTTGTTTCTTTGTGTCGATCAGTTCCGCCGGGTCACATAAAATCGAAAAAAAACATGACATTAATCTAGCGAAATACACTCATTTGCAAACAAATTTGGTTTTGCGAGAGACTCACCTGGAACCCGGCTGAATCTCTCGTTTGTGATGTTTCCAGGCAACTGAATGTGCTGCACCAGGCCGCCTCATGTTTCAGCTGCTACGATATTCGAGATATCGCGATACATGTATATTTGTAATGCACTACTCATAAGGTTGCTGAAAGTTCTCCGACAGCCTACGACCGGTTTCGCCCTTTTTGGGGCTCATCAGGTAGGCGCAGTCCCCGAGTTTCCGTCAACCCTATATTCTACTTGAAACCAAATTGCACGAAATTAGCGAAATACAAAACATCACAAACGAGAGATTCAGCTGGGTTCCAGGTGAGTCTCTCGAAAAACCAAATTTGTTTGCAAATGAGCGTATTTTGCTGAGTTCGTGCAATTTTGGTTCAAGTAGAACATAAGGTTGACGGAAACTCGGACTGCGCCTACCTGATGAGCCCCAAGAAGGGCGAAACCGGTCGTGGGCTGTCGAAGAATTTTCAGCAACCTAACGTATGACACTAATCTGGTTTTATGTGAAATCATAGTCAATAGCAAGGAAAATAAAAAGATGTTTGTCGTGGTAAAAGTGCTGGAGATTATACGAGGAGTTTATTAGGTGAAATGTAGGATGGTTTCTTTAACATCGAAAGGCTAAATTTATCGTTTGTAATGAGAGGTAGGTTTAAAATATTCTTTGGAGATTTCTTCCTGTGAGTGAAGTCAGCCGAAAAGCCGAAAAGCAGAGGAGCATTCTAAAGCGGTGATGCTGGGAACAATCAGCAGTGTCCGCCTCATGAATCGCCGGAGAGATTCGAACTCCCTGGTGGTGGTTGGAGACTACCTGTTTGTCTATGAACGGCTGATTGTCAGTGTGATTAACCTGCACTTCGATGTAAGTCACACTATTTCGTAACCAAATTGTACATTTCGTTTTATATTTATCTCCCATTCATATTGGTTTTCTTGAAGTCAACCGGTTCCGGCCTGCACAAAACTGCGTTTATCACAAGAAAAATTCCTCTGGATCACAAGCAAGATTAGGATCAACCTCACTGTCAGGCAGTGGAAATATAAAAAGACAGAAGTGCAATCCCCATTGGTTTCCTCGACGGCCTTAAATTTTAGACGCATGTAAGACAAACAGCGTTTTTATACAAGTTAGCTATTATTTCCTATTCAAAAATACTCATCAGATAAAGCAAGCCTTTCCACAAGTACACCATCAGAATCCAAATTTTGACTATACTCATGTTGGGATCACAACAACCGTTTTTCCTGTTGTTTCCGTTGTTTCTGTTCAGACTGTTGTAGATAGTTGCACTTGGTAGTCCCATTACGGACATGGCCTATATTTGACCATGTCCGTAAAGTTGATGTAATGAAGAAAGAAGGCGTTTGCCGTGTTCTACATACACACTGTGATAACTGGATCACGGACTGATGAGACGGAAATCGGGTCATTTGTTCCATATGGTCGGATCGTTGACGTCGTAATGTGTCCTTTGACCAACCGGCCGCGGAAATCGAACACATTCGGGACAAACTAATTTCCTCCATTGCAGCAATCGGATGTCGCTTAAGTTTAGCGTATAATTATGATCTGAGGTGGTTTTGTGCCTAGATTTTACCCCATTTCCCTATGGGTTTCAAGGTCACATGGTTTTTGAAGCGGTTAAGTACCCGGAAGGGATTCGTTGATAGCATGCTTTTACCTTAAGTGAAGGGAATGTTGGGGAAATCGCCTTCTAGACAGCAGCTGAATACTAGACTTGAAGTCAGGAAAAAATCAGCAATATCTAGTTGGTTGTTGGAGTCAAAATCGTATCATGTATAGCCCATCATATCCACGTTTTCCCGAGTCTAAATCGTTCAAATGGTTAGCCAGTTATTTCTAGGAATCATGCCATGTTTAGATCTGTCTGAACACTTACTCATACAAGTGCGTCCCCAAGGAGGCGGACATAAGCGAATATCTGTACGTAAATATTTCCAGTCCTTCTGTGTCCACACAGTGGAGACAAACTCACTGAACTGCCACCTTTTAGATTACTTCTCTCGGTCCTCATGTGATAATAGCCTTTCTAGTCAATTAGTGAGGCGAAAATTCGGCAAAACGCTCATGTTGCAACCGTGTTACATTAGGGTTGTCAGGTTGCTGGTATTTGCGAGTAGTCAAGCGCATGAATAAGCCACATATCTGGTGTCTCAGATATGTAACCTAAAGCGGAATGCGTTTTCCTCGCCCACAATGTGTAAGTAGTACAGCGGGATTGATAATAATCGGCAAATATCTTACTGATATATTCACACTTTTCAAGGTCCGTCAGAGATGAGCTAACCCCAGTATTTTTGAGCAGTGATTTCCCAACATGGGCAGTTGGTTAAAAAATTTTCAGGGGCAAGTTTAACTTACAAAGGAAATTACCATCTACTGTTAACCCAAGAAGCGTCTCATCTTGCTGTTCATGCTGAGATTCCTCGTTAAGTCCACGCATACGCTGTTCTGCAGACAGTCTGATACCACAGGAAAACACTGCCTTTAGGCACTGAACATAGGAACATCTGTCAGAAGGAACTATATTTCGTTCTGAAAGGCTCACTGATGCACATCTTCATGCATACGGCTATTTAAAAAAAGTGCATTTTACACGCTGTTTTACCTAGAACGACGGTGCTTATTTGATTTTCCCCTGCTTATCTATCTTCTACTTCCAGAATCATTAGCTCTCTGCCTAGGTCCGCCATTTTGCTTACAAAGTCAACCTTCCACGTCACCAATTTCTTAAACTGCAAGTGCGGACACCTAATTCGGCAAGCTATAATGACACATTTCCCAGCTGTTTTGTCGAATCCCTTGATAGGACCCGTGCAACAACTCGACAAAGTCTCGCACGTGATCGTGTGAAATGCAGCACTATCAATTGCGCAATATATCTTTGAGACTTGTGACAAAGGCGCTTTTAGGACAGTTGTATAAGTGCACAAATTGAATTTCCAGCCTGTTCTGAAGTGCACATGTTCAGCGTGCAGAAGAATCAGTTGTTTTGACTGTCGCAAGGGAACAACTCTACCCCGTCGAATCATATCGCACCCAACCTTCCCTTTTTTGTCTCTGTAAGTCCGCATGGCAATGATTCTGTTTTCTCCCATGTTTCCAACTAATATATGCAGAAAGCAAAAGAAATGTCAACATCTCTCAAATGATGTCTTTCATCTGTTCTTGTGACTCAAACTGAGAAGACCGAGTGTTTCACTTAACAGTGGTGTTAAAATTTGAGGACGCTCCATAAAAAGTGGTGCAACGAAACGTTTGTTTGTTGTTTCGATTGGCCTTTTACTAAGGTACTCACGGACGTTGTTAGTGACCAGGCTCGTTACAACAGCAATTGTATTTTTCACTGGTTTTGTGCTACTAAAAAACACGATTATGAATACTTCTACAATTTGAGAACTCAGTTTCTGGGTATATTATTCACGAATAGTGGGAGAGTATAGCAGTATTTCAGAAGTTTTAAATTTCTTGGCCTACTCCTGTCAAATGTACTTCCAATTCACTACATTGCAGTTGCAAAGTTGAACTAGCAGGTTCCGACGCAAACTAAATCCAACTGATTTCCAGTTCCATTCGAGAGTAAGACACTTGCAGATGTCCAACAAATCACCGTGACATAAGGTGTGTGCATGTAGTACAAATGTTGGTTTTGAATTTCTAATGTGGAAAGTTTTCGGAGAGAAAACACAGTACCCAACTTTATTAATGTGTAATAATGGTGCTGTTCAACTGGCGGAGGTGAATTTGCCGAATGATATAGTCAAAGGATGAACACACTGACAAATTTGTCGTGATTATACAGCTGAACTGAAGAAAATCCGCACTTTCCGAAGAAGAACAACTGGCTGATTTGGCAGCACTTCTGAATAGAAAGACAAAACCATGTTTATCATAGACAAGCAGCAACGTCTAATACCTGTAATAATACCAGCTTAGTTTATTACACCGGCTTTTGTTGTCCAATCAGTTTTAAACAGGGTTTATACAATCTGGTAAAATACTTTTTCTGATTAGAACTCTGTACAGTCAGTCAATGCACTATTGCGGCTGAAGTACGGGGCATTATGGACGAAATGAGTTGAACGAAAATTCTGTTGTTCTCACCAACTTCGAGGTGGTTCAACATGCGCACAGCTAACTTCCATAAAGTACACTTGAAACAAACGAAGGTTTGTTGAATAGAAAGTTCAAAGCAAGAACATTCCATATTACGTAGCACGCGGCGCTCAATTTGCGTGATAAGATCCAAGCCAAGTTGGATTCGAAACTCCACACATTTGTCGTATTGCAAAATCTCTTCTGAATATTTTACGAGACATCGGTGGAAAGAAAGACAATTTTCCACCGTGTAGAACACTGACCGCACGAGTTGCTCAATCAGTATTTTTCGAAAGGTCACTTTGCTGTCTAAGCTAGTCGGTCCGATGGAGCCACAGCGATGGAGCACCGAAAACAGTGCTCCTCAAAGAAAGAAGGTTAAGAAACTTAGATAAAACCACTCTACATCAAACAGAATACTCCTCCTATTTTCCAGCAAACTCATGAGTGATAAGTTTCGTCAAGAAATGCGTTGTTATCTAGTCGTGCCAAATGAAACATGAAGCGGCGCTGTTCAACACTTCCAGCTGAGGAATATAATAAAAGAACGATTCAGGTGAGCCTCTGGTTAACAGCCATGTAATTTGCACATGAGTGTATTTCGCCAACCTTGGCTAATGTTCTTAGTTGACTGGTATTTGACAAATGGAGTCCATGAAGTTAGCCTTAGTAAGAACCATATGACTTCAAATGTTTTGAAAAATATTTTCGATAGATGCGTGATTTTTTCGTTCAGTTCCAGGTAGTGCGGGAGGGTAATTGGGAAAGCGCAACGCATGCTCGCATAGCCCCGAATATGATACGTTTTTCCCTACAATTTGTGACCGTTCTTTACATCTCACACACACGCTCAGTTACTTCATAACAAACAAACACAATTTCCAGGTAACTACTTCTGGGCCGAGGTCCCCACTTAGGTCGTTCATAACGGAACCTGAATATGCAGCCAGACAGCGCACGAAAAGTGTCAACCCAAAAGCCCTGGACAACTGTGATATTACTGTTACGTTTTTGACTGACGATGGTAATCCGCAAACCAACTGATGGCTTCATAGTGGGATGGTGGCAAGCGTGAGGCTTACTTCCACTTTCTGAACGTTAAATTTGATAAGTACGAAAACACATTATTAGCGCTATTGTTTGAAAGCGGCTAGCGCCCTTTCGATCAACAAGACTGAAATCTGGTGCAACTAACCTATAGCACGCTAATCCCGGGGAACTACACCACCGTTACTCTGGAAAAGCACAGTATAGAGAATCACACTCGCGCTGAATTTGACAGGCCAAACTTTAACAAAAAGGCCGTGTCATCGCATAGAATAGTTTCTCCAAACAGCCTAGCCGAAGATAAAATGTTGAACGACGAAGACCTGATTTACGGAATGAGAGAATCTGATAAAGTCAACGTGTTTTAAGCAGTCGACCAAGCAATCAACCCCCTGGGCTTTCAGCAACCATACAGGTAGTTTATTCCGCCCGGAAGTACTGCGCTTTCTCGCAAATTGTCCCAACTGAAACATGAACCACGTTCATTTGAGGAATATCATGAAAAAGAGACTCAACTGAAATTCATTTGAACCTTTCATTAAAACCTACTGATTTTGAGACAGGGAGATCATTTCGCAAATCTCAGCCAGTTTTTGGTTCAGGTAAAACTTAAGGTTGAAAGAAAAGTAAGGACAGAACCTACCTGATAAGACTTAAGACGGGTAAAACGGCCGTGGGCTGTCGAAGAGTCCTCAGCAACCTTATAAGTAGTGTGCTCCTGTTGGTCTCCTAATCTTTGGCTCTCTTAATGCTTGGCACATGACAGTGGGACAGCAGACTGCATCCGGTTCGCTTTGCTTTTGCTGTACTTTGCTCCTAATCGTTCGACAGTCCATTATGTTACCTATGGGTTTTGGACATGACCATTACGAGGGGGCGTAGTTGAATCGTTGTAGTTGTTGGATTTTTGAGCCCTTATGCGTGTTTTTGAGTAGTTGTTGTTCAACTCTGGGAATAACGCACTGGGAACTTAGGTTTCTTCATCATCATAGATGACAGCACCATTGTCTTCACTATGGGCCTTTTGCCAACCTACTGCAAACTTCCCCAAGTTCAATATGGCGATCTGATAAGAAAGTGACGATATCGAACCGAATGGCATCGAGTAGCCATCATCATTGGAAAGGGCTAAATGCTCCCGTGAATTGACGCACAAGAAATCTTTTTTAACTACCCCACTGATTTAGCCGGTAAAATGAGCTACAGCAAGCAACTGTTCGAGTCCCGTTTTAAACTGACAGAACTCATTTCGCTTTGTTTTATTTAGAAAAGAAAGTGATCTGATCTGATCTGGTTGTATTGTTTCCGAGCATGAGTAGATTGAAGCGGAAAAGTGATCCGCAAAGTCTGTGATACTTCCTAAGTAGAGGTTTTCTGAAATGAGCGCCTACAGGTTATAAATCATGACGTAAAAACTATCCTTTTCCGAGAGTTTCTTAGTTCAGAATTCATTATACGCTGAAGCAATGCGGGTGGCATTCATATAATTTCTCAGGTCAATTTTTTCGTGGTGATGCGATTGGGTTCTGGGCTCAGTTGAGCCCGCGTTGCTGTATCACAGGCAGAAAATATAAAAGTATGAACAAAAATGCTGTGGGTCCAAAACTGTACAAAGCTGAGTAATGGACAGGTCACCCGCAAATCTTCCCGGTGGCGCTATTCAGGGACATTATACACATGTTCTTGAGCAACGGTGAAAAACTGCAATAGAGAACCGAATTTTAACGTAGAATTTGTCCTGTGAGTAAACCCACTAGATGTTTAATTGCCGAGAAGTACGACGCAACCGTTCCGTCCTTATTGGAAGTTACCATCAGTGCCCATCTGACGAAACTCGAGGAAGCTTGAATTTCTGACCTTGTGGATAGTAGTGAAAACACTTAGCCGTTAGTCCGTGGGCGGCTGGTCAACAGTGTGATTAGCTCACCTGATTGCATACACAAGACCGACACACTACTAACAGAGGACGGAATGGAAGGGTCTTTCTGCTATACGAGATAAAATGACATACGACAATATGTTCAGCCACACTGGTAAAGTTTTAATATCATTAATTTCTTCATTGATAAAACCGCCCACGGTGGTCGAAACGTCAGAGAGTTTCGTTTACTCTATTTGCTGTGCAGACACCAGCACTTTCACTATGAAGTTTATGAAGAGAAGTTTATGAGAGATTCAGTTGAGCCTCCCGTGAAAACCCAGTTGATATGCAACTGAGTACATTTTGTCGAGAAGTTTATGGACGTTAGAAATAGGGAGACGATTTGGTAGCTAATATGCAACTTCGAGCGTGAGAATTTTGCGGGTGATATTTAACTCAGTCATAATACGGAACATGCAATCAATCTAAAATTTAGGATCATCACATATCCATTTCAAATTATGCTTGCAAGAAATACAGTCCGACCAAACCACCTGTTCCGAGTACTTTGCAAATTAAATTATCAACATAAATGAGTTGACTCCCCTTCTAGAAGACACCCGAACGATTATTTCATATTCGTCAGATTTGGATGACGGTTCAAATGCAGCCAAATTTGAGGTAGCTTTCCTGTCGTAACATGGTTAATTCTATGTTTCAACATCACCATCATCAACACATAACACCAGTGTTCAACACTGACGCTTCGCTGACAGGAATAGCGATCCGCGACTGTTCCTGAAAGAAAGAGACCTGTTGCATCTTGTCCCGGGTGGAAGTGCTCGGTCAAGTGGGAGTCATCGAAGCTGAATATCCTGTACTCCGTCGTTCGTTGTTAAAACGTTCTATACACACACACACACAAAACAGGAGCGAACCTCAAATCTTTTTCGAACAACGCTTTTCACATAAAGCCCCAGTTCTCGGGTGAATATGGAGATACAAGAAAACTTACGAAGGAAAAAAGGCAGCTGTTCGGCAACTTTCCCTCCGTTGGACCATCGAAAGAGTGAACAAAAGAGTGATTTTTTTACGATGAATTTTAAAAGGTCAGCGTTCCAGTAGAAACCACGCGTGTAATTATGATAAAAATTTAGAACAGGGTAAAAATTATGACATCCTGTTCTAAGTTCATATGACCTAAACCGCTGAGTGCGTCATGCAAATATTCTGAGGTTTAAAAATGAAACAACAATTTTATGTACGTGTTTCAGTGTTACCAGCTTACTTACATAAAACGGTCAAAAACTTTTTCTGCTGTGACAAATGTACCTATGCAAAAGATTGTAATACGCTAAACAATAATGCGACCGCACTGCAAATGTCAGTCAGCTTCCGTGCCCTAGTTGCAGAAAGTCAGCTCGCATGGCATGCATACGTCACACTAGTGCTTCTAATCCACATGCATAAGCATCCAGGCCATGACAGCAAAAAAAGCATCAATTCGAATCTGGTAGGTGGCCGTTTTAAAAACGTCACAGGCGACGCAGATTTGTACGTATGTGACGGATTCGTATACTGTCGGCGCTTTGAACAAAACCTCAACGGATTATCACTGCCGCGTAAAACTGACTCTCCCAGCAGCACACCTGGCTTCGGTTTTTTGTTTGTAAGTGTTCGAGAAACTCCGCTGAATGTCGACGCTAGCGTCAGATTTGTTTCAAACAGTGGGAGCGTAATTAAATATTCGCGTGTGTATTCATGAATAGCAGCGTCAACACCGGGATGGACAGGAGGTCCTGAATGAATTTAGTGCCATTAAAACACCAAGTGATATTTGGTCATCAAACAGAAAAATTAGCTATGCTTTGTATGCGATACGTTCGGCGTTAAGTTAAATTAAAAATATCGTGAAAAAGTGCAAGGGTTTCAAAAACTATCATTTCCTCTCCGCTCCGGTGTTAAACTGTTTCATAAGCTACTTGACAGACAATACACAATAGAAAAAAGGGTATTGACGAGTGGTAAACACTCTAGGGTTTGTTTCTGACTTTAATGCTGTTTTGTGAAATCTTCATTCCAAGACCACAGGAGATTCAACAGTCAATTGTATTATCTGCTGCGTCCTACACTGTTGCTGATGTATACAAAACTGAGAATATTGATCGCCGCCGTTCTAAACTGAACTTTCTTAACGGAGGATCTCAATACGGAGCAACTAATTACTACTTGGTGTCGGACGTTTTTATCACAAGGTTTTTTGTGAGTATACAATTGGCATGTTCATCCTACATCCAAATTATGTTATAAAACCCAAACTGAGAGAGGATTATTCAATGACTTTCCAGCTAACGAGCTACTTTTCTCCTGATTTGCACTGCGTTTGCATCCCTGCCTACTACAATCTAGTTCAACCTGCAAAACTTTAAATCATCCTAGAGCACTTCCCCGGGTGTATGTTGAACAATAAATTTTCATATCATTATCAATTGTGAGGATCAAGAGGTCTTGCCAAATTAGGAAGGAACAACTACGTAATTATTACTACTTATGGTACCTTTTCCTCTCCACATTCGGGTATCTAAGAGAAAAAAATTACCGAATAATTCTGCACGTCATTTCAGCTCAGACTGTGCTTGCGGAACAAAATAAACTCCACAGTAGACAAGGAGCGACACCGCAGTAGGTCCAAATGGATTTGTTTCAGTGTGGTCACTGTCCAACGGATGCAATTTTGTTACACTTGACTATCAAAGTATTAATTTGTGATCGATTTCCAGTGGTGTGATGTTATTGGTCCGCAAAATCTTGAACAGGGGCATGTGAAACAAGTTCACTAGAAGAAAATGCCGTGTCGCTATTAGAGGTGTACTTTGGCCTCAGTGAACCTTGTTCAGTTTTTCATATCTGGAATAAAGGTGTGACTTTAACCCTGAGAAGAACATTCTAGTCCACCAGGATTTGCTCGTAAATCCAGGGTCCACGAGAGTACAGGGCACGTAAATGTCGTGGTAAAACAAGGTGCTAGTTAAATTTTTCAATGTAGGGGAAAAATGGTTTCCTGAGAAATATTAAAGATCTAAACTTTTTAGCCAAACTCTGGTTAATTCATTCGAATGAGATTGGAGTGCCAGTTCGGGCACTGGTCAGCAATGATCAAAAAGGCAAAAACTGTTATCTGGTACCGTTTTCTCGCTGTCGCACCCGACACATAAAATAATCAAATTGGCATAAACACTTGTATTTTATTTGGAGCTGAGAAGCTTTCACTATCTGCGTGGAAATACAGTTTGATATGTGGTGAAAATGAGCACTTGAAAAGAGCCCGAAACAATTAAGTTGGAAGCCAGGAACAATTTTAAGATTGTGGCATTATTGCTGCTATGCTGATATACGTTGATTGAACTTGATTTACCCACCTGTTCTGACATCTGCTCCCATGAAGACGTGAATTTCATATTGCGTTACATTATACCCACACAAAAAAGAAGTAGAAAGAAGACAACTTGAAAAAAATTTGGCGCGTGTTTACTAGTTTTTCAAGCGCTTCAAATCCTCTTTTCAGAGATAAATGTGAACGGAGGGATCTCAAAAAAGTTTTTATCATTCCTATAGAAGTTTCCGCGCGAACTTATGAGTAGTGTGTTACGTCGCCATATCGCGATATCTCAAACATCAAACCAAGTAAAACCTGAGACGGCCTGGTGCGGCACCTTCAGTTGCTTAAAACATCATAAACGAGAGATTCAGCTGGGTTCCAGGTAAGTCTCCCGCAAAACCAAATTGGTTCGCAAATGAGTGTATTTCGCTAATTCCGTGCAATTTGGTTTCAAGTAGAATATAGGGTTGACGGAAACTTGGGGACTGCGCCTACCTGATGAGCCCCAAGAAGGGCGAAACCGGTCGTGGGCTGTCGTAGAATTTTCAGCAACCTTATGAGTGATGCATTACATCTATACATGTATCATGATATCTCGAATATCGTACCTACTGAAACATGAGGCCGCCTGGCACAGCATATTCAGTTGCTTAAAACATCATAAACGAGAGATTCATCTGGTTTGCAGAGCCGAATTGGCTTGCAAATGAGAGTATTTCTCTAATTCTGGAAAGAACTTTCAACACAATATCTATTTACTAGCAAGCAATCCTCACGGCCCGGTCCACTGTTCGTCATAGGTGTATAATTTTTAAGTTTGATAAAATTAGTGGGGAGCTGACACAAGCTGACTTTGAGACCTTTGATCCCGTGATAATTACCTTAAGCCCAATGAGTTTACGACACTATTTCCCATTAGCCAAGTTTGGTAGCAGCTATTTGACCCGCAGGGGGTCCGAGAGTCTTTATCTGAAACCAGCTTTAGTCCCTTTGTGTAGTCCCGTTTGATGCACCAACATAGTTCCTCGTGGAAATGTGAGTGAAACGATATGACTCATTCATACCGGAACTGACAAGAATAATTTTCTGAAATCAACGATTTAATTCTTCAACTGCGTCTGCCCTCTAAGATGTCTGGTGAGGCGAGCACCATCCGCAGATCTCCAGTCAGCCCACCATAGTATCGTGATCAGCTGCATCCGTTGGTCAACTTTATCCGTTACATATAAATGGGAAGTTTATCCTACGTAATTGTCGCTCCTCACAATGCGTATGATTAGTTTTAAACTGTGGGCTTGGAATTTATTGAACTCCGATAAAGAAGCTTCCAACGGATTTTTATAGAAGCTTATTTGCTTAATGCGCTTCCTCATTAGTGTGGCTGATTGGTTAGATGCGGCGAAATTCATTGCATATTTTCACACGAACGCACTGTCGAATTCCTTCTTTACTTTACACGCAGGAGCTAGCAAAGGATTGCCGAATGTAGGATAGGAGCGATTGGACCAACCCTGGGTATTCAAGCAACCTAGAGATATCAGAAATAGATTGAAACCATAAAAAACAATGACTTGCTCCGAGTCAGGATAATCTACTTTTCAAGGCCACATAGAGCTATTTACGATCGAAAATGTAACAAGTGGAGGTGATTTCAAGTATTTGTCAGTAAACTAGCGCAACGGCTCAATTATTTTTCCTTATCTGGTGAGAAGAACAATCTACAAAATGGAGTTATATCGTTTCTCCTTCCTTCGAGGTATCCAACAGCAACTTGTTTGGAAGGTTATGTTCTAGTCTCGCTCCTCCTGTACCGTACGACCTCATCAGAAGCTAGTGTTCTGTCTACGTCCTCGCTTGCTAATATGTCGTCGCTCCGATTTCGTTTGCTGACTGAGAATTATAGGCTACTTCAAACTTGAGGGATGCACTGTAACTTCTAATGCGTTTTGACGTGCAAACCTACAAAAATAGGGGCGATATATAAATATAAACCAGGTGAGTTTTCGCAGTAGCTCAGCCATTCTTTGGGCAGAGAAATATGATTCATCAAGTGTAGAGTGGTGAAAATAAGAACCTCTCAAAGCCTTTTATTTTGTGACTGGTTAGTTGAACACAAAGCCACAAGATCAGATCACTGTCTACAGCTGAATAACACCAACTTTTCGTGATATAAATATGTGCTTATGGTGACAGTGTCTAATGCCTACTTTGACTCACTGTTTGTCCTAACTGAAAGAGACACAAATTTTTTCCATATTTGTAGTGCGAGATCTACTTCATTTTTAAGGAACCATTCATTTGTGCGAAATGCTCCTGTTGATTTTCAGTGAGGTACCTATCTAAACTGAATGAAAAATGAAAATAGCAGTTGCTCAGTTATGATACCCTTAAAATCACTATCTGCTATGCTTCCAGAAGAAGCACGAGGGCTGAGACACTGCCAGAGTGCCAAAACTTAGACAGAAACGGTTGAGATGATGAGACTGGATTCCACCCACGTACATTCCGGGTGGGAATTTCGTTCTGGGCCGCTACGCTATCTCAAGCTACCTCATCCATACGTGGAGCGATCTAAATAGCTAAGAATGTAGAACACCAGCCAAGCCCTAGTATCAAACATACTCAAATGGATGCGCCAAGTTGCAGGACTATGTGTTTTGTGGTAAAAATGAAAGTAAGCGGTGTTAAACGCCACCAGCGCAGTAGACCGAGGTTTTTACTACTATATAAGAGATCCAGTTGGGCAGTTTTCAGTAGGTCATTCTGAAATCACCAGTGAAAAATTACGCCACAATTCAGTTGGTAAATGGTTTTTCTGCTTTCAAGGGCTATTTAAGCAGAGCATTCGGATGTGATGGTCGTCTCCCTCAAGGTATGCTCATCCGTAAAACTATTTGTGCTGAGAAATGTCAAACGGTTTGATTTTTCGGCTACTTGTGAATTAATCAGGTTTTTTTACACGACGATTTTGTCCCTAACACATGGCAATTGAAGTTTTAACGATCACTGTTATCAGATCAGAGTTGGTTCAGTCTAGGCTATTTGGTACATTTACAAAAACTTTTTGATTTGTTTATTGGTAATCCGCGTGTCCAGTTCTCATGGCATTTGGGGTACCTGAACTGGCTTTTATGTATGTAGTAGCATTTCACGGTCAGTTTTCATCAGGTCAACCAGTGTCATCCAAAAATCGTCTAACATCTCAATGTTTTTTTCACTGCACGTTCTTCCGGTGATTTAAAGTTATCGGGATTGGTTTGTCTGATTGCTAGATGTTGTTAGCTGGCAATCGTAAACCAGAATAAACACCACAGGGCGATAAAACGTCGGTGAGATCTTAACTGTCATAAAAAACAACCATCACCCCTGAGCCAGGTAGGAAATTATCCGGTACACTACAGTGAACTGACAATCAATTCGGAGGCTATAGCTTCGAAGAGATGACCTGACGAACTACTCCCATCTTGTACTGGCATACCCATTATGTTCAAAAGGTACAGCTTTATGGCAAGAAATCTGGTCATGCTTGAGAGATTCAGTCGGGATTTAATTGTCCCTCATTAAAACCAAATAGGGGTATTTTACGAAGTGGCCCTACAGTCATTTGAAAATTCCGCCGAATCAAGCTTCTGAATGCACCTATCTTGTCGTAGACAGTAAGTCATCAATGCGTAAAATTTAACTGATGAAAACGGCCGGCGTTCTCATGTTTTCAAATAGTCCAGATTCGTGAGTTCGTTAGGGCCGCTTGCTCTTCAGTGGTAAGCCACTTGAGCTTTTGTCGAATTGCAGGTGGTCAGTCGCCCGCAGTGAACTTTTGCCGGATTTCGCATGTTACACAGTCAATGCAATGCAAAATAGTCGGATAGAACTGCACCTTCAAAAAGTACGCCTTTTCTTCGTACAGGAAATCTACTTGTTTTCACTCTGAATGTGTCACGGTTCCACTTCTTTGGTTGTCCCGTCGTCTTCGTGTTCCCATTGAACTGTCAAAAAATCCACGGGATTTGGAACATTTTTCATGCAAACTGGTAAAGCTAACAGTAAATCAACTCATTCATCCATACTACTCAGTTCAAAATTAACACTTAGCCAGCCACGTACAAATTGCTTCAAAAATGCTTAGTGACATGGACAAAAAATCAAACAAATCTGTCTTGTGGAATATATATGTGAAGTTCCAAGGATTTTAGTGGATGTCTGCTGTCCTGAATAGGCACGTATTCTTCAGAAAGTGCCTTGTTGCACATCGTCCGCAACGCCATCTTTGAATTGCGTTTTTCTCTGTTCCCGTGTGCTGGACCTGCTGTAGGCAACCACCTCAGCTATTCTCACATTCTTGGAAAAAGTCGTAGCACCTACATCACTACTTCTGATTAGAATCACGGAATAAGTTATCGTGGGCATCACTCATGATAGTTTGTTTAAACTGACCGCACACATTACGTGTACTTTGAGGTCAGCGAATACTTTCTTAAATAAATAATTTCTTCAACTAAAACTCATGTACTATTATTACGTTCAACGACTATTCCGCCGCTGCTAATTGCTACACAGTGTGTTGAAGATGTGGCATTTTGGCGGACACTTCTATTTATTTCGAGGTTATACCAAGTATTTAGTTTATACTGGTAACAAGTGTGACAGGAGAAATTACCAGTATGGTAAAGGTCTTTTGAAAATAAAGCATAGATAAGTTCAGAAGGTAAGCCCATAAATCTTATGAGAAACGTTCAAAACGTTCACAGGATAGTGGAATCTTTTTAGCATCATTTCTGTCAGCTCTGTTCTCCACAGGACCCTTGGTTCAGAACTTTAGTCAGGAGACATCCACCGAATGATTTTTAGACGATTTGTGACCAGTTAATAAGTGTTTAGAAAAGTCAGACCGCTGGAATAACTCATTTTGATCTCCACAGAAGCGGAAAATTCCAAGCTTTAAGTTGTACCAGATCTGGATTACTTTGGGAGCTTTATCTCACAACACAATCAGCTTCTCGAGTGTGGTCACCTACCACATTGTGGCTAATTTTGTCAAGTGCCACTAACTTTATTAACCGAATAAACGAGCACCTGAACAACGTAAATGTTTCAAATAAATTAACTGTTATATTGAGCTTGTTGAGAAGACTGATACAGTGCGTTTTTGAATTCAATGATTACAAGCATTCCATGACCCTCATCATTGTTGTGCCATACGAAAACATTCACTTGTCCCGGCCTACTGATCTAAAAATAAAAAGGAAGTCTGCAATTCAAAGGTCTGTTGCTAAGTCGGTTCACTATTCTCAATAACAGTTGCAAATCACGGGTTGGGGTTTGATGTCCCAATGTGTCTGTTCACATCTGGAACGCTGTTCATGCGAAGTAGATGCAAAAACACAGATTAGTGAATATAAGAACCACTAACATTCGCAGACTAGACAAAAACTCCTGTGGTCTGCTGTGCGGAATGATTTCAAATCACCAGCAAACAAATTGGATGAATGAACCCTCGAGAGTGACTGAAAAGCCTACATGTCACGTACCGGGTATTTGATCGACTGATTTGAGGAGTTTCATCCAATTTTTATCCCGAATCTTTACTACAACAAGGATAACTCAGTGCATTTTAAAAAGTGCTTTTTTAAACCGAACCTTAAAGCCTGTGTTTCCCTGCAATGGACCGTGTTCCTACAGGAACTAAGTTCAGTGAACTCACTATTGCCTAAATAACAAAAAAAAACCAAGAACGTGACGAAAGTCATCCTATGGGGAGTATTCTTCCTTGGCAGTTCAGACGACTGTTGATTATTGCTCAAGACTGTCACATATGCTGACTGAAGTTAGTAGTAAACCACTGCATCTTCCTCACCACCATCCTCGCTAGGATGGAGGAAATTATATGACCGCGTCGTTATCATGAAATCCTAAGAAATGGCGAAAGGTCACCAAGCAACGATCACCAAACGAACGATGAAATCCCATGAGTGGACGTTGCGCTGTAGTACTAAGACCCCTACCGATTTTTCTACCCTTATCAGATAATACGCTAACCCAACTTTGTGTCAAACTGCAGTTGAATGTTACAACGTTCTTCGGATTGCAGCGTTTCATCGTAAAAAACACTAGAAGTGGACAGTGCTTCACTCAGTTCTGGTACACCTGCACACTCTGTACTGCATCAGCATGTTCTTTGTTGCAAATCATAAGACACGTCGAGGAAATCTTTTCCAATCTTAAATGCAACGACTTCACATATTCAACGCATCCACTAATTTCGGCCTGAAGAAAAACTTAAGCAAGAGACCCTGTTTTTCTTCCACTGTCCAAGATTTCAGGGTATTTTTTCTCCAGAAACCCATTTTTTGCAGTTTCAAATTATTTGTGACTGTGAAACAAAAAACGTGAGGAAACGTCCCCTTTCTTCGTGCTGGGGTGTTGTTCAATGTACAGAGAGCTCATGAAAGATTTAGTGAAGATATGTGATTTCTGGCAGAAGTAGACGTGTGCTCAAAATCTGTCCACTAGCGATTTTGCCCTGTTTTAGAGCCATCAGGTATATATAGACCCCTGTATCTAGGATAGCCGAACCCTGACTCCGACAGCAAAATGATAGAAAATTTAGCTGCATGCACGTGTGATGCAATGGAAAAAACAAGAAAAATGAATATGTTTACAAAGGAACCCCGAAGGGCATTATGCGAAAGATTGTCAGTACGCGGCGAGGGACTCCATCGAGTCCGCAGCTTCAGTTATTTCATCCTGCCCATGAACTCAAAAGCAACTTGTAAATTACGATAATACCCGTGTTTAACTGTGGAGTGACGGAACATTTGTTTGTTCGTAAACGTTTCGTGAGCTAATTGTGCCGCGATGTTTTCGAAAACAACAGGGTTCACCGTGCCAGATGATTCAGAAGTACGTGCACCTGCCACGTCGCATTGTCCTTTCGTGCCTGAATCACAAAAGTGCCGCGGTACTGTTGTTTACGCAGATGCTGCACGTAGAAGTGTATCATGCAGTTATTTACGCCATCAACGAACTGGCCATCGAATTGTAAACAACTCGTGGAAATTGGACGGTGTTAGTGCCAGGATGCTAAAAATTAGATTGATGATGCTCGTCTGTCTCCAATGGAGCTCGCAAAATTTACCAAGCGCCAGATCAACAGCAAAATCGACCATCCAATTACGAGTAGACTCTGGTCAGAGTGATCGCAACACATTAGCGTTGACGTGGAAGTTATCAAGTACTCTAAACAATTCGTCAAAATATTTTGCAATGCTTCAAAAACGATGCCAATGGTCATTTGCAATTAATTAGCCGTTTGTGGCGGTATCTTTTGTAAGTGGTGGAAAACTTTTTATGTTCGAAAGTAGCCAGTCACCCATTATTTCTTCTGCAACGGGTCAGTAAAACTCTAGCAAACCTATTGAGTGTACAAACTACAAGAAATCAAATAAAAAAGTGTATTCATTACGTTTGCATGCAGTTGGCCACCAGCCGGTTTACTACAGCATCGTTTGTTACCATAAATAATG
Organism: Opisthorchis felineus; assembly: GCA_004794785.1. Classification (NCBI taxonomy): domain Eukaryota; kingdom Metazoa; phylum Platyhelminthes; class Trematoda; order Opisthorchiida; family Opisthorchiidae; genus Opisthorchis; species Opisthorchis felineus. The sequence continues at coordinate 1,456,529 of SJOL01002419.1, forward strand.
TCTGATCTTGACAGTGGAGTGTACGTAGGACCCGTGTAAGCAGTCATCTTGGTCTTTTTAGAGGGCATGTGTTCGTTACAACAACATTAACTTCAGCGCAGTGTGACTCCGGCATTTGAAGAGTTGCACTTAACTTAATAGCTTTATCCACACTTGCAGCAAATGTAAACCTCTTCAATAGTGCCTTTAGTCATGAATAGCTTGATATTAGGAGTAAAGTGGATGTAAATTTAGCGATATGTCGGAATATGTGAAACTGTTGTGTCTCTGGTGATGTTATTCAAAAAATGCCCTAGAGTCTACACCTGGCATATATATATATATATATATATATATATGTATATATATATATACTGTAAGTGTTTGTCTGTCACCGGTGTCTAGACGACTGCAGGCGGGCGCATAATTGTGATAACGCATGGTTTGCGTGGAACAGGATTTCTTACTGCCTATGACCTTGTAAATCCAAAGGAAAAACGGAAAAATTCGCGGTGACATTTTAGGAGCCATAAACCAGCTTAGGCGTGGTGACAACGCGGTAAGCATTGACACCTCTTTGAACAGTGAGGTGCTGATTTCGGCAGTCAGTTCGGTTTGCCGTGATAATACACTTTCTTCAAGCCATATCATGTAAAACCTTGTCTGCCGGCTGGTGCCCAAGAAAATCCATTTCCACTGTAAGGTAGAAAAGAATAATACGACTGCAGTGCATATACCTTCGTTTTGTTCGGAACCGGAGAAAACGCGCTTCCACGTTGGATCTTTCATTGAAAATTCGCGTCAGATTTAGTAGTTTGGTTGCCCACGAGTCAATTTGTGCTCACACGGGTACACCCACACAAATTAAGCACTTTCATAAATTTTCAGATTTTAGTATGTTCGACGCTAGCTGCTAGCGTTGTTGGTTTTGTAGAATGGGAATAACATGGGCATCGAAACACAGAACTACTAGGTGGATGATTTCTCAGCAGGTGCTGCTTTTTAGAACTAAAATAACAATTTTTACTCTCTGCTCCAAACTGAAATATCATTCCGTTTAGCAAATGTTTCGCACTGTGCGATGATTTATTATACGTCTCAAATGGTCCAACCAGAGGAGCCGATCGTGGATGAAGATTCTCTCGGCTCCGTAGAGCTTTACGTTTCGAAGCATTTGGGCACTCGGGAACCAGTCTGACAATTGAGCGAACACGAGGTTCTACGAACACCGCAGTTGAAATCGGCCCGAAACCTGGATATGGGGTCGGTATAGATTCTTTGCATAAAATTGTAGACAATACGATATCAAGATTCAAAGTGCGATTTTGTGTTTGCAGGGCGAGAAGGAACGCAACTTCCCTAAATTCGAAATGCTTGCACATGCGTTGCGGTTCAATACAAGCTGTTTGTCGGTGCAGCTCTGTGATTCATTGAACTAACTCTCAAAGTAGAGGGATGACGAAGTTCTTTTGGCAGTTCATGAGCCGAAGAACGATTTACAATTCTGCTCTGTTTACTGGAGAAATCATCTGAAAGAACAACAATAAACCATAAACCGACCATTTGCTTTCGTGTCATGTTTTTATTTATTTATTTGTAGGCAATAGATCCATTATGAAGTTCGGGCTACTGCTATAAAGTGACCTTATCCCTAAACATTTTTGTTCGGCTAATTTGCCAGTAAATCAGCTGGAATTTTCCGGACACTACAAAGTAGCCTAACATTAGAGTCACTGTCACTGTCATTTAAGCGACAGCAAAAGTCTGGTGCACCTGTAGCATTATATTCAATCCCCATAAAATATACGTACACAATGTACATACTACCGGGTAATCAGACACCGAAATGGATCCCTTCACCCACTTTACAATTTTTCAAATGTGCCAAAGATCACTTGCAATTAATGAGCCGTTTGTGGTGGTAATTTTTGTAAGTGGTCAAAAACTTTCATATTCGAAAGTAACCAGTCACTCATTAGTTCGTCTGCAACAGGTCGGTAAAACAAACACCATGTACCCGAAAGTGAATAACCCCGCCAAACTAAAATTAAAATGTGGAAGGCACAACCAGCTGAATTGTTTGACAACAGAACCAAACAGGATTGCATCCACTGCATTGCTTCAGTCCACCCAAATCAGTACAAGGTCAGTATGGTTTTCAGTGAAAATCAACTAATTCCTTGAATCCTACTGATCTGTCACGTATTAACTTTTTATTAAAACCATTTTCATGCTCCGATATTGGAAGTTCTATTAAATCCGCTTGCCTGACCAGTGGTCAAATATCAACCAGTCACCCACTAAACCGACCACGAATAATCCTAGGAATCCTGGTATGCCTTGTGAACCACTGCCCAAAAGAACAAAACACGGTTTGTAAAAACTTCCTGACTTTTCCGGCAGTAAAGAAATCACACTGATGAGCAGCCATTGTGAGAAGCATGTTACACCGAAAAGTAAAACAAACTCTAGCAAGTGGTTTCAATGAGAATGAACACTACCGGTGACCTTGCATCGTTTTCACAATAGGATGGACACCATTATCCTCTGGACACCCAAAATGTTTTGGTCCCAACTGCTCTAATGCACAAATAGATTCAAGCATCCGATTGGTGATAACGTGGGGTCTATTTCAGACTCCCACTTTTCCTAAATGAGGGGCCTCCATCTTTTGTTTTCAGCTTAAGAGTGTGCCTTATAACTAATCTTTAAGGACTCATCAGCAGTATAGTCAATTTATCACTAACAGCCTACGGGATGACACTAGATGGTAGAAAGATTGCACTTGTGCCCTTCAAAAGCATCTTTTGATCTCCTTTCTTTGAGATGTCTTTCTTTTAGACACCTTTCATTTCGATATCTTTAATAAACAAACCTCCCCCTTGGTTAAAAAGCTCACTTTTAAAGCAAGACCAATAAAAACCATTTTGTGACAACTCATCTGTTAAGTGATATTCCTATCTTATCAACGAAATCTTTTTTTGTTTGAAGTAGTTCCTGCGACATATCAAACAAGGATTCAAAAACAAATAGATACTAACGGATTATTTGTGTTACGTTGTGGGGGAAAACGTACCATGAGCAGACTTTCTGGATTTAGTCGTTTTTCAGTCAAACAGTTTCTTTGGTCAGGCTGAGTACTAACTGAATGCTGTTCTTCATATCTCGTCTAGTAAAAGGCAACAGATAGAACCAATCTTTTGGACGATGTTCAGAAAACTGGTATTGATGAAATGATCACTGTTACATCAGGTGTTTGCGTGAATTTTTTGCGCTTTATTTCATCGACGGCGCCAACGCTCTGGGTTGGCGACGTTGCCTAAAGTACAATGATCCTCAAAATTGCCAACATCTGCCCACATTTTCCGAAATCGGAAATGGGTTTTTGTTGGCTGGGCGTTGAATCAAGCTAAACTAAACGAGATTGCTTCTGAAGAGCCAGCTTGTTGGCTAACGGTAATGCGATTGACTATCTTCGATGTCGAATAATTATCCCAAAGGTGAGAAGGTCAATATTCCTTATTTCCTAGATGGTTATTAGCAGACGCTGAAACTCCCATTTTTGTTAAGTTCCTTCCCAAGCGACAATGGCTGTGGGAGAGGGTGGGTATAAGTCAGCTATCCACGGAAGTTGCCAGGAAATTTGTATGTTATCATATGATCCTTTCACTGAGATTTGGTCATCTTTTGTTCCAAATGAACTACAGCTCGGGAGTCGCGGCTATTAAATTCCCGTCCAACATAACCAAGTGTATGGTTAAGACTACTTCTTGGTTCTTCTGTTATGTCGGGATATTATGGACTTACGGCTTATCAAATTCACTATATCAACTTTCTCTGATAAGTTCACACGGAAGTATCAGCCGATTGGATGATTCCTTCGGATTACTGCCACGGCCAATTAATCACACAGCTAAGCATTTTGGTCGTTTGTGGTGGTAGAAGTACTTTTATGCGCACATTTCTTTCATGTGATCTAGTGTACCATTTAGCAAGGATGCACCATCAACTGACATATTGGTGGAATGATTACCGGGAACGATAAAATGTTGGAAACTTGACACACGGATATTCACAAACGATCCACGTGATTCTGTCTGGTAATTGGTCTAATTCACGGATCTGTATTATTTCACGGTAGAAACATCATAAAGCTACAAGTGTGATAACTCTGCTCTTGCGCATTACATATAAAGAAAATCACACTGATCAAATTTTTTAGAATGTGTACTATTTTCCGAATAGGTTCTAAAGTTCAAACACTAATTTTTCGAAATCAGGTGCAGTCTGTCTTTAACTTCACTGAAGAAAAAGAGCCACCACGGAAGTTCAGATTTTACCGGAATCTACTGACTAGTGGACAGACGGAAACCCGAGATTATGGAAGCGTGCGTGTGCGTACACCAGCTGTTTAGCAAAGTAACCAAAAAAATCTTTTAGTCATTCCAGGGTTCCTCTGTAAGATGGCTGAACAACCATTACGGACATGGGTAGGAAGTTACATGGGCATTCAGATGTTTGTAGGTTTGTTACGATATTTGTGTTCTTAAAAAAACGCTTGCTTCGTACGTTTGAGGCCAGTTTCAGAACTATTTGCGAACTCATTTTAGGACACGCTGTGTCGTTCTTCGAAGTAAGCAAAAGAGAGTGATGAATATGTCGAAGAGATTTTTTTCAACACTATTCTAAGGTTTACTGGTGCACACGTCAGCTTTGCCATTTTTTGTCATCAATCTTCTTATCGTATATTTTTCAACGTGTTTGGTAAGGTGCTTAGTTTTACACGCAAATCTAAGGTAGAGTCCTCCAAATATTACTTTCAACATGTGAACTAACCACCAGTAGGTAAAGTTCTAACTAACGCCTCACAGAAGATTTAGAGCTTACACACCGGAATTGGCTACACGATTAAGGTGCATGTATAGCACATCTTGATTGAGCGTGAACAACATATTTAGAGACGATTTACGTGAATCTCACATTTCCTGCACGAATCACTCGATTGGCCGATTTCGATTATCAAACACTTAATCCATGGGCCACCATGACATCAACGACAGTGTGACCGACGGACGAAGTGCATAACATAACAGTATTTTCCAAGACTGACAAAAAACTGGAGAGGGAAAATCAGCGTTCAATACAGAATTGGAAGTGGTGTACATGGTTGCAATTAGCCGGCAACTCTAAGCTGATATGGAACATGATTTAGCAGGAATTGGGTTCACTGTATAGCCCGATGATGGGTTGGGTTATGTGGTATGCTTATCTATTTTAATTGAGTTTCCATCCCACGAATGAAGTCGTTCCACACTACAACGAAATGATACCACTCATAATTCCATAAAGTTCAAGTGCAAGTCATGTGATTTCATGAAGACTGGCTCCTTCAATGGCAACTTACCAGTTAGAGGTCCCTTGCGATTTGTGAAATTTCCCGCTTTCTGAGAAGCATTTGTACTACATTCGTTTTAATCTCCATGGAAGATGATGTCATGTGTGTTGATGAATGGGTGAGTCAGCCGTAAAGTATTCCTCCTCTTTCCCATCGACTGGTTTCACTTGCAGGAAGGAACAGTGGAAACTTACATATCTTGTCTCTGGCAACTTGCTGGAATGCTGGTAGCTCAGTGCATCCGTTGGAAGTTGATCAGAGGGCTTTCAACCTGTTCGCCGAGGTTGGAAAGCGACTTGCAGACGTTTCGTCGCCTTTCAAGAAGACATCATCAGTGCGTTCTCGATGGGTAACCTACCATCAGCAAACCGTCTTATGGAGACAGCTTCTCGGCTGCTAAGACATAAACAGCAGCAGTCAACTACGGACCAACTTTCTCGTCTTTCTCAGTCATGATCATCCCATTTATTCTGAAACGGTGATCAAGCATCCTAATTGCTTATTCGTTCTATCTTGTTAGCCGAAGTCAAAGGCCGTCTATGAAATAAACCTAGAGGAAAAACGGATGCTTCTTAAAAAGTAGCTTCGTGCATTTTAGTGGGCTACAGAGTCACGTCAAAGCGGAGATTACCGTCTGTTTGATGGAGTGCAGATTATCTTTCGTGCCGAATACTCACTAATTGACTTGTCGATGGTCTCATTCCACACTGAATGCTGTTGCATTCCCAAAGGTCATTTGGATTCATGAACAGTAATCGGCAAGCTTGTGAAATAGTGTTTGAAGTGTGTCATTCCGAAAAATTTCAGGCATACAATATTGGAACATGTTCTGAAACCTTCTATTCCACACTGCTAACGTGGTTTGCTTAGCAAAATCAAACGTCGGTCGGTACTTCAGAGTAATCCTTTGAAGAACCTATAACTGGTCCCCACTTATTGGTTCAGTGCGTATATGTTTAACTGCACACATTCATTAGGTGCACATTCAGAAAGAAGCTGTTATCCGTGCTACGGAGCCTTTTCATGAAGGCTGCGACCGTCTCCCAGTTGAAAAAAACTGCCAATTCACATCAGAGACTCTGAACTACTCGTCTATGCACATCAGGATTTCAACTAACATTCTTGCCGATTCCCTGTTAAACAAGCCAAATGGCCGGCCAGTTTGTTCAGGGTCCTTCAGAGGCTCAAAAATATCGTCACCCAGTTTGGTCTGAAGGTGTCTGTAGTTTTAGAACACGATCGAGAACCAAGCTGTTATCTGGCTAGATACACTAATTTGGATACCATTTTATTTTTAGCCGGTGACTCAGCTGAATCCAGGCCGAATTTCTACTTCATGATGTTCTTCAACTGAATTTGCTGCACAAAGGCCACCTCGTGCTTCAGTTGGAACGATATTCGAGGTATCGCAGTATATTGCCTTTAAAGAACACCACTTTTACAGGTTCCTGAAGAGACTCAAACAGTCCCCGATCGAGTCATTGAATAAGCATAATTCCCGAGTGCCCTTATGTACTAGTCAAATCCACAAAAAAGAGATCCAGATGGGATTCCCTAGAGTCATCCTTTAAAACCAAATGGGCGTGTAAATAGGCGTCTTTGCAAATTACGTTCAATTTGGGTTCCAGAACAAAAGATTGGCTAATATTTAAGAACTGCCTCCACCTGATGAACCAGAAGAGGGGTTAGACCGATCGTGGGGTGTTTTCAGCAAGCTAATGAGTGGTGTTTCTGCATTTTCTATCTATTCGCGCGTAAACTTACCCTGATTCCGGGGGAATATACCCAACAGTAAATAAGTTTGGTCTCAGTGGAAGATCCAAAGGGATCTCTTGTGCCTACTATTTAAGGTTTGTTCTAGTTCCGTTTATTTGCATTTCACTGTTCACATCGTCAAGACCCCTGAGCCTTGATTCAGCAGTAGTTTAGAAGATTCGTGGGGCCTGGAAAGAGGTAACACTTTATGCATCACAAAGTTTTCACTAATTCTCTCTTAGTCTCCTGTGACGTAGTTCTGACGAAATGAAGGTTGAACCACTGTCGTGAGTTTTATATCAAACCACTGGCTGATGTACACTGGTTATATCATGGCTTACTGGGAAGGGGCGCATCTCAGTACATTTTATGTAACTATTTTGGGGAAAATAATCGAATTCCCATCTAATGATGGTGTAGTTTTAATGATTTTGTCGTCCAGTAGCAACAGGATCACATCTTCCCTAAAATGAATACTGATAAAAGCGGCTGAACAAGGGAGCTCTGGGAGGCTGGAAGCTAGAAAGTTACTCCAACGCAATGATTGTGCGTGACCAAAGGCTTTACATACATATATTAGACTTCTTCCCATTTGTGTATATAATTTGAATACCGGAGTGAGCATGTGAACAATAAGTTTTCCTGTACATTCAACTGGACCTTAGAAATTGGAATATCAAGGTAAATTAATGACATCAACAAAGAGGATTTTCACGAAGGTAGTCTAGTTAAAAACAAGCAAACTACCATGAAGCGCTTTACGACCTACTTGACTGCTCTCACGGCTGTTTGACAGGCCGCACAACACTTCCAGAGTTATCCGGCGCTGCTTGGTTTTAATTCCACCGTTTTTCTTAAACATGCTTGTTTGTTGCAGATGGTCAACTTAGATTTTTGTGAGAGACAGCTGATCACTTGAACCAGTTAATCAAACTCCTTTGAACTACCAGTGGAATGTTCAGACCCTCCGTTTCTTAAGCTAGACAGTTTGATTGCAAACGGTGCGTCACTAATCGAGGTGGCATTCTCATGGCGTAGAAGTATACTCTCACGTCACATTTTAGTGATGCTTCAATGTGCTGACCCTCAGTAGTGTTCAGCTTGTTTTTAAATGTCATCGTGAACGTGGAAGTAACCTCCGTCTACGATCGGTCGTTTGAATGGTTGGTCGCGGTGAATGTTGCTCTGTATGGTCGAAGTCTAAACGAATTTTGAGTCCGACTTGTCTGACTCATACCCGGTTTCCCTTATGTTGCAAATTCTTTGGTTGACACCTGACGTGTACATGTGGTACTCGGTTCTTTTAGACATAACTGGCCAAGCTGGCAGTCGTTTGCTCGTAATGGTTCATGGATTAGGTTGATTTCTGTGCCAAATGATTAGTTTATTGAGTGGCACCATGCTTCTAGGAACCTTCATTCGTTAAGTCAAAAGTTCAGAACACGTTTGCGATCGAACATATCAGCTCAGCGAACATTCCTCTGAGTAGCAGAACCTCTGACACTGACAACCTGAACAGACGGTGTGGGATGGCATTCTGTAGGAAAGCAGATTCGAGAACTCACTGAGGAAAAGTGAGTAAAAGAAGCATCTGACTTCTAGGAAAATGAGAATAGCCAATCGCTTCACTCTGTGATATTACTTTGAAAACATCCAGAGACACTGGGGTAGGTTATTGCTCCAAAGTTGAAGTTAACTCTAAATGAAGTCCGAATTTCTCAACCTCATTGGGAAAACGTCTGGAGCACAAAGGCCCTTTTATTTACTACTTAATTTGGTGGGGTTAACCTCATACGTGCTTAATTTCACACACTTTACTGCATTATACTGAAAGTAGACGCTAAAAACGTGCACATTCCGTGACTAACTCGTTTGGACGATGATAATCTAGGCAATTTTTCCGTCGTTTTTCACCCTCATAATCTACAACTCCAACCCTACTTCACGAAAAGTAGAAACGGGTCAAAAATTAGAGAGAAAACTTACAGGCATTGAGTCCACTTTACACAGTGTACTCACAAAACCAAGCAGAACCCTCCTCCCATACAAGAAATTCTCTCTGAAGAACTTTGTTGTTTTTCACAACGAAATGTTGAGTTCAATATTGAGTTGGTTATCCCACATTCTTCCGTACTCACAGGATATAAACCTTCCATCTAGTACGGTTTGGAGAATGCTAACAAAAGCTCAGCCAGCTTGCGAAATCAGTCACATCCTGGATGCAATACAACCGCATATGGTCGAGAGAGATTAAGTTTGGTTGAGTACTGCAATACTTCCGTTATGCAATTGCCATATTATACGTGGGGCACCAAAAAGATAACCCCTTTTCATATTCCACATTCTGTCTGCTAAATATTGCCCACCTAAGGAGAGGTGCGCGGCTAAGCAAAGATCGAAAAAGCTACTGTTTTTACTGGGCACGGTCACTCCAGCAGGATGAAAGTGAAGTTGATTTTAGTCAGTAGTTAGGGAGACAATTTCAGAGCGATGTTTCCAGGCTTTTCAGCGTAAATTCTCTTCACCTTCAGGTTGAAATCCCAACTGAACTTTGTCGTGTCTCTAGCGAGAATTGACAACTGCATTGCTCAGTTCCGAGAGAAATTCCCCGCCCATCACAAAGTCCAGTAAACCCCGATCTGATAAAGATGTCTGTTTTACTCGTTCTTCGTTATTGAATGAAACCTAGCGCAAATCATGCCATTTTGATGTTCTAACGCACCTTTAAAAAGATTTATCGATAAAAGTCCTGAGATGATAGAACAGAAACGGCAAAATTTCCTGATCGTAGTCCAAAAGGTAACAGGTGTCGGGTGAAGGGAATGCGAGAAGCACGCACCTCTTATGTTTTAACCATAGAGTTAGGAGACACTCTAACATATTTTTGGTCAGTCTCTTTACTTCCTTCAATACATTTCGGAATTCTCTTTCAGTTGCAACTTTTGTGGGAATTAGTAAGTCACGGCAAGTGCTTTTTTCCCAGACAGATCCTTACTCGGTTGTTTCCTTATGCGAGGTGGTCTATCTGAAGGGGATTCAGAGGATAACTAATTTGCGCAGAAAATAAATTGCTATCTTACGTGTGGATTTCGCACCAAAAAGATTCCCATAAGGCGGAGTGATGGTAAGTTTACTCATTTCTAAATGTATCTGGTTTGCCTGATGTGAAAAAAGGCTCCAATGTTCGTGGGTAGATGTTCATTTCACCAGGCACGTACCACCTTCAACAGTTGGTCGTTGTTTCATTTTCGTTTTTGACAGTCACTAATGTCGAAAACCAGTTTGCCGTAGACGGACATGCACAAATGGGAACGAGAATCGAAATGTGGCTGTATCGGCGGCACACACGGCTTGCAAGAGGATTGTTCCACAGATTCGTTTTTTTCCCGCACATTTGATCAGAACTTTGACCTGCGTTCGTAGAAATCTATTTGAGGTTTCTTGTTAGCGTGATATCTAAGACCCGGTTACGTGGAGTACTTGAGACGGAGCAAAGCGTATGATTTCAGACGCGTTGACAGGAGAATGGTCTCTTCTGAAACTTAGCTTGGAATAAGCCACTTGTAACTAAGTAGCTGGGAATAAGCAGTGGTGACAGTAGATGCCCAGTGACGTTATCGTGACACGGTCAGCATGACTGGCCCTCAAAGAAGGCCACTGATTCAAAATGTGTGGGGCTACGGGAAGGCGCAGTTCCATCCTATCTTAACATGGCTGACTCCATCGCCACTCGAATAAGGCATTTCAGCAGGTTGTTATCAGCTTCACAGCAAACGACAAAACTGGAGAATGGGGCTTCATTTGCTACCTGACTGAACATAAGTCCGGCTTGCGCGTTTTGTCGTACACCGCCCGTTGGGTGCTCGGATAGTCTTTTCTCGTCTGCAGGACCCGGGAACCAACCCCCTGACTCTTAATGGATTACTGGTTCTTGGTGGTCTTACGGGTTGGGTTCTTCAACCAGAGGCTCTATTTGGGCATCCATAATATTACGGTACGTTAGCCTAAACAACCAGGTAATATATCACCTTGTAACCCCTGATGGGCTGTTGGTCTGTCTCAGAGGTTCGGAGAGAAAAACACCACCACCGGTTGAGGAAGTTTTGTATGCACTTGTGACGAGGTTGACAAGTATGACCCAAACAAAACATGAGTCAGTAGTATGAATATGCACGGTCAAGCACTAACATGATTGCCCTGGGCAAATGGACACAAAGATACTGGCATATGTGAGAGCGCACGGCTTGCTTCGTTCTATATTCAGACAACTCGCTTAAATGCACCTACTACTACCGGACTTTCTTACATTGTGGAATCATGCATGCTCTCATACAGATTCTCATCTATGAAAAAATAACTTTACGAATTCCGTTATTTCACACAAAACGTCCACCAATCTATACCATTCATCCCCTGGGTTGACCGGCTACAAACGTGAATGTACAGGCCCGAGAGGGAAGCCTTCCACCTCGCGAAATATCTCATTTGTACACCTATTTGGTTTTAACGAGTGACTCAAACGAATCCAAGCAGACTCACTGATTTATGCTATTACTCAGCTGAATGTGCTGCACAGAAACCACCTCATGTTTCAGTTGCTACTTGTCCTTTGCAAATGTTATCTTCACTCACCCGAGTTGTAACTACGCCAGCCTGCTCCAGCATGAACACAAAAGGACCTATTGCCATTAACCACAGTAGTTTTGTTATCCATTGCCGTTGCGATCGGTTGATTCTGACCATTATTTAAGGCGCTTGAAAATCTGGAAAGGCTTTGCTGAGTACGCGGCTACTGAACCGAGATATGGCTAGAACTTTCGATCCAGCAGTTCGCCTTGTTTCTTGAAACCCAGGGGATCTCGAGTCACACTGACAAATTTACGAACTGTGCATTGAATCTAACTTGACCTCATGATAATTTCCCCACTCATTTGCTTAGTCCATCCACGTGCTTTCGATCTCCAATCGTTTTGCTCATATGTACCCACCATTCACCTTGCCCCAAAGGCCGTCCGATCCGACACTGATATAATAGCATGCGTGTATGTGTGAATGTGTGTAGCTGACCTACTCACCCATGCGTGTTCCTTACCCGTTTGCTGAGTCTGCCCTGGCTTGCTCTGTCGTGATTTCCGTGTGATCGCACCACCAATCAGAATCGCGAGGCTGGCCTCGGAAAGGATGACAGCAACCCACACTACAGAGCCAACATTCCGCCCGCCGTCGTTTGGTGTGCGGACCTTGACACTGCGATGTGCCGCTCAGCGACAGACTTGCGCACTTGTTGACACGATAAACATTGACAATTGGAGTTTGTTGTATAAATAGTTGTGTAAATAGTACCGTAGACTTTCTAACCCCATTTTTCCTTTTGATATTCGGATTGTCGAACCTACGCGTCACTCGAAGTTCCGTATCGGGAACCTCAACAATGCGATAGGATCAACATCATTCGACAGTTGCGGTCGAAACAATCGGTATGTAAGACGCTGGATCGCCACCGGATCCCTTCAGAGTTTGAGCACACGGCACAAGCTATTGGCAAACAGTATGCACGAAAGTGCGCGCTTAGCCCTAGATCACAATAAAACCAGCATTTTCCCAGCCGGTCTGGAATCACGATATACTGTGTGCACTTGAACATTGAAACCTATGCGATTACCTGTGACACGTCAGCATCACTTGTGGTAGCTATGTTTATAAATGCCATCGAAACCACGTACGGTACACCGATGTCGTCTAGGGAGTACTTTGATACCCAGATAAATTGGCTACCTGGACTATCTGCACCATTCACTCTACCCACCTTCGTGGCTTGGCCTGTTAGGCTGGATCCCTCTCCACAGGATAATAAGAGACTAGAGGCAGGACCGCGAAAGTTAACGGGTACAAAGCATAAGGCCCAGCTATACTACCCCAGTACCTTTTAGCGGTTCTCTTGCAAAAACGAACGTCACTTTCTCTAGGACTTGGCATGAGAATAGGTTCTCCTATCTTGGGTTGAGTCACTTGCTCGTCCAATATCTGGAAAATAGTCTGCAAGTATACAACAACCACACAACAACCACAAGTCTCAAGTGGCTGAATATACCCATAGAAAAACGAAGGTAGCGGACAAAGCCTGTTTTCTGCGATTGCTCACACAGGAATTACTACCATATCAGCGTCACCAAAAACTAGGATTTAACTATCCTTTGCAGATCATGTAACTGTTGTAGTGAGCAGATGAGGCCGGAACAAACCGGTTTCCGCCCTGGTCGAGGGGGCTTTGGCAAAGCGTTTGTCTCCAGCCAGATTCAAGAACACCGTCAAATCTGTAAGCGACCGACGGCTGTGGTATTTTTAACCACAAGCACGGCTTTCGATTCGACTGACAGAAATGTCCCATGGGTATCCATATAGGCATAGGATGCCACCAAAGTACGTAATTGTGCCTGATGTAATATACAAATGGACTTTCGATAAGTTTCATGCCTACGGAAAGCTGGCACCATTTCCCATCAGTCGAGTGCAAAGAAGCTTTCTCAATTTCCCGTTTTCTCTGTTCCCTGTTTTCTCAATGACACCCTTCATATCACCGTTCTGGGGCTGATTCCCGTTGGGCTAGCCCTCATTCAGGGACAAATTTCAGATCCGGATTTCTCAGAGGATACTAATTTTTTGTCACTCCTGTTTTGGCTAAATACCAAGTCTTTCTTCAAGATTTCCCATCCTCTTATGCTCTTCTGAAAAGTGAAAGTGGAAAGGCAGAATTTGTTGGTTGGTTTGCATATCTTCGTAGCTGATGTATGTGTATGTGGTAGGCAGATCGGAAACGGATGCCATTCCACCATACGGCATGGGACCAAATCAAGCTGATGACTCGTAAAATACGTTTACGATGGATGTTGTAGGTATATTGCAACGACTTTGACCACTGCCAAGCTATGTCAGTGGATCAAATCCTGCTCCGTATATAATGCGAATCTTTTCGCCAGGGTTAGCAAAGTGGCTACTTTGAGATGACGGCGCTTCTGGTCAACCTTTTGATTACGCCGCCAATACAAGCGGGTATGCCCTTCCATACACAATGCATTAGTTTTCTGTCGTTCACCCAGCATACCCAGCTGGTCAGTAGCAAAGAGAGTGCCATGTCCTGGGTGTGGACGGACATCTCACCTCTGAGTTTAAAGTAGGGCATTATGTTGGTAGTTAGCCAGGATCTCAATGTACGCTTCAACGATCGGTAAACCCAAAGTTCGATCAAAGTCAGTTTGAACGAATAGATTCACAATAATATGCTTCTGTCTTTTTGACCGGACGGACCAGTTGATGTATAGTACTTTTACTGATGACGCGTTTTGGATTACTGTCACATCCCAACGCGCTAGTTGTATGCACCAGACAAAAGAATACCAGTCAAGCCGCGATGGTCATCGAACAGTTTACAAGGCTCTATATCTAACTGAGTAATAAATGACTGGATCGAATGGTTGAATTTCACAAAACATACAAAAGGGCAAGAGTATTCTTACTGACAAGAGGCAAAGGGCAAACACCCTCAAGAAGGCCTTTGCAAATGAGAATTTTCTGCCAATTGGAAATCTGTTCTAACAAGCCAGCTACCAAATATCTACCAAATATCTGTTAATTGGACCAATTGGACCAAAAACTCGTTTTGTCAAAGAACACCGACCGTAACATTCGAAAGTTCTAATCCGATAGCTTGCAACCCACATCGTTTCACATTGAAAGGTTTGCTACTTTTTGAAAAATGTCGAGATCATTCCGTAGGAGGCAAGCATCCTGGTGTACCTGGATAGAAAGCTAAGGGTTCGTTGATGTAGATTTAAGGTATCCTAAGAAGTTGTTGACGAATGCAGTGAAACCAGTGCATTGCGCGGCTGTTGCAACCAGTGGGGTAAAAATCCAAGCCAATTGTTGTTTGAATGCGTTTTTCCTCGGTACTTTTGACTTTTTTAACGTATCCACAGCTGAAAAATATTGTCAAATATTTTGCGGACACGTACTTGTGAGCAAATTAGATAGAGTGAAATCGT
Source organism: Opisthorchis felineus (assembly GCA_004794785.1). Taxonomy (NCBI): domain Eukaryota; kingdom Metazoa; phylum Platyhelminthes; class Trematoda; order Opisthorchiida; family Opisthorchiidae; genus Opisthorchis; species Opisthorchis felineus. The sequence goes on from SJOL01002419.1 coordinate 1,471,697, forward strand.
TAATAATTTTTCAAGCCAGAATGTGACCATGGACCTCAAAGAATTGCTCAAGCCAGAGAACTTTCTTAAGCCTGGGGTCATGAGAAATGGTTCATTCACACTGTTGCATGTCAAAACAAAAAATAGTACAAGGATGCTAAAAGTAGCTCTTTACCAAAGAACCAAACAAGGAACATCAGATCCACACAGAAGGGCACTTTCGCTACAGATATGATTTATGAGAACGTTGGAGTAGCATTTGCGTTTGAAAATTTCTATGATTGACTCGAGGTGCATCAAAGCAGATTAGAAAGGAACCCCCAACTCGTTAAGTGGAATGCCTTATTACGAGGGCCACTCGGTCCAATAATTCGGCATGATTGTCCTTACAAATGGAAGTGACTTCCACACAATAGGCGTTCGCTAAATTATTCGATTACCGATGCACATAGCTTTGGAAAAATAAGTAAGCGTACACTTCAAAAATGAGGTTCCACGCCAAACTGAGGTAACTCTATTCGATGCTGTTACTCTGTGAGTATATTTTCACCTGCAGATCACTAAGTGGTATTGAGTATTCCACGCCATCAAGGGCTTCATCTGTTGTTACTGTTCCATCTTCACTAAGCTCCATCCATTAGAAAGCTTCATCCTTACCATTTTCAAAAGCGTCCCAAAAACCAAACCAGTTACCAGAAATTGTGGA
>SJOL01002419.1:1474294-1586240 GCA_004794785.1 Opisthorchis felineus
ATTGTTGAAAGTTTAGTTTCAACTCGGTGGATTCCTGGAGCTTTCAGAAAAAGGTAAGGGGATTCCTGAACAAGATTCGACCAAAATACAGCGGGTAAGTTCAGATTTTCCTTGGGACTGGCATCCACGCCCTCAAGATCTAAGGACATTCGATTTTTTGTTTAGGAACGCGTCGGGTAAAAGGTGCGCCAGATGTATTCACTAAAAAGTAAAGAAGTTGGAATAGAAATTCTGAAGGTTTGCAGATTCATTTACATGCAAATGCCATTCAAAAATTCACCACAAACACGACAGTGGCCCTGACGCAGGACTTATTCCGGATCAAAACATTTCTCGCGTAACTCTGGAGTTGCCTGAAACTAACCCAGCATGGAAATGTCACAAACCAGCTGCTGTAGAGGCTCTACTACTCATTCAGCACGCTCAGTACACTCAGTACTCATTCAGTACAGAATAGTCTTTTTGAAAGTGAAGGCCTTTTCCAGAGATTTGGAATATAAGCTGATTCAAACCACGTCCGGTAGACCCAGCTGACCTGACCACCAATGTCACATCCACCACCGACTAATCTCGTGTCACATTAGGAATGCATACTCGAGCTTATCTGTGTAATTTTCTTATGAAGTGGTCGCTATCCGGAACTTGTTCTGGTACCCTCCAAGTGTTCTGTGAACATAGACGTGCCTTTTGGGCCAAAAATGTACCGTTATTATCTTCACTAGGGATTGAGGTAACAATAATCGACCCAACTTAGGTGTTTTGTAAATTTCCACGTGGATGCTTCGGTTTCAGAGGTAATGCAACACACTGTGGCATGATTGGGAGTCCAAGTGATGCAAAACAACAGGCAAGATTCCTTGTGAGATATACGGGCTTAACGGTTTCATCACAATACATGACAATGGCATCGACGTATTCACACTCGCCATGAGCTCTGTCCCACAAACGCATACGAATATTAATTGATTTGCAAGTTCATTTTTAGGCTAAGATGCTACCTCTAGACGCCCTTTCGATTATATTCAGAAACATTTCCAATGGTTGAGACCAGTTTGTTAGGGATGCTGCCGAACGTATATCAGTACGGCGCTCTGTCTAGCCTCCAATTCCGGAAATTCTAACATCAGCCTTTCGCTGTAAGCCGCTCAGTCATTTGATTGGTAGCAGAACTCAGCCTGGGTGTGAAAATTCATAGACCAGGTTCGGCACTCGGTGCTCACCTGATTATTCATCATATATATCCTTCATACGCTAAGTGCTAGTTAGTCATACAGCTAATCATCCACACGCGACCGAATGACACATTGCTCCGTTGCTAACATGAAAGTCATTGGCTCGATCTCCCTCTAGAATTTCGCGTGGAGTAAAATGTTATTGATTCCAAACAACCAGGGAACATCATTACGGTACACCTTGATCTAAATGAATCCATTTTGATATTACAGAATTTCAGTTGCGACCTAAATTTTAACTTACGTCGTGCATTTCCAATGGTTTTTGACTAAGGATTGCCAGATCGTCGGTTTCTCAAACTTTGTGTTACCTCCAGGTCACCTGGCAACTCTGTGTACAATAGTGCCACTGATTCAATCCATAGTAAATGCCGACAAAACTCAGGTGAGTCCACAGACAATACTGGACATTTTGGGTGACCAAAACAGTCCAAATTAAGTAATATTTACGCAATGTGTTGGAATATCGGTAGTTCGGGTGCATGCATTGGTAATTCATGAGGTGGGTCTTGATCTGCTCACCGAGCTTGACAGTTGGCTTGCAGAGGTTTCGTCACCACTAGAGGAGACATCATGAGTGCGCTGCTGGGTGGGTTGTTTTTCTATTCACAAAATAAATTTTGTCGACAGAATAGTTTTGAGCGCAATTATGTGATTAGAAAATAGTTCCTCATCGATGAAATTCACTGTACTGGCGATTGATAACTGGAGGCGCGTGAAGATGAAGTGTCCAACATGGGGTGATAGCAGACCGCCAAGCTATAGACTTCGCGTGTATAAAATATATGGTATACATACTACTAACACTGTGGCTTATTATTGATAAGTACGGGCAACAAAGCCGTCAGCCAGAGAGTGAAACGAATTTTTTGTATTACTTCCCTTCATCACAACGCAGTGATTGTACTTTCTGAGGAAACCTCATGAAAACAGCCAGTATTGATCTCTCTAGTGGGAATTGTTTCTCAGAATCTAGACTGGATCTTTTTTGGCCATGAATAAACCAGAAATACCCATCATTGTGTTCACGTTTTTTTATTTCATTATTCCGTGACTTGTGCACTCAATCAGATTCTTCTTATTGCTCTCGCAAAACGAATAGCTACAAACATTATAAACTGGCGAATGGCACTGTTTGCTACTGCATTGGTAAGGTTCCGGCCAGATCGAATCACCTCGTTCCTACCGTTGGAAATTTCAGGAACGTACCCGTCATCAAAAAGTCAAACTGATGAATCTATAAGATGGTGCCTCGTGCGATAAACAGTCTTCTCGGTTACTGTTATCCTCAAATTCAAGTCAAGCGAAGACCTTTATGCATTCAAGGATTGATTTTTCAGCAAACGAAACTACAGCGGAGTTAGGAAAGCATATGAGAGCATAGGGGAGAAGTGGGAATTTGCAAAACGTGTTACTGCGCTTGCTCAATACAAATACGAAAAGTAAGTCTGGGAAACTTCTCCGGGATTGAATGCTGAGATAAAAGTCTTTCTCAAATAGTCTGGAGGATACAACAATAGAACGACAGATCCAGTATCAGAGAACACATGAAGTGTCTAACTTTATGGGGCTAAAAAATCAGAATTGGAGGACTTTCATTAGCCACAGATACAAGCGCGACTGCGTATGACGGCCAATAAAGAAACTTTCAACCATCGCCTCACCAAGACTCGAAATTCAAACCCACAGTGATCACAATCAGGCACTACGCAGAAGAATCTGTTATTCGAGTAATTTTTAGAAGACGTTGAAAGCCAGCTTCTCCCTCTGTTATCATCCACAATCTGGGCGTTTTGAAAACTGAATATGAGAATTTTGCTTTTAACGAAACAGTTTTTTATTACGTTGCAACAAAATTATGCACGCCTTTAACCAGTCAAAACCTAGTGCTCATTTTCGAATCCAGATTCACCAAAATTAGACCGTAAAATAAAACCTCACGTGAATTGATATATTACAATGTCATGTGACCTTTTTAACTTGGATTGCTTTCGAATAAGTTTGTGATGCACATACATACGTTACAACCTCTGACTGTTTCGAAGGGCCGACGTTTATTCCTGAACCGGTCATACGTCATATTATCTAAGGCTGACCTAGGTTAGAAAGCCATTGGCAGTTTTATCCGTACTCTTCGCAACAGTTATCTGATTCACTGAATTATTTCAATTCGGTACTTTGTCAGCCTGTTTGCGGTACAAGATCCCTGTTTGTTCCGCAACTAAATCATCCATGTGCTGTGAGATGAAAAAATCCAAACGGTCTGGTAGATCCAAAATGACTTTTGTGTAATTTTATCCGTCATACTTCGGGCAGACTTTACACTGCCTGATCCGCATACGTGTTAGATGCATTTTTTTTGCAAGACGCAGTCATACTCTTGTTATTTGCATGGGGCTTTTTTGTTTGTTTGTTATACGAATGGAGTTAGACAACAGATTCTTCACATTCTGTGTACGGATTCATCGGCTGAAACAAAGAGATGAACGGATGAAAGACGTTATTAAGAGATCTGGCAGAAGACTGTTAATCACGCTGGATTCATCTGAAAATTCCAGCATTAAGATCGCAGCGGATTCACCCTATTTATTCACCATATTTATCCGTCAACCATCAGGTCAGGTACTTGATGTACTATCATTGCTCATTAGCGGGCTCTCCTAGATTTGTTCATAGTGTGAGGGGATTTGGGGATTACCATTTGAGATTTCGTTTTGTAAGTGAAACAACTTTATGCTGCAAGGCTGAGAAAACTGTACGGCTGTTCTATCTTTATTGGGAATCATCAACTGGGTGCATCTCACTCTTTTGATTTGACCTGGATTGGCTTGATTCATAAATTAAACTTGGGCACCATTGGGCACCCTTATAATTTGCGACGCTTGAAGGCAATGCAGCTAAATGTCTATGCCCGACGTGCACGAGGATATTTTGTAACTGCACTGATGTATTAATTTGTTATAATTCTGCTTCGTGGGTGGCCCAGTGACAAGAGAGTTTGCTATCACCGAAGACCGATAACTAACGGGAGCTGGTGAGCACGACGCAGGTTCACGAGATTCCACATTTATCCTCCGTTCGCAGACACACACGTGTATTGAATATTGGACGTCCACTGTTCCTGTTGGAGTCACAATGATAAAAATAGAATTTTATCACGTGGATCGTATTAGCTGTCGAACCCGGAAGCACACTGGTAAGAGAAACACCTAGACATCCCCAAAACTGCATCTTTCAGACAACGTAAACAGAATTCCTGAATTTCGTTAGGCTGAGAAAATGTTCAGAATTTTCGACGAAGTGTTTTCGCCACAGTCAGTGAAGCAGCGGACATGTGTTCCGTTCTTTACGCGGACTCCCTGCATAGGTGCTTTGGGGCTTCAAACATGGCATAAGGAATTCTGTACGAATGTGTATTCGAACGCCGCATACATCAAGTATTGGTGGCACGAAAGTTCGTCTGCATGGAAGCAGGAGCTGTACGCCCCGTAATATTAAAGCATTCAGGGAGATAAAAAAAACATTCAAGATTTACATATCCTTGCAAATAACCAGCAGTAAGCTGACTGGATTATCACCTAATCCACCTTCATATACGGGATATCTGTAGCCCTGACTTCGATGTCGTTTGTGCATGGTACCAACCAACTTAGTTCACTTACCAATGCTCGTTCAAACAGTATACATTAATTTTGCTTTCTGATAGCAGGTGTTTTCGCAGTTCCTTAGTGGAGACTGAGGTTTACAATACATACGCGCATGAATTCACATATCGGGCACAGACAATCGTTAGCTCTATCCAGGCTACCGGTTTGACCACGTGTTGCATGAACTCTTTCCGGACAAACCGACCAGGCTGATCAGTTGTTGTACGACCAACTACGTGCACGGCAATTAGCACTAAAGCAGTGCACAAACACAGACCTGGTATAAGTTGGTCAAAACCTACTAGGTAGCACCAGTAGCAGCTATATGGCCCTTATTCGGCTATCACTGAAGTCTTTAGTGCGACTACAAGTCATTATAGTATATGGATAGGAAAAAAGCTAAGCACGGGCAGACAACGCACAAGCAGATGCAGAACATCAAAGCAGTGAAAATACACGTCCGCTGTTCAGGAAACTATCAAAGGGGATCAGTCGAGAGTAATAGCAGTCGGACAATACTGTTTTGGTTTGAAGATATATTACTGTTCTTCTGCATACGACTAACGGCAAGCCAAACATGAAAGGTTTCTGATCATCATTCACCTTATTCCGACATCTGGTGTACATGTAATCAGGTGTGGATATTGTGTCGCTTGAAAAGTGGACAATAATTAATTTGGCCCACTGTCGCAAGTTGCTAATGTAAGATTTGTCGTCTATAGTGTGCCAAGTTATTTATAGGACCAATACAACGCTCATTAAAGGTTGGATTGCGAACAAGCATGTTAACAAAAGAATATGAGTATAAAAGATTCAACCGGTCTGAGGAACTGGGTCAACCGGACCTGGCATTCTTAAGCAAGATTGCTGTGACTATTAGTCCCAAGAAGGATGAAACCATTAACGGGCTGTTGAAGAGTTTACAGCAAACGTACGAGCATTATGTTCTGTCAAGAAGACAGTTGTTAAATTTAAAAATTCCCGTCAGAAGTAAAACTCCTGGTTAGGCATCTACACGAACCCAGACAACCCGAATCAAACAAACCGACTGCATTCTAGGTGAGTTGGGGCAGTAACTGATCACAATTCAGAAGTTTCGGTGAGTTCCGCCTGGTTTCTGGATTAGAAGTGAGTATAGGAATCTGAGTGAGTAGGTTCTTGAGACACACTCTCAGAGTAACAAAATTGAAAACTATTTTTCCTAAGTGCACCGCTAATTTGATGTTTAAGAGATTTTCCGTTGTCACGAGATGAATACTCAATCATTTCTATTCTGAACGATTTCGGTCCTTATATGCACTTGGGAGAACATTCACTAAAAAACCTGTCATCAGCCACATAGTTGCGATGAAGATAGGAGTAAAACTCTGCCTTGGCAAGAGAAACTTGCTTAAAATCTCAAAGGATTTGAGGCACCTTTCAACCCCGGTAACCACGAGGAAAGCGTTTTCAAATGTACTACTCACCAACGGCACCTATTTCAGAGATGTTTAGGAAACTTGTGTATGCGACGTTCTTAAATTTCCTCAAGGTTACATCAGGACTCACTAAGATTAAATTCTGAGGCCGCTTTCAAGGTGACCCACCCGTCGTTTCCCAGCTTGAAGTTGAGGCGGTTTAATAAATGAAAACCAATATTGTGCGCGCAATACGGTGAGCTCTTCCGTCCAGATGGATCACTCACTCACACATGAATGCAGGGTCAACATTAGTTTTTGCCACATGGGTGGCAGTTTTGTCCAAAGCGAGAACTGGCCTTTACTTTTCGTTGGACTCAGTCTGAATCCTGCTGATAACGGTCTGCGCATAAGAATCATGCTGTCTTGAGGAATGGGGGATACGCAAGCAATAAGGAGGTTACTTGGTTAAGTCAAACATACATATTCATCAAACCTCAAGGGAGATCAGGTGAAATACGAGTGACGTAGTCATTTGCCTTGGCAACTGAGCATGCAGTAAAGGAACAGCAAATGATCCCAGGTGTCGTCGGTGATGTCACTTTGGGTTTCGTCCATTTTCTGAGGGACGAAGTTGTGTAAAACCTTCTATCATGAACGAGAGATTCAGTTGAATCTCCCTTGAAAATCCATTTGATATGCAAGTGACTGTATTTGTCGAAAACATTCTATTCTGCTGTGAAGGTCTCAGAGCTTTTGCCTTCTTCCGTATACTGTTTATACGCACCTAAATTTGGAAGCTATCCTGTGGCTTTGAGCGTGGCGGGGACAAACAACCATAAGTACTCAAGGCATTTAGTGCGATTACGTCGGTATCCATGGACTTGGAGGGAGTTTCAGTCAATGCGCGCATTCGTTGGCTATCGCGTATTTTGGTATTTGGTGGGAAAGTAACCTGACGCAACATCCGTTCCGCAGGTACTGAAGTATGCATCCGGCAAGAGCACATCACGTATAAAGCTGCGTGACATACAACCTGTGCTAGGTTCTTTAAATGAAGATGAGCGTTCTTCAGTATCGTTCCAAGAAACTCATGACTGTCGACGAGTCCGAACGTCAAGGTCAGTTCACATGACTTTATTACAGGTAGCGCGCAAAATAAATATTAATGGTTGCTTTTCGGGAAACAGTATCATCTATTTGACTTATAAAGTGTGCAACAAACGGCATTTTCCAGCCCCTTTGAAAAGTCTACAGGTATAACTCCACACTTCCAATCTATACAAGATCGTGGCAGATTAGGTTTCCTACGGGGGTGTACCACGCTCTACGTTTCCAGTTCATATGATGCCAACACACACCAGACAACCCGAAAGTAGTCGCTTCGGTCTAACCTGCACTCGTCAAAACCTTCAGTACCTCCAGCCCAAGCAGTTTCGCCGACTATTCCGTTTTTCGTGTAGAAAGATTCATTCCTGTGGCTTTCGTTATTGTTAACAGGAACGTTGTCTTTCCGATGGGAAAATACAACTTGTAACCATATATTTTATTTTTCGCTCATTTTGACCATTCAGTTTTTTATTTGCCCACAAATATCGGACGCTAAGTGCTTTTAACAACCGGGCCTTCGTTTGAACTCTTTTCACAGCTAGGCCACTTGGTGGACATGTCGGTCTGAACTACGAGTCATTGAACCATGTTCGAAAGAGACCAGCGACTTGTTTGTGTGACGTCAATGCCTTGCCTTTACGTTCAAATGGGTTATTCCTTTTCGGACTCCAAAATACACGTTATAATTACTGCGTTGAAGAATATAGCTGATAGTTGATTGTTTCTACAGTCTTTTGGAGCATTTGAATGGCCACAGAAATGACGCGATATGAATAAATTCGCGTGCGCAATGCGAACTGCTTGCATACATATGCAAACATGTAAACATGCGTTGTCACAGTTTCGCACGTTGCAGTCACTTAACCCAACTTATCCTATGGTTGTTGTTCTTCCCTAAATGTGCATCACTGGAATGACGAATAGACTGAAGAGCGGTTTACAATTCTGATTACACTAGTGGTTCATCCTGAAGCCCCGTCAACAATAACAGTCTTCTTAATGGAGTGGGGGTGGTTAAGAAGTGGTTGATCGCCAATTCTTGCCTACTGTTAATCGGAATGTATGAATGAATGAATGGCCAATTATGAAGTGTTCTAAAAATGAAACCGCGCTTTAACGTTTTGGCTTATATTGTCTTTCGAAGGGCATGTTTATTCCTCTAACGATTTAGGAGCTGGTGAATCTGGTTATAATATACTTTCGAACCCCTGACCTACTACTGTGTCGCAGCCTGAGTGTTTAACTTCCGTTGTGCATATTCAATACCAGCGACAGAACTGAGGAAGCAGAAGTTGTCAGTGATTGTTTCCTCGCGCAGGACCTTGGACAACAACAGACGAAAGAAAATTTTCATTCCTACTGATTTAATTTTCAGATATCGGACACAGACTTAGCACACAAGTCCACGAGGCCTCGAAGCCAAAAACTCTGTTCAGCTTTTCTGAGAAAATAAGGGACTTAGACAAACTAGCTCGTGTGCTATATTTTACTTATAAAATAACATCAGAAGACCACTAGCAGGCACATGGAATATGTTGCTCAGGTAGACCCACTCACTATAGGATGGTGAATTGTTGCGTGAAGCGCCTCCTGTGTACCTGCACTCGAGGCGACTGCTCTGAAACTACGACACTGGACTAAGTCACCTTTATTGCCAGATTTTATACTCACCAAATTTGAATCCGGTTGATGTTTCGTTACATATTAAGAACAGGTTTAATAGCCGGCTTCACCATAAGCTTTAGGGAGGATAGCACTCACTACGCTAAAGACGATACCAGCTCCTCGTCTAAACTGAACGATGGTTGTGTACCTTAAGAAGACCGGCCCTCATAGACCTGGTATCAACTGCCACAACATGAGAAGGAAATCCTCACCGGATCCAAAAAGCCACTAGCCACGGCGCTGTGACAGCAGGGCGCAATCATGAAAGTTCTTTTTTTCCTGAACCTGTTCCCCCGTCACGATGATGGAATCTATCAGATCCAGTTAGCTGGTTCGAAGCTGCACGGTATGCACTTTATTTGAAGGGTTGTATGTACGGCGCACCGTTGAAAAGTGAGACTTTGGGTGGACTACAGTGGATGGGATGACCTTGAAAGAAATTTTCTGACACTAATTTGCCTTCAGGTAAGGCGTTACATTACACTAGCCACTCGTAACGCAAATGACGTCAGGATGATAATTTATATATAGATTGAAGTAGAAAAATTTGGCGGTCAATTTACGGTAGGGTGAATCAATTCTGGCTCAAATGGAGACGAAACATATGACTTACTGCATACCACACAGTTGTCGAGTCCCAGTCTGGCAGGGTCACCAATGTTTTTCTATTTGGGAAATCTAGATTAATTCTGACAATACCCCAAATTCACTGGCCGACCTGTGCAACAGTTTCCTAGACAAGTAGATTGCACCTACCAGCAGAAATAGGCTTACCCACTACAGGAACGTAGTTCCATAATTTGAAGAGAATAGGCTCAGGTAAAACAACCATTCAGGATCACACTCTGCTGATACAACCTTGTTATTTGGTCTACGAGAGCCGATCATCCGATGGTGTTTTGTATGTGGATTTTTTCCGAGTAGGGTAGCTTCTGGGCCAAAAGCAAATAAAAAATTGTCATCCGAGAAAGTCAAAAGAAGCAATCGCAGTTGTGTCCCCCATCGTTAAAGTAATCCTACCAGTCAACCTAATAACGTCCCTTATTCTGAGCTAAATTACAGTGCGTCCAGCAATCTTGATGGCCAGCTGCCCTACGCAGTTCCCAATATCGCATACTCACTAGCATAGAATTCCGTTGATCTGGAGGAGAAACAACAACATACAATAACAGGCATAGTAACGCGCAAACGTGACGCCGAAACAGAGAAGTTAGAATTAGGGTGAAGTCCAATGTGAGCCAAACCAACAAATCCACATTTTTTGTATATTCGTTTGGTGATCACGATGGACGCGACTATTCAGGCAGCTTAACTCACAGTGCTTAAACATCCAAGAACTGATATGGCATGTGAATACATGCGAATGGTTTAGATTCCTCGGTTCATGATACGAATGTTTGTAAACCGATTAGTTCTGAAAGTAACGAAAATGACGCTCGAGTTGGAAAAATGACCCTTTCTGAGTATAACTTTGCTTGCCACAACTCGACGTGGAATTTATTTCACTTAATCTTACTTAGACCCCGGTCACTGGATCCTCTCGGAGAAAGCTCGTTACTTGTTCAATAAGAACGACTTCCAGTTCAAAACCACTTCGAAATACATATGAGAAAATGCGGTTGCTTCCATCGATCACTAGATTCCTGGACCGGAATGCAGAGTTACTTTGTCTTCGCTAGGTGTTCTAATGAAGTTTCCTTTCCATACAGCATTATTTTGCCCTGGTAAGCCACGACAAAACATTCACTTCATTCACAATGTTGAGAACGTGAACTCAAAGTAAGGCGTGTTTATAAGCGACCAGTATGGTTTTAAAAGTTGACCGAATTCGTAGGAAGAAATATTCGGATTTCACAGCAGAATACTGACTTTGACACGGCATATTTCAACGTGTTACACAAGTGGAAACGCGTCAGTGGAAATTCGCTGAGCCTCATGATGCGCCAAGTATATTGACTGCGTGCCTCTATACTCAGCTCTGTCCATATTTGTTGGGTTCCGTAAGCTTTAATTGCAGGTTGATAGGTCAGTCTAACGAGCCCAACTGACTCTAAAGCTATTTTAAAAACAGGAACAGTGCCCAGGTTATTTTTAAACTACAGGTCAAATAGTATTAGGAACTTCAACTCCGGTCACTTTATCTTCCGCATAAAATCTGATCTGGAATTCTCCCCTTTCGCGTCTACGTAAAGCGGCCTCAAATAGGTCCGTACTGTGGAATAAAGACCCAAACTGGATGGTCAGTTTTCATGGTTTCACCTGAAGATATGTACATTCTGGACGATAATGCATTAATTAGCCGTTAGAAGCAAATTCCAGCATGGCGGACTTTTTCCATTAGAGGGCAGGCAGGCAGAAGGAATTTCCACGACTAGTAAATACCGTATGGTGATTCGTCACACAACTTCTTCGGACGCAGTCAATATATTCTGAGTACACTTCAACTTAATGTACTTGGATCTGTGCCAGTCATCTTTAAGAAGACAGTCTCCTATCCCGGCACGACTGTTTTAGCATATTCGCACTAAAATGGGAAAGCATTGGGTTTGAGTTTTATTCTAAGTGGAGCTCATCGGCAGTGTGTATCCCAGTCCAGCGATAACAATCCTGCCTAAGTGAGAGCTGTTTAGCCGCTCGTGGCCGAACAGTGAATTGTTCAAACTCTCTTCAGTTCGTGATATGCGCACCACTGGCGACTCCCAACAAGAAAAAAACTGCTATATAGTGCTTCAAGAATTTTCACCATAGATTGGATCCACTTACAGAACGAAGCCTCAATTGAAAAATATAAGCCATACAAATCCCGTGACTATCCATTAATTGAGTAGCGGCAAGATGTACCGCGACTTGAGGGCTGTAGGTGGTTTCGGTAGGAGTGCTAGAAGACCTTGGTTACCCGGCCGGCGCTACTACCATCGATAGACAGCGAGTTGCACTTAATGACCCTCTATTAGATCGTGTTTGACCTAGCCACCGTATCGGGTATCGCGTTGCTGGTGACGCCACAGAATGGTTACAGTGTGTGCACTGTTATCCAAGGAACTCACACGGTATACTAGGAAGCTGTAAGAAATAGAACACAAAACAGCGTTTTTAACGTGGATGCTTGTGGTGCCTATCCACATACTTCCACTGCTGAGTGCGCGGCGTGAGGATAACAGTAGACGCGTGAAGATCTGCAGCGTATGGCGCACCTTGAGTAGGCTTGCTAACATAAGCTAGAACAAACCCGACGGCTTGTAGCTTGTAAGTAGTAGATAAGCCAAAATGCTACAAGCAACCTAACATAGAAGCGGTCGGTGGAGATGATACGAAACGACTGAAACTGAATTACAACGCAGACGCAGCACTAAGCTCCATGCAACACAAACCTCCGTGTTTAACTTCTTGGGGTGCGCCAGAGTAGAGGATAGTACAGTTGGAACAACGTGGATGAGGCGAGGAAATTACCACAGTTGACGCCGTCAACTCTAGATTAAACTGTTCTTATCTTTTTGGTCTTGTCCTTGTTCCAGAATACTGGACACTCTCCAGGAGGAAAGGTTGCCGCTCCCGTGCGTATTCTATGCAAGAGGGAATCTCTGCGCACCATTTACAAGGAATTTCACGCAAAAGGGTTGCCTATATTCAGCTCAGGGGTTTACTCGGACACAAACTCACTAACGTTCAAGTCACAGATGAGCTGAGGTAAATCTTCAGAGTTGCTCACGTTGAAGTATGGTTAAGTGCTTCTTCAGTCAAAACAACTGGACAATTGTCTTCCTGGAAAAGAATCTAGCACAAATTGTGTACCACACACCAGTATCAAAACCACTGATGACACCATATTACCATACATATATATATATATATATATGTAATAAAAGTGGTTACAATCCAGGGGAAATGAATAGCAATTTCTGTTATGGGGTTTGCGGGATATATATTGTCCATATTCACATCACTCCCGTTTGAACAGTCGTCCTCCTGTTGAGTCCACACCAAAGTGGGGAAGCACTGAACTTGAGTTTCGCTCTTATTAGAGCTCACCAGCAGTGCATATTCAATGGCCCTGCCGGGGTTTGAACTCCGGAAATCTGGCCATTAGATATGCACTGCTGGTGAGCTCAGGCCGACTCAAGTTTGCCTGAGAAGTTTTGCTTCCTGGTGCAGTACTTCTAACTGATTACCCAAGGCACACTTGGGCATCATTTAGTTGAGGATATGCTACAGGCAGCTAACGCCTGCAACAGTCCTTTGACACCTGATATCGAAAGTTTGATATGCTTGGGGTATTCTGGTCAGAAGTGTGATATTTTGACGGATTCTCTTGCGTTTTGAACTTGGGTTTGTTCAGTGTTAGGAAAAACTGCTTTCGGAGGGCTTGATGATACACAATAGGAGTTTGAGGTTGCCTCAGCTTTGAATGGATAAAAAATTATCCATCGCAGAAATGACCTTCCTTGACAAGAAGGGTTGCGTAACCAAACGTATGACTACTGTTGCACCTGTTCTGCATTGGTGACACTTTAATTCCCGATGTCAGAAATGACAGAATTTGGCGAATGTTTCATAATTTTTGATAGTTCATGGACTAACTTTAGCTGTCACAAAAATCACCGTCAAGCTGCAAGCCGACTGACAAACCTCATTTCGAAGTTATCAAACAGTACCAGGAGGAGATATTAATTGAAGTAAGATTTTTCTTTATGAAGACTCAAAACGAGGTTAAACTCCAGACGTCATCCGATTGCAATCAAGAGTAAACTATACAAAAAAAAGATCATCAAAAAACACCATGGTGTTTTACGGACGATCCAAATTCTATCATCTTTCTTCAGAAGTGTGCTTGAATTCATTGTTCCTTGAGATGTGTGCATCCCGAGGAGGCCAATGACAAACATGGACAGAGAGAGAAACAAGACAATCTTAAAGAACTTCTGTAGTTTTTGTGACTCCTTGAAATAATCCACTGTATCACCTCTGCTATCTGATTTAGGAAAACAATGAGTTGCAGCTGTTTTACATAGCCTAGAGACACCCCTTTATGGTCGTTTACACGTAGAAAAGTCAGCTGATGATTCTCTCAAAGCCTGGAAGAACAGCGACTTGTTTCCGGAGGTCGTCAACGCACATTCTACTCTATCAGACGTCTGCTTGATGCCCCTGACTTAGTTGTTACGTACCGTGACTACTCAATGCAATAAAGTCATTATTTGTGTCCGTCAGTTTGCTTGCTAGTTTTTTGTAAGTTACTGTCTCCATCATCAAGCCCTTTTTCTCTAAGGCTCTGTCAAATACCAAGTGATCATGAGGGTCAGCGTCTTCTACTGCACACTAAACAATTTGAGATTGCTAATGTTTGCTGATGCTATGATCAATGAGCGAGCGGCTCAAAATGCTTCACGAGCACGGTAGAAGTCGTTCGCTATTAGCACACTTTAATTTTACATCGAATGGCTGCAAATTTGCGATTTGGACCGTGCCTAACTTTTGTTCACAAATGGTGGAATTAATCCATGGATACCTTGAAAATCACATTCGGGTGAATGAGAGTGGCTTAGTAGACTATGAATGGAAAACTTAACCCCTGGATTGCGCTGCTTGACTGTGCATAATGTGACCTTTTGAGATACGGATGCTCCCTGCCAGACATTTAGCTTCGCCGAATGAATTGGTTACAGGAATGACATAGTTCACGCGCACTCCAGTTCTTAAGCAACTCCTGCTTGTTGGGAGTGGGATTACTTCACCGAATTTTTATAAACCGTCGCCGAAAAAAAATTAGACTGTGCGTCATTGAGTCCGCCATTTTGACCAAGTCACTTAACAACACGCTGTTTTAGATACAAAGTAATTTTACGCTTTGCATCACTGTCGTACGTTTAACCATGCGTATTTATTCCCAAAATGTGGGATGCTGTTTGCTTCCATTAGTTTTATTTACCCTACTACATGTATGACCTTTCAAAAACCCATGAAAAGAGTTCAGTGTTCTGGGTGCAGAGTGATGCAGAGTGCTTACTCGAAATTCACTATCACTCATGGACACATATGGCGTGTACTGACCGTTACCTGGATGGCATGTGACCAGGCTCTTTAAGGCACCTTTCAGTGATCAAACCGAGGTCGACACCTCACGATCGGCTCTACCGCAGTGGTAACAACGACTGTACGGTCACACAAATTCTGGTCTGTTCACATGTAAAAAACATATTCCTTTCACCCAGGGTCCACCAAATTTATGATCTGTCTGGTTCAGGGCCTGGACTGAATTGATGGTATTTTTTCCCGTTACAGGGCCAGTGCATCGTGACCTCCGTTCAGTCAATAAGGCGACTAATAAATTAGGTCGGAACCACAGGCTGTGCGTGCGTATACACATACACGCACAATATAGCGGTAATTTGAAGCAATCGATACGTAGATGTTGCCGCAGCTATGTTGGCCAGTCAAAAAAACAACTCATTGTATTGTAAAGTTGATGGCGCCTGCGTGCTAGGATCGAATACAGTGTTCTAGAACTCTGACGTCCACTCATGTAACCGTCCGTCCTGCAACGCAACCAGCGATCGCTTTCCGATACTGTTTTATATTATTGGCCACGAAAATAACTTCCGACGTATGATCGTTTTTTTACAAAAGCGGAGTGCGAAAAGTTGATCAACGCCCAATATGTCTTAATCCTCCATAAATGAGTGAAAACATTCCATTGCCTGTGTGAGATACGGAGTCCTCTCGGTCATCTCGAATAATGCAGTCAGAAGAACATGGTTTCCGAACGATATCGTTTCGCACATTGTTTGCAGCTGTCAGCAAGTAAACTGAAGTAAGCTCATACAAAATGTGACAGGGCTTAGGTAAACTTAGTATTTGTTTCAGGTTTAGGTGGGCAAGAACAACATTACAACCCCAAGGAATTCTTACGTGAATAACCCCGACAGATTAAAAATCCTCATACGTCTTGAGTGCCTTTGATTTTCTACACCTCACAGTGACTGACTGATAGTGTGTGACCTTTGAATCGACTGCAGTATTCTGAGTCGTGAAACAGCACGGAAATTCGATTCGGCACCTGCTAGGACCCCCCTGGTCTCAAGTGCCCCATAAGTTTTACCAGTGCATGCCCGCCACAACTGCAATGACGTATGCAGTGACTTTTTAGTCGAACGGATTGTGGTACCCCTGCTTAAGGTAATATTCGTCGTTGGTCGGCATTTAAGGTGAGTAGTAGGGTCACATTGATTTAGTTCTGGTCTTATCAGCTGAGCGACCTTGAAACAGTTTGTTTTTATGGGTTTTGAAACCTATGCTTCTTGGTAGAAAATTAGCCAGTCTGAGAAGCTGACAGAGTGTGCGAGTTAACTTCACTCAAAATCGATGACGAGAGCTTAAAGGCACATTAGCCGACAGCGGTCAAGACATCGGTGCGCATTACCTTGAACATCTTATTCTATCCTTCGTAGGACTCCTTTAAAATAGCTAAATTTCACTTGGTAATAACTCTGAAGATCAACTTGGATTAGTTTACCTCACAATGGTGCAAATCCTTCTAGGCTGGCGTCAGTACAGAGGACGGGTGCTGCATTCCCCCCGCCCACCCTGATGGGTGAACCTGAAATACACAATACAACTATTCGGTGACAGATTTGCATAGAAGTTCCTGTCTCTAGAGAAGCCGGTAGCTCCTCGTGAAAAGTTGTGCGATTTCATCGTCAGCCGCCGATCCATCTTCCACCAGATAAGAGGCCATGAACTCCATAATCAGTAGGACACTACAGCAAACATATATACATTTCAACAGCCGGGTTTCACCGACAAAAGTCTGAAACAGAAGCCAGCCTACAAAAGGCTATTAACCACTCAAAATTTGTTGAAGCTGACTGGGAAAATACAAATTCGTATCAAAATTCCTGTGAATACTAGTCGACGACTCTTTAGCTACCCTTAAGTTGCTAAGACCAACGTCCAGATTAAGTTATTGATTTCTCAGTTAGTTAGTTAGCTTCTCGATTCAAGTGGTCGTATGGAGTTTATAGTCAGGTATAGCACTTAAGTACAGGTTTTAAAGCAGGAGCAAAACTCTCGTAACAGGAATATATCGTCAGTAGATAGTGACACCAATTTGACGTGCAACAATGAGGAAAAGCGCCTCATTAAAGAGCGAAAGGGAAGGAGAATGCTGCGAACTTAGTGAGAAAAACCAAACCTTCTTAAAGACAACGACAAGCAGCAAGGCACTGACATACTTTCATAGAGCACTGAAACAAACCGATCTCAGCATTATGAGGGAGTAGGACATCTTGAGATAGATTAGCCCAGTATCGTTCGTGAAATTTCAGTCAACACCACCCCGGTGTTAAATGACAGATGAACGTTAGTTCGACATTTATACCCGTGGATCGATAGCACCCTGACGACTACGATCGGCCGCCCGCCAATTTCCAAACTTCAGGGCATGAATCACTGGGGCCCAAACTGCTTCATGCAGCTTCAGCTGAGACCTTCCATATCACGCACTGTTCATCACGAAATCCAGTAAAGATTTCAGGTGCGTGTCTTTAGGGTGACTGCGTGGCCAAGATATAATAGGAAACGATCCCAGGAGAGTTGAGTGATCAATATATTGTGAGCTATCAGCAGTGTGAAACCGGAGCTATCAAACCCTTGAATGAAGGCTGATTCCTGCTTGCCAGGCGCTGAAGTGGTGATTTTTGAAGAAGTTGCAAGATATTGCAGGGTTTTTAATAATTGATATTGATTTCAGAATCAGGAGGCATCGTTTTAACAAACGATCTCCAGTGAAAAAAGAGAACCTTAGATAGAGTTGACAGATAATCTTTGGACCCAGCTGATCAGCTTAGGAGCAACTACCTAGCGATGCTATATAAACGAAGCTGTATTTATACGAAGAGGTGAATTCGACTGAGAAATAACGAGTACGTACTTGGAAAATTAATATCTGGAAGCTCCCACAACTTGTATACGTGTATACATGTATACGTATATGTGTATACGTGTACACGTAAATAAAGTGTTACCTGTTTGCTGAGTCCAGTAGATCATCGTCGAAGACAGTTCCAAGCAAAAACACTACAAATGAGGGATCCAGCCGGGTTCCAAGTAAACCTCACGTCAAAAACAAATTGGTATGGAGATGTGTGTATAAGTCAACACCACTACTGTTATCCAGTGCAGACGAAAAATAATCGGATTACACACTACATTTTGAATGAGGGATTCAACAAAAAAATTCTGGTTGGTCTTTGGTAGATTTCACTGTTTACTTTCAAAACCTTCTTTTCTAAATATTCCTAATTCCAGTATTCATATTTTTCACATTGGTCAGCGCCTTTCTCCGCATTTTACCCTGCCTGACTGTCATACTAGGCTGGTCGCTATAATCCACGTACTTTTCTGGCATCACTATATCCACCTCACAAAAAATTATACTAATACAGTTTCTAAGTATAACATCCGATACCAGCGCATGCCCTTCGAAACCATGCCCGAACAGCAAAGTTTAACACTTTTAATAATACACGAAACATGCTTAAACTAGAAACACGGTGGTTCATCATCTCTGTTGTCAGGGTGTCCCCGGTGGCACCCTTCTAACCCAAGGTCATAAACTTAGTATGTCTATAAGCTGTTCTTTATCTAAATTACTCGACCCCGTCAGGTGTTGTGCTTATATATATATATATATATATATTTATGTCCCCATTTCTATTCCATTTTGTCTTTGTTTTTATTTTTATTTTTTTAACTTATTTTAACAAAATTTAAAATATCCAGGGTGAATAAATTGTTCCGAAAATTCTGCAGTGGTTAGTGACTGCGGATATTGTTTGCCCTTTCTTATTCTTCGGGATGTCTTCCAAACAGGCGCGCTACACAAAAGTTTCCTCTGGATTCAATATTCAAGATATCCAGGTAGCTTTTGTTTAGGGGCAATAAGTATACACGATCTACCTGGATTTATATTGTTGCTTTAGGAGCCGCAATTTTATGGGGCATGTTCAGTGCCTCGCTGTTTGCAATTATAACGTATAGGTGAAAGTATCTGACTGAGTAAGGATAGGCAATTCCAGCACTCAAAGGGAGTAGGATTTCTTGCAGCCTTTCCAGTATATAAATCCCATCATGAACGAAACTGATAACTGACAGGCACTGCTGTGTATGAAAATATGCAAAAAACTACTTGCTACTAGTTGTAGACAAACCAGCTTTTTCAGTGGTTAGAAATATGGCCAACAGAGTCTCCTGGCCCTCCAGGTTGGGGGTTGAAACATGTGTAGCGACTTGTTCTCGAAAAATGACTACGACTCTGCGGTCAGGCTTTTGAGCTAAAGGCTTTCGTCGAGGACCCTTACCGTCCTCCTGTCTAGGTCTGGACGCTATGGAAGTATCGCAACTCACGTACAACAATAATATCTGTACGGCAACAAAGTTTCATTGTTGAATATTGGCGTTATGTTGTTGATGATGGTTATGTGCGAAACGTAGAGTAGAGCACCACGTGAATGTGAACAGTAACCGGAGGGAGAATATGTAGGGATCACTGCTGTTCAAAGTGCCGGTGTGATCGAAGCTAGTACATCAGGCGCAATTTATGCGTCAAGTAGAGCCCCGAAAAAGCAGTCGGTGCCAGGTACCGCATGGTGTTACCATACGCACGTAAAGAACACGAAATGATGAACAAAATTAAGCCACTGGCTGTGTTTATGATAAACCCGGGCCTTAAAGTAGCTTTGGTGGATAAAAGAAGGCAAACAACAAGTGACTGATGAACCACGGTAGCAACAACGCAATCAACGGCATGTAGAACCGAGATAATAGTAACAGAACATTCAACAAAACCAGGGCTCCATTTTTTGTCCTTCTACGCAATCAATCCCGCCACTCACGTTCATGGTTTCCTTGTGACTCTCTAGGAGGGCGATCAATTAAGGCTTGTTACTGAACGTCGGGGCTCTTACCGTCTCGGAAATTCCAAATTTCGGAGCCGTCTTCCGGGTTATCCTGCAACTCAATCTTGGCAACCACAGTGAATATAATTCGATGCTCAGCAATTTTGTTTTCCAGTCGACCAGTTTCCACGACCGAACATCATCTAGCAGCGGAGTTCTTCATCGCTGTCCTCAATAGGTTTTATCGATGGATCGCAGGCATAAGAACCCAAGGAAACATACGTTCTGGAACCAAGCAATTAGTTTGAAAAAAATCGTCAACTCTTGCAGTCCATGAGCGCTGCTGTTCAGTGTATCGCGCCCACATTCATTATTTCTTCACATATAAGACTTGGATCCAGGCGGTAAGACTAAGGTGTATAGCAAACTTTCTAAATAAAGGACCATTAAGGACGTTTCTCAGTAGACGGCACTCCACAGACAGAGGCCTTTCCATTCACACCTTTCGTTTTTCAGGATTGTTGTACTCGAATTTTGGATTCCAAGACCCTCATTTTATCTGGCGGCAAGGACGCAGTTGATTGGCTAGTCTATCAGTTGAAACGGCCAACAATCCACAGAATGTCCCGTATAGTTTTCCAAGCATTCGAGGATGTTATGGTAAAGGTGACTGTGCGCGAGTGAATGTGTCAGCCCCTATGTTAGGTAGCTCCTTTTACTTGCCATCCAGTGGTGTGACTTTTACAGGAACTGCGTCAACTCATCAGACCTGGTTACAGGTTCTCCTCCCCTTGAAAGTGAATGACGAGCCCATAAAATTCACGGCGCAGGTTGAACTAACAGGAGTCATGTTGTCCTCAAAATGTAGACGGGTTAAACCGGGTGTTCTCCAGGTGTATTTTCTTCACTTGGTTATCGGTGAATTCCTTATTTCGTGTGTTTGTCACCATACCAGCTTCCTCTATCTCAAACACAAGCGTTTAGGCTTCGGTGAAAGCAAGCATGGGTTTTCGCCTGCACTAATTTATCGTTTGCGAAGGTACAGTCATCC
Organism: Opisthorchis felineus; assembly: GCA_004794785.1. Lineage (NCBI taxonomy): Eukaryota > Metazoa > Platyhelminthes > Trematoda > Opisthorchiida > Opisthorchiidae > Opisthorchis > Opisthorchis felineus. The sequence continues at coordinate 1,495,289 of SJOL01002419.1, forward strand.
ACCTTGGTGTAATGTTGCTCATATCCCAGTTGTGTCGTTGACCACCTAACCACCTCATGCACCACCATGAAGAACAGTACTGGCGAGAGTGGATCTCTCTTATATCCCCGCAGTAGTGAACTTTTGAAGAAGCAAAAACATGTGGCAGCATTCTCAAAAAACCGTACGATGTGTCAAACCGGGAGTAGAGGTAGACCACAGGCCTCACTTGTTTTGACAAACGTCACGCAACGTCAACTCAAAAACTTTGACTTCCCGACAAACGTTTAACTGAGGTTAGAGGTATTTGCTGAAGCTTAATGGAGTAAAGCATATAAAAGAAAGGCGGCATTCATACTGATCGTCTTTCTCGGCGAACTTAAGCAAGAGGCACTTCCAAGTTACACAATAAAAGAACAAGATTTAGTGTCCATCCTTCCGGTGGCAAAATGGAGTCTAAAAGCACAAGGAATGACAGATCTCTGAGCAAGCGCAAGTAGTCTGAAGCTGCTTGGTAGGAGGAAGCACCACAGAATAACAACAGATGATGATGCGAGCGCGGTTTTCGATTTTTCTCAAAGAAGGTCCAATCAGTTTGGGTGGTTTCTGGAAAATGATAAAGTTTCTCTCTTATTTTTTAATTCTCAAATGCCACCTTGTGTTTCTATGGAATTCACCAACAAAATAAAACGGATCATATGTTCCGATTAACACATTTGAGCTCACTTCACTTTAGCGGCCCATTGGTTGGGGCGTCGCATCAGCTGTTATCAATCTTATCCTAGCAGTAAAGCACTTCGTTATCTACAAACATTTCACAGAGACGAGGGTTGAACTATCCTACATGTCTATGACATCAAGTCCATTTTTCACAAAGATGATGCTATAGATATGCTACACTACATTTTCTATGTAGCTCAGCTTCCGAAAAATAACCATGGAAGGAATAATAACTGCTAATGCGAAATTAGCTATGACGATGATGATGATGATGATGCCGCCTACGCTAAAAGCTGGGTAATCCGTTTATGGGGTTTGTACACGCACGTGCACTCGCCTGCGCGCACTTGCGTTTGCACGCGTCTGTGGGAAAACATTCACAAATAATAACAACGACTCCATGATGGCACGTTCCGAGTGTCTGATCAGATGGTGGCAAGTAGGCTCATGCATGCATATCCATAGCTTTATGTATCGCTTTGTGTTTGTGTGAGCTGTTCCACACGGAAACCAGACAGTAGCGTACGTACGAACGGACGGACGGAAGATTCCGGCCAGTTACATGATAAGTTTGCTCAGTCACTTGTAAATCCCAAAGGAATAAAACATGGTGCCTGCGTGTGTGGACGACGCATAGGAACATAGAATTTGTGACAAGACGCACAAAGTCGGTAACACGTGTACCGTGACTGTCTTGCAATAAAATAAAAGTCAATGTGGGTGTGAGAAACGACTTTTATCAAACTCTAATTACTATCAATCTGGTGATAATTTCTTCTGATCCAGCGCACATAGAGAGGGACAAAAGTAGTAAGTAGTTAAGTTGTCATAAAGAATAAATTATAAACTTCTCCAGCATAACAGCCAAAATTGCGAGCATCTTTTGGATAAGGCATAAGTTAGTTTTCTCACAAAATAACAGGGAGGTGGTACATTTTCTTCATCTGACCACAAACCAAGGTTAAATAGTTTGCGTGTAAAAAATCTTTTAACGCTCACTGTACAATTCTGGGTCACAGCCCCCGAGAACGGCTTGTTGAGCACCGAAAAGTGAGTTATCACAGAGATCATTCCTGGTAAAGTGACCGGCGGATTTAAATAAAAACACGTCCAAGAAAGTTGCTGTCTCGTTTGTGATTGAGTTGCTCGCCGAGCACAACAATTACTGGATCGTCCTTCAGGTCATCGGACAAACCGGTCGAACATCCGGGGCTCATGTCCACGTATGACAAAGGATACTGACACCTGGTTCTTCATGGTAAAAGTGCCTTTTTTGTCCCCCTGGTTTTGGTGCCAGGATTGGAGGAAGACTGCCCGAATGGCAACCAAATGGAAATAAAATAGATAAAATAGATAGATAGATAAATAGATAAAATCTATAGATAGATAAAAATAGATAAAATAGATAAAAACTAGATAGATAAAACAGACAGATAGACAGATAAAATAAAATAAAATAGATAGAAAATAGATGGAAAATAGAGAAGTATATTAGCACGGATAGTTGTGATTGCCAACGTACGGAAACGGTTTTCTAAAGGACTTAAGGTAATTGAGAAGACGTGCTTATGGCTTCAGAAGTAGTTAGTCAGTGAGGTATAGAAGCGACATAATCCCAGTAGGTAGCTACCATATAAGCGAGAGTTCGAGTAACGCGTGCACAGAATCAACAGGTTGTTGGCAAGAAATCGGAACTTCCAGAACACTCAACCCGAGACCTGCGACTTCAGGCTGCTAGTCAGATAAGGAGGTCTGTGTGCTAGCACGACATCAACCTAAAAACCTTCAGAAAATGTTGGTGGAAGTCTCACTCGATTAGGTTCAAGAACTATTGGAACCAAAAATGTTTGTGACCCAGTTTGAGGTAGTTGCTATATATCGAGGCCATTTATACGCCTTCGTGTTTGCTGTGATTGATGAAGCAGTAGTCGACAAATCTGGTAATTATGCTTGGCTATGGAACTCGTGATTATGCCTGTCGCGGTCCAAGGTGGAGGGGTTATAAAATCTGAAAATATCTTAACGATGCGAATTTAAGACGTTCGGGATATATCACGATAGATAAGATTCATGACCTGCTGATGAATGGTTGTTTTTACCTGAGATGATTCTCCATTCTTTGAACGTAAATTGTGTTTGAAGATATCGTTCTCATTCCTCCGAAGCAGTTTAAACGTATATATGGATTGTTTTTCTCTCTGTTTCAAACGACATAATTTAAAGCAGTTTGTCAGCCTTTCACAAAAAACGGAGGAAGTGGGATTACAGGATACTGAAAAAGCTTGACAAACTCAGCCATGAACGTATGATGGTTGGGTAAAAACGTCAGTTAGCAGCTTTGAATAGTCAAGCTAAGTTAAGTGCGCATTGCGAAGAAAATTCGGGTCTTTTAAAACTGTGGGGAAATGCACAATATTCTTCCCTCCGAGCGAAACGGAGAAAGACAGTCTTATCCCTTTCAATAGTCTGCACTGGTACTAGAAGAATTAGTTAAGAAGAAATTGCGGCCAATAGCCCCGTTTTGGTAAAACTGAAGAATTAGCAACAACGGATTAGGTTTAGGTTTAAGCCAGTAATGTCTATTCAGGAGAATGTGCATTCCAGAACTACAACCGATTGTTCCGAAAGACGACTATGGTAGAATGTGCGATAACTTGCATCGTTATTATGCCTTCTGCTTTGTTAAGGAGTTTCAAGTGACGTTCGGCTCGAGGTAGTCCTATGATCAAGTGGCCAATATCTGCAACGTTTTTGTAGCGTGACCTCTCCGTTTTTTACGGGTGCATTCGTCTCAAGGGTCTTGACCAAACTATCTGGGCCACCAACAGAAAATCGGGGATATCAGTATGTATCAACAATTATTGGTTCCGCATTTTTGTCTCTGAACAAACATACGGCCTTTACAATGTTTTCCTCTGCAGTTGAGAAGGATATGTCCGCGTTTGTTTCACAACCATTTACAACCAGTTAGAAATTCTCAATCTGCACAAACTAGTGGGCATGTAATTTGAGGTCGGCAACTTGCAACTGGCAACTGGTGGGTCGGGCGATAAAGTGACCGACAAAACTCAATGTTATAACTTGTTACCGGAAAGAAATGAACTCCGAGTTATTTGGACGTGATCAACTTTGAGATATTTGGGTTTTGTGTGATACTTAAAAAATTTGTCCACATTATGTTACATTACAGTAATATTCAGAGTTAATCTATTCTCCTAATAAGGGTTTTTATTCACCGAATAAAACATGTGGAACAACTATTGTGTATGAACGTTCAGGGTTTCATTCCTAAGAACGACGACACCTAGTAAATCTCCACACAGTAGCTTAAATAATTTGAGAACCCATATCCCGAAGAGTCAAACCTAATGAAATAGGTGGATCTCTTTTGATGAAGAAAACGACGTGATTATATCATGAACACTCAATTTCCGTGAAGAGTGGTAGTTAACATACCTTCCGACCCTTGTGAGAATTTAGCGTCGCCCTGTTGTTACGTATTCTACGCATTCTGGCCATCTTTTCATTTTCATTCATACCAAAACAACATAAATGTGAGTGTTCTTTAGACTCCTTGTCTTAGAAAAACCAGACTGTCAAACTTATCATCCAGTATCGTTTGGTCTTGTGTGGTGACACAAAGTGTGAATGATGATGGATAGATGATGGGTTACAGTGAGAGGTTTACTAGTAAACAAGACGATACTGCAAGTTAAAATATCTAGATGCTGGTCATTATGGTTCACAGTAACCTCTCTTTGAGTATCCTAGACAGTGGGACGGACCACATTGCCTGAAGTTCATGAATTGATGGCTAAGTAATTCCATAGACAGGTCCCCATAGACAGTGAGTTGCGTGAATTAAAGTAAATAGGACGCAAACCATCCTGATGGCAAGGCGCGATGGCTCCCAATGCCCGAGAGAAGTATACACGCCCATATGTATTTTGAAGATTTACTGTTACAAGTGAGATGGGCAGCTGAATATTCTATAGCTTCTAACCTCTCCAATAATCGAGATTGTCCTTCTCGTTCACGCCCGATCAACGTCTCTGAGACCTGCTACTTTTATTCACGGATCACTTCCCCATTATTTTCGGTGTCCTCCTTTCAAGTTTCTTAACGGTGAGATATCATGACCTGTCACTGTCAGGCAACCCTACCTGGTTTCGCACATTTACGTCATTTACGTCGCATACACAAATGCTGTGGCTCATATGCATTTCTTAATCACACGCAAGAGGTGAAAATAAATTCATCAAAGTTTATTGAAGACAATGCGTTATAAGTCGGAGGATTAATCCCCGAATCGGTGGCTGAAACAAGGATGAATTGGAAGTAGTTAACCCCTTTTAATATGCATATTCGTCATGAAAAATAATGACATACAATTCATCAAAATTTTTGAGAAATAAATCTTGCTTGCAAAAACACATTCTTAACTTACTCATAGTTAATGGAATTTTATTCCCTTAGGCGGAGGGCTTCAGCACTGATAAGTGACTTCAACATGTTCTTTTGGCGTCTGCCGTAACGCTTAAGCATGGTGGTTGGGAAAACTTTTTTTCGGCTTTCTGATGGGAATCAAATACTGCTAGGTAATATTTCACCCAAAATTAGAGTAATTTTTATAAAATTCAACGCGTTATTATGTGCTAATGCCGTCTGTCTATTGGATTATTTCTGAACTAAATTTTTTCGAAAACAATTTGTCCCATTTCACCCACGCATTTCTCAACCCATATTGAAAACAACTTACGAATGTTACAACGAGACAAAAACGAAAACTAACTGTTTTTTGGATTGTCTCAAGTGGCTAAATAACTGTTTTTCAGTAAAAACATCTTTTATTAGTCTTGAAGAATTCCACTTAATACAGCTCAAAAAATTATGGAGATAGATTATATTGTTTTGATTAGCTTCAAAAAATGTCATTGTTTTTGTAGCCACCTGCGGGATGAATAAACAAAAATTTTGGACCGTACTGATTGTCGAGAAGAGTGATGCTTTCCATGACATGTGAGACAATCTCACCTTGTATTTATAGGCCCTGGTGGAAAAAATCCTAAATATATAAGAGACTATGGTTTTTCAGCTAACTCATATTTTGAGGTTTTAGTTTTTTCATTTTCCGGTCACTTTTTAGTTATAGACAACCAGTTCTGCCACTACCTCTGTGGATAATCATTCCTTCGTACTCTTGACTATTGGGAAGAATGAACACAGTTAACTGAAAACTGTGGCTAGGGGGCTCTTCCGTTCGTCGGCGTTTTTGTCTGCCTACGGAGATTGCTTTACACTTGCTCGTCTCAGCCGACGGATAAAGCGACTGAGGGCCCAGGTATCTGAGCACAGTCGAAACCATGGCCAGTTAATGGACTGACGCACATGACACCAAAGACAATACTTTCTCTCCCTGAAAGTACAAACAGTCGCTACTTATCTGTGTTTGTTACGAAGCACGTTATGATGTTTGAGTAACCTGCCTTAATGAGAATGAGAAGGTCGTTAATAAACTGGAATACGCGTATGTAAAAATAGTGTCGGGCTGGCTTATTTTGTCACTTATTCAATTTGAACACAACAGCGAGTGATGTCCATAAGGACCGGAAGACATGACTCATACATTTCGTTTCGGATGGCTCATTTTCACTGCGAGTGTTTCTAATAGTATTATACTCCCACCTGATTCCAGCTGGGATACAGCAACGCCGTCAACAGATTCAAGTCACTGGACTTGCGGTTTAGGGCTGATCTGTGTTTAGACGGTTAGCTTCTTCTAATGGTACAGAATGAACTAGTCACGTGTGCCACATAAGATAGGCTATCTTTTTCACTGAAAATAGGCAAGACCTATTTTACAAACGTTTGGGGATTTCTCCAAATCGTGGGCCAAGTTTGACTAATAGGATAGACAGTCTTCCTTGGTGGACCTGCTTGCTTTGAGACGTAGACTGGTAAGCAGCTCGAGTTAGACATACGTGCGTTAGTAATCGGTTGCGTAATTTTATTTAATAGCTAGCATTTCTAATGGTGCGATGCGAGTCCAAGGCTTTCCTTGGCAGTCCCTATGACCGTCATTCTACAGAAGGTGTTTGGTTTTGGAATGTGACTTTAGCGCACTCAGGTAATTGCCTAACTGGGCAGGCTGATTGATTTCCCGGTCCAAAATTTTCCAAAGAAGCTACTTCAAAAAGCTTTGCTTTTATGCTTTTCTGGTGAACAGTGAGATGGCCTTTGAACTTTGCATAAAAAAGTGCATGATGTAAGCAAAATATTATATCCTCATCCCCTCAGCAGACACTCTAGAACGACGAAGCGCACTTGTCATTGTGAAATGTTAAGAAAAAGGGGCATGGTGTTTTCCTGAATTCGTGTAATACAGAAGGGCGACTAAGCAAGCAGGCACTTTTCTTCTACTGAATGAAACTAATTTTGGCAATCACACGCATGGCCATTCAGGATGCATCCACCTTGGACAAAAATCAAACAAGAAACAATCGAGTCCAAATATTCGTCCCTTCAGTGCAAGATAAAGTGAACACTCCTCTGCTGACAGAAGTATTTCTGCCCAAAACATTTTCCCTACGACCATTTAAAGTAGGAAGACGCAAAGCGTAACCGTAGAACTTCAGCAAATAATGTATGACGCAGTTGATCACATTTAGAGTGGATGGTTACGCCGAAGAAGCAGGCTTGTAAACTCCCCGAGAAAAAATACTAATGTGCCTTTGTCTTTAAAAATCCACAAACACTGTTACAATGAAAATGTCAGTGTAATCTGAGTCCTTTTTATGACGACACATGAAGTGTGAAGTTTTGGCGACCAAACATTTGTGAAATGACTCGAATACTTGATAGGATAACACATTCGCGGCGAGAGTCGGAGGTATTTTATAGTCACATAAATTAATACATTCGCATCTTGATCTAACCACCGTTAGGTCATTAGGCAAGGCCGAACTGCAGCTGCTTGAAATCGGCAGAATCTTCAGTCCTAATTGCATAACCTTAGAGGTTTTTGCTTCGTCAGTTATTTCCTCACTCGCTGATCGCTTATAGTTGCTATAAAAGGGTCAGTTTTTTAGTAACGTTGTTAGCTAAATTGGACGATATGGCGAATATTGTACCAACGCAGCCAACTAGGTCTACCATGCTGATGAATCTTAAGTAGAGTTAAACGGTGGTTGCCTGTATGTAGTTTCTATGAAGCTAATCAGTAGTATTGTTACCAAGGGCGCAGCTTCCTCGAGGACGTACCGTTTGAGATTGCTAGTTTGACTGCGGTGCCACTGTATCCTACAATGCCAGTAATAGTTCCCCACATCTATCTGGTTTGAGAGCCACTCGTTAAGGTCACAGCAAGACAGGTGATCGATATATATGGGCACAGAATAGGTTTTAAGGGGACCAACCGATGACTTATGATGACTGTAAGGACTGACATTAAAATGACTAGAAGGATCATCTTAGTTCGCTTTCTGAGCGCTGCAATCGGTCCAAGTGCCGATTTTGATACATCCTGATCCATTGGAAAAGGTGGAAGCATTTCATTATCTCCCGTGTTTCTCGGTGTTCACTCAAACAAACAAAAAACAAATAAATTACAATCGCTTTTGATGCAGTACATATGAATTTTTTCTTCCATGCGCATTAAATCAGCCAATTTTTCGAAAATTGTGGATCGTTGTGAAGTGAGTCAACATGGGTGGGTAATGTGTCAACGCATATGCTCGTTTCTTTTAAGGACGATGTGCTGCATGGATAGAAATGAGAGATTTGAAACGCCTCTCGTCAATGCAGGGTGTGATCATTTCTGAATCATTTCATACCGGCTGCTAGACGCCAGGCGCTGCAGTAAAAAGCTGAAATTTGATAGCCAAGCGACTAGTAATGCTTCTTCTGTCAGCGAAGATCAACTCTTGGTGTTTTGCTTTTCATGATTCACCACCTCGTTGTTTACAGATAACTAGCCATCAAAACTTACTACTTATCAGATCCTCCACGAGCATTCTGGAAACGTCGGAGTATCATTTAACTGCTCCCAAGTAGTGAAACTTTGTGACACAAGCTAACGCATAGAAATCTCTTCGCAGATCTGCCACTGATGAATTCGTGGAACCTCTCTGATTGTGGCATATTTTGGGCACATAAGTTCAGGCTTTTAGGAGGCCTGAGGCGCATCTAATCTATGTAAGCCTACTAGGGATAAGAGTTCCCTTGTTCAAGTTGCTTTCAGAAGATACCCAGTAATATAGACCAATCTTTCAGATTTGCGAACAAAACTGTTTTACCTTCCTCATTCTCACCGTAAATCCAAAACGCGTGCAAATTCTATTCCGTTCTTTGCAGAATTCAAATACTTCATAGCACTGTCGTTTAAAAAAATACTACAAACCCTAAGTTTTCAATCACACTTCAGTTGCCTTTGTTCCAATCAGAAAGGTTTGACTGTAAATGCCCGTAGATGTTCTTGCCACTCTCAGGAGGCAGAATATCTTCATAAAAATCACCCACACGAAAATATTGAACCACCAAGTTGTCCAAATATGAGCACTAACCCCATCCCTGTGTCATCCTCGGATGTCACACGTTTTATTGAATTCTATTCTGTGAACCTAAGAAATACTTTAGCTACTCGGTGAAAAAAAAACATCTCGGGGAGATGACTGTGATTACATTTGCATTAGTGACTACACATATCTTGATGGACGCAAATCTCGCTAAAAGTGGAATCGGAAAACAACTGAACTGATGCATGTGGAATGTCACTAGTATTGTCCTTAAACTAGCTGACCGAGTTTGATAAAATCCTTCCGAATTTCCTCATTTTGTGCTCTTGCATCAAAGGTGATTTCTTCCAGCAAGCTAATGGGTCCTTCCTGTCATTTCCAACCTAGCGTAAGCTCATGTTGATGCACAGGATCTTTCCTGTGTAGCTCTCTTGGAAGGCTTCGTTACTGTGACTGATCCCAAATCTGCTCATATCCAGACACAAAGGGGAAGCCGTTTTTCTCAAAGCGGTTTTTAATAGAGAATAGCAGCTAGATATAGGTTGGAAGCTTAAAAGTAATCTTTGTGATGGGCCCATCCCGAAGTAACCGTACGGATCCTTCTTTCAATGTGGAACTGTCGGCCTGTTCGACCAGTATACCCTAGACCGAGCAAACATTCACCCGGGGAACCATTCGTTATTGATGCCACTCGGAAATGACACAAGCTTAAAATCCCATATACTGTTGCAGATATTGTAGCTCTGCGGTCCGGACCGCGCAAGCTAGTTCTGTAGCGATGTTTTTTGACCGCGGGCAGACAGCCACAAACGATGTACGATCCACAGCAAATCATCGTCAACTGTATGTGCAGTGCAACAAGCTTGTTTGGTGTAACATATCGGCCGGTTTGTTGTGTTCGGTTCACTGTTGCGCATTCGTGCTGTCTAGTACTCGCTCTCCTGCTGCCGTTGCAGCCACATCATGCTTATTGAGGTTGACCTGCTACACACCTCAGACCGGACAACCAATTCAGCTAATAGCCATCTCATCAGGTTGGTGGGAACGTGCATTAGGAGTCGGAGTGTTTGAATGCATTGGCCGATAGCGTGCACGTGCAGTACGCACAGCACTGCAGCAATTGTGATTGTTGAGGCGGCAGCTCATTTGGCTGCACATAACAGTGTTAACCTTACTGAGTTGTATAATCCATTGTGTATTCTCCCTCCTCCGCGCAAGCGAGTGTCGTCGTCCCTCACTTTGCATTTTAAACTCAACTGGGGGAGAACAGAAGCTGCAACGCACGAACGTCCAAACTCCCACGCTTAGGGAGTTGATATCATCTCCACAAATGGGATTTATGCTAGTATAAATGTGACTTTCTCTTCAAGTCAATCGCGTATGCTGAGAGCACCCTTCTCCGTACAGCACCGACGTCCGAATGTTGAAACTGCTGTTATCGAAGTCACTAAATTTTCTACACTGGTTTCTGCACTCTTGCGCGCAAAATTCAACTGTATTTGTTTTGTGAATGCCCCCAACCTTGTACAAGCAGCTTGAACACTTTTCAACAACCTGGCCCTTTCCCCACCTACACACCGACCACGTATGCGCTCATGGTCATCTCGTTCACTGAAGTCAATTCAAACTGCTCAAATTCAGATCGCATTTATCTAACTAACAAAGCTGTGCATCGTGCTTATTCATCTGATAGTCATTTCTGTCGAAATTTTTTTCGATTTGCGCAAACAAAATTCTTGGTCTACTGCCCAGATCTTGATTCGTTTTCACGAATTCTCGTCTCCATTTTAATCATTCTCTCACTGTCACAAATGACAGTCGCATCCAGAACGCCATCATTTCCAGAATTCCAATCGCCACGTAGTTTATCATATAGCCAAAGGGATGCCCTACCCATTGGAGAAAAAATATTGGAGAAAGGACGGCTGATGCCGCAAGGTTTCGATGCAATTGAATTCCCGGTAGTGATTCCCAAAGGACGTTTTGTTAAAACGTAAGTTCTTTGCATTGCTGTTTGTTCACATATTGCCCGACAGATGCGTCAGTGGTCCAGCAAAGTACTCCGAATACCCATAAATATGGGTAGCCTGTGCACAAGCTAAGTTCTTATTTAGTGCAGTAAACACAAAATTTTATTGCTGTCTGAAATTCAGTTTGCTTGAGTTTGCAGATGGGATGGATAAAAGTCAAGTAATAACGTTGAGTTGCATTTAGTTGGAAGGTTGTTCTTTATCTATAGACGTAATACACTGCTTATAAGGTTGCTGAAAACTCTTCGGCGGCTCACGACCGGTTTCGCCCTTCTTGGGGCTTACCAGGTAGGTGCAGTCCCCGAGTTTCCGTCAACCCTGATATTCTACTTGAGCCTAAATTGGACAGATTTAAACAAATACACTCATTTGCATATCAATTTTGTTTTGACGGGAAACTCACCTGGAACCCAGCTGAATGAGCATGATGAACGAGAGGTTCATCTGGGTTCCAGCCGAGTCTCCCGTCAAAATCAAATTGATATGCAAGTGAGTGTATTTGTTGTTCATTATCGTTCTGGAGAAGGGAACGTGTCCAAATATCTGTCAAAGTGCACCAGGCTTGCAGCGCAGAACTACTTACCTCAGTTTGTCATTATTCGTGTAGTGCTGTGATCTGCGTGGTATTTCAGGTAAGGTATTATTGCTCCCAGGCTGGTTACTTACTGTGAGCAACACATAGAATTGCCAAAAGACCTCCAAATATATCGCCCGTCGACAATTCCTGAAGCTGAAATCTGTGGTCAACTTCGCACGAGATAAAGGATATGAGAACTATTCCAAGGACCGCTGTCGTCAACTCAGGACCCTCACCGTTTCGAGACATTTTCACCTACGCAGCTGTGCATCTCGTTACATGCTACGCTAACACACTTGCTATCGCCATTCTGTGACCCATTTGATTTTTAACGCATTTTAAACGATACAGCGTCAAGGCTTTCATTAGACTGCTGTTAGTCTGTCTGACCTTTCCCCCCGCTTGATTAACAAGGAATGTTTCGCAGTTTCTCTGTAGCAGTTCCTCGTGCACTCTTTAGGCAGTATGCACGGGTCGTTGCCCCTGGCTTTAAGCGTTCTGGAACCAAGTGGAAGCTCATTTTCTCAGTAACCGCATCCTTATCCAAGAAACTAGCAGCATCCCTTGAGTTGGTTTGAACACTTTAGAACCCGCAGACACTGAACGTTCTCTCCAGAATCCCTGAAATTTAGGGTATCTCGACAAGTTGAGATACGTGTATGCTCTACCTTGGGACTTCACAAAGTCAGACGACTGTTTCTTCTGCTAAGGCTTCGTTAGGTATTGTTCCGAATGGCTCAGTGCACACGACTTTAGTACCGTACTGTGAAAACTGGGGGGTGAAGTACCACAGAATACAATAACTGCAATGGATGGTTGCAGTGTTATTGGAGCGCTCCTACGGTAACTGATCTCGGAAAGGTGCGAAGGAAGGAATGGTTCAGCTTATAGCGCCATTTCGGTGCCTAAATGCCACGCCATCCAAAGGAAGTACGAAGGCCGAGATACTGCCAGGCTGCCCAAGCCTAGATAGGAGCATTCGAGATGCGGAGGTCGGGATCGAATCACAGACCTTCTGGTCAGTAGGTTCGCGCCTTAACCACTGAGCTATCTCGAGGTAAACCAGGGTCACGTGTGCGTGACTGCGTAAAATGGCACGAGAGGATTTTGCCACAGATGAGCAACAATCCTCTCAATTGATTATGTTTTCTAGTTGACTTCAGAAACACTCCACTGTGAGCATGAATGAGTGATATCGTTATTTTTTACTTGGGGATCCCGGACACAAAGAAAATCCTGCATGGTCGGGTATTTTGAGTCGTAAGCGACATTCCTGGGAGAGACATTTTTCCGATGTGCCGGTCAATTTAATTATCCCACGGCAGAATCTGTTTCGCGTTGATTTTTCAACGAACTTTTAGCCTATTTCAACGGCTAAACCTAAGTCAGCATTGCGAGTGGAAAGAGAGAGAGATTTATAAACATCATATACTAACAGATGATAAGTGTGCATTGTACTTGTCAGACAATGCAGATTAGACGTGGGTTTGTCATTTTCCAGGTTGATAAATAATTCCGAACCAATAGACTTTTAAATGACGCCATGTTTCCCAATCCCATTTCGTGCACACACACACACACACACAAAACCTCACACACATTGAAGGCCGAAAGCAGTCGGGCCGCCAATATCCATCATCTTTTTTCTCTTCTTCCATGCAGCACCCAAAAATAAACAATCTCGATTGTTGCAATTCGGTTTAGTGGATGTCGTTTTCTAGTTCATTCTGTGAAAAAACTGGCGTGTCGATGTTGTTGAATAGCGTTTTTCAAGCTTCAGTTACCCACTTGTGCCATTCACCCTTGGAACCCGAAACTCTGGTTTGTATCGTAAGCAACGCAAACTCTGCGCACTAGGTATCTGGCCCCTAGGAGCGCGAAAACTTACGAGTTTCCGTATTCCAATTTGTTGTGACGTTTGTTCATAACCAAAGGAACAGTTGTGATCCTGGAGAAAATTCTATCTCTGTGTCCCTTTTATTCGTTCTATAACAGCAAGAACTGTATCACATACTACAAGGTCAATAGAGAGGATGCTGAACGTATGTTGAATTCGAAACATATCTGCATACTTGGCCCTTTAAAATCTGCCAACGATGGCTGCTTACGTTTGAATGAAAGCGATCAGACTGTTAGTCTTGTTACTTTTGAAGCGATGGCTGCTTTATTGACCCACAAATGTCAAAAATAGCAAACAGTGGTCTTTATTGTTTGCTCCTATGATCGATCGGCTGGATAGTAATTGGTTGAATGCATCACTTTCAGTGACCAAGTTACATGGGACAGACAGCCGAACAAAACGTGCTTTCAACCCAAAAGCAAAAGGAGTGAATTTTGCTCTATTATAAGCGTGAAATGAATGGCTAAACTGTACTATTTTTGTCCGTTTGCTCAGCAAAATTGATATTGTGATAATGAGAGTCTGACTGAGAAAATAAAAACCCACTTCCTGAGCTATGAATATATTTAAAGGATTTTGCATTCTTGGAAACAAACCTTGAACACCTGAATTATCATCTATGCAGTCGGATGTGAATGCAACAGATGAAAGTATAAATTTGCAGAAGGCGGCCTCCTGATGAGTTTAAGCTCAATATCAAGTGGAAGCTGCCACCAAATGGTTCATAGTATGTGAACCAAACGTTTTACGTGGCCCTTTTATCGAATTCCTTGAAAACCCGACAGTTTTCCCATCCTTAAGCTAAAAATCAATGCCACGGAAGATCTCGTGTTCCGTTACTTGATGGAATGTTTTACAGTCAGAAGAGGTTTCAGAAGGCCACAGTTAGTTTGTTTTCAAAATTGTCCATAACCAGTCAACTGACCAGCTTACCGTTATTCTTGATGTTCATAATTCAAAGGTAAACTATCGCTAAATGAGTTTGTTTGGATAAGCGTATTTACCTCGTTCATTTCGGTATCAGAACTCCAAGCCACTGAGTGGAACAAAGACTAAATACTTCGGCTTTAGCGACGCAAATTGCGATGTTTTCTCCAAGGAAGGAGAAATTATGTCGACTCAGCTATTTTCGCAAGTTTGAGAATAGTTTACGGAAGCTCCGCAATAAGTTCACTCTCTGTCATTTGGTGAAATGCACTAAGAAGCACTTGACTCACACATTCGTCCATACGGTATTATGAGAACTGTAAGACATTCCAAGATTCCTCAACGCAGCCCACATGTGCAGTCAGTATATATACATATATATATATATATATNTATATATATAATGTAAAATAAAATTGGACCGGCCATATTCGGTTATCTTCGGAAGCTGTCCAAGCCACAAAACACTCGCGTCTTTATATGTCAAGCATTCACATCGTCCGAGATAGTCGGGTGGAACAACACCAGTCAAATCGTTCGCCTGCATTACGTTAGTTCACCAAACTGTTCAACCAACTGTTCTAATCCGTAAATACTCTCAGCTCGTAGAACGCTATAGTGGTGGTGCACGTGTGTCTACATGTGAGGTAGAGACCGGCGCATAGCGTCAAGTCGACTCAACATGGCGATTTTCATTATTCTTCGGCGCGCTGAGTAACATGTGTTGACTGTTTGGGGATAGCAAGACTCCGACCGTTGAGCCGATTTTTCTTCACTAACCGGAAAGCAACCCAGTCGTATGATCACCAGGAAAGGTTTGAGACCCCATCCTGATGCCTGCTTGCACCCAGACACAAGTTCATTAGTCGATGTAAGCACGAGCCAACAGGCCAGGCCATATATTTGTCACCAGGTTTTGACATGCAGTATTCGGCTCGTGCTCATCAGTATTTCACATCAGTAAAACCCAGTTCACGTCGTAACCATATATCCCGCTCTTCAAATAACCTTTTGTGAGGATGTTCACTCTCTTGTAAACCCGAAAACTTGGACGCATTTCTTAAGTGCAGAACTAGATGCAGCTTACTGTGTCGAATGCCTAATGCATAGAGATGGACTCGTTTGGTCATCCTGCCTCGATGTTGTGTGCTTTCATATCTTTATATACCCTAACCTTTATTTCGGGCGAGAAATACTAGATTCTGCCGAACTATTTGGGGAGAGACCTGACAGTCTGTTTGAGTAGGGTAAGGGCTGATAAAAATAAATCTGACTCAAGATGTCCTATATTTTTTTCCAATAGTCAGGCTGCATACAAATTTTTGAAAGAATTCCGACTCCAAAGAAACTTTAAACCAAGGAGATGTGTCGCATCTCAGTTCTCTTCAAAGCCTGGTTACTCTAATGCATCACAAAACATACAAAAACCAAGCTAGGAGTGAAAGCGTTCATTATATGGTTGAGTTGGACATGCTAGCTGCTTCCAGTATGTTTCTCCAAACTTCACTTGCGCAGTGACTGATATTTCCCACGTATATATTTTCACTTTCGTCTAGCTGATGTGGTGATGTAGCGGTACATCTAACAGCTCACGAAGATGCACAGTGGCGATGCATGAGTGTGACTTATTTTTGGTGTCGTTGTGTGTAGATACACCGCATCGGCTCGTAAGAACAGCAACTGTTTACCGCTCACACCGTTAGTGCAAATACCATATGACCTTCGGCATTCTGAAGTTCCATTCGACGGTAAGAACTGGCAAAATGTGTCGGGTTAAAGATGTTCTATGAACTCTGTCTTCTTCCACTGCTTTCTCTCATACTGACGGCAACCAACTTCAGAACTAGAACAGGTAACTTCTCTTTTATCCACCATGAATAAATACCTGTCACTGATTTGATTTTTGTTGGATGTTTCTGTCCAACCGTTCGAGGCCACAAAAATCCACTCATTACGCTAGACGTTCTGGTGATAAAAGCGAAAAATCCTACCTTCCTCGTGTGAACGTTAATCCTGATGTACAAGGGTATTTTCATGACGAAAGACAATCTACCTGTTAGGCAATCCTCGATGATTCTAATATAGCCGGTCGGCTAGCTCTCAAGGTGGAGATGCAAACGCATCTACTTGCAATTCATTTTAGTAGTATGTGCGCAAAAATAAGTATTGTATGCATTTCCGTCAACAACATAGCAAGTGTTATTCGGTCCCATGATTGTTATCTTTACTTCAATATTATCATAACCGGTGACTGTAAAATGCATGGCCGAAGATCCTCATTGTCAGTGATTCCGCCAATATAGATGATATAATCATGTTGATTAGATCACTTATGTTTTATTACTCAAGTAGACATAGCACATAATACTCGATAGAGTGCAGGTACCGCTGAAGTTAACATCATAGTTCTGTCTAGACTAGTTAGCTTTTCTCCTAAAGTGGTTGTCTGATTTATGACATTTCAGCGCCAACTGTCTACGTTTTCCTTGTCCAAAACACTTGCAATGTTACTTTAGTAAAATCGATGTCGGGCGTTCGGATCCTCGTCGCGTACGTATGCAGACCGAAGAAATTGATATAACCTCAAAAGCGACATTTATTAGAAAGTAATGTGAACCGACAAACCCACAGAAATGTTGTCTTTGCAGGCCAAACACAGACAACGGGTTGTTGGAGTTGGAAATAAGGCTTGGCCTACCTGTCTTTTCTGCTGAACGTGCTAAGACTCTGGTTTGAGTACGCTAGGAAAGTGTCAGCTGTCTCACATTCGAGACCAAAACATCTCCATTTGAATATAAACCTCAGGTTCACTATTGATTCTTACTACTTTAAGCCAGTATTTCCCTATTTTCATTATCAGCTGTTTCTACACACCGTCTAGAACCGTCGTAGTACAATTTCTCGTACACATGGCGTCGTGAACCACCTCCTAGAAAATTTTAGTATCAGCCTGCCATATTCCCCATGCACCATTCGTTTGATGTCATGATTGGTAGCGTGGCTCGCCTGACATTCTGCGTGATCAAAAGCAACCAACAACTACTAGTTTCGTTTCCGTTTTTAACCCCACACGCAATCATATTCGTATTTTCACAGTTTAAGTTTTCAAGTATCATGTGGGTGTATATTCAGGAGCTGTCGTGTTAATTAGTCTCCAAAACCTGGCTTTTCAGGGTGAGTGTAGATCACCTGAGTTTGTTGAAAGCAACCATAACCTAAGGAGTATATTCGGGTATGGATATCACCTGCTGGATATTTGTTCTCCTCAATGATGTGTTCGGTGTTCGGCGGAATTTCCTGAAAACGTTCTTTTCCAAAAGTGATCTTTGCTTGGGAAGGGGGTTAATCTCTGGATACATGTTGTCGATTGTATCATTTTGGGGACCTTCGACGAGTATTGTACTTATGGGTACCTTCTGCTCCACCGAATGAACTGTGAGTGCGCGTTAGAGAGGAAACTTCTCCTGAAACAGAGATTGTGAAGCGTGTAGTTGAGGTATATCGCTGGTAATCCAACAGAACCAACCGGCATTCCCTTCGTAGGAAAGCTTCATATCTACGAATGGGCTGCAAATTATCACTGGAGCGTGTGACTTTTCAACGCAGATTTTGCTGTCCAAGTTAACGGAGATAATTCTGAATAAAGTGTGCGCAAGAACGGCTGTGTAGCTACATTCCCGATTTTAAAGTTCTTTTGGCCATACAAATTCTGCTTGTGGTCTAGAAAATTTGCTCTCGAAAAATGACCTTTCCACCACCATAATTTTTATCCGGCTTGTTTTACAGTTTGCAATGTGCGTGTCCAGTTATTTCATTCCGGTTTTTGTGAGAGTTCAAACGATCACAATGTTTTGCACTGCCATTCAACTCAGTCACCAAGCAAAGTCAACAAGCCCCCCATCCACTGATTATAGAGGACAAGCTGTTCCTATTGCCTCGCTTCATCCGGGTACTATTTACGAAGTTGAGTACGGAATGCGAAAAACAACTCATTGCATGTTTCGTTCCCATTGATACTCGTGGTCAGACATACCATTATTGGTCGTGCAACACTTTGGTTAAGTTTCCCCATACCACTGCCACGAGGCCAATAGCAACATCTATATAGAGAAAAAATATGCATTAGGATGACTTCTTGTTCATGCGTTGAATTTTCTTAAGAAATTCGACTAGCCAGGGGCATTGATTTGAGCACGTTTCATCAGGCTCTGCATGAAAGATGCCTCTTTGATTGAGAGTGAAACGTTTGCAAGTCAACCAATGGTTCCGCGAACACAGCAACGATCATAAGTGTACCCAAACATCTATTAGTTCGGGTCTGCTTCAGAGTGTGAGGCCATGGTACACAGATCAACCCAGAAATACGGGATTGATCTTCAACTGCATCTGCAGTTATCACCGCACAATTTCATAAATTTCTCAGACGCGACGATCTGAGGTTCAGTTGGATTACTTGCCTTAAGAGTGGAATAGAATGCCTTCCGTTTCAGACAAGCGCCGAATACTGGGTGCCGTTAAAGAGGTTCCCCATCGAACGTTTATCTAGTGGAATGGTTTGTAAACGTTTAATTATAGACTATCTACAGCAGACGATAAGCCAGACAAAGGCGAATTGATCCACGTAGTAATACTAACGTCTTGGAGTTGAATATCCATTCACGGAAAAAGAAGGTAAATCAGTTAGATCAAACTGTTATCGCAGCAAAACTCCTCTACAACGGACACTGACCAGACAGATCTGAAAATGACGCTTTAGAGGGCGTGCGTTTCAGGTTTTTTCTCCCGCTACATCGCCTCAAGTTTGAAAGTAAACTGATAAAACCTTACCATCTACCCCCATATCCGCAACAAATACAGAGTACGTCCTGACTTGAAATCCGTTTTTTCACAACCACCTTATTCAAAATCTGCGGAGTATCACAATCGGTATTCGGTGGTGCTGACCAAAGTCAGCTATAGGGGACTAGGCCAGCAACTAATTTCACCGAAACCAGAGATTACCTGATTATCGTTCTGATTCTTTGTTAAGGTAATCACTAATAGCCAGACAGTGAAATCCTCGAAGTGTTGTTTCATACGTTGGGGAAAACGTTTTGACCGCACTATCTATTCAACTCTTAATAGGATTCCAGATCTATATTCCAGCGTGAGCTAGTAGCATGTGTCATCCCGTAAGTGATTAAAACCGTGTGGAAATAGCCCGATTAGGCTACTTAGAATATCAGACACAAATGTTCAATTGTACGCTTGTGTCGGTTTTTGATGCAACTTACATTCTATTACGTTTTCCCTTATTCGATAAACGTGTTACGTTTCTAATACGAACAGTGTGACTCGGCCGTAACATCCTTTCATATTATGTGTATTTTGACAGACAAGCACGCAAATAATGTCCTTTTATGCGGGTCTGACGGCCTACATTCAAGGTTTGTCTTACCTCACCTTGCGCCAATTTGTGTGCCGTGTGCACTCTGAGTGTCTTAGCAGAAGCCATGAAGATTTCTGATCGTACACGAAGAAAGGCTCACGTGACAACTATTGTGAATGGAAAGGTTAAGTGGCGCACGAAGATGAAACGAGTGTTGCAGATTGGAAAATCAAATTGATCGTAAACCTACACACCCTTGAACTCCGACTGTTTTCCAAAAGAATCCTTTATCAATTTGCTGACGTACTACTGATGGTCTATTAAATGGGGAGCGCAAGAAGTCTTGATCGAAATTACATTAAATGAACAGAATGGTAAACACATCTTTTCCCACTTGGAATGCCACTGCCCAGATAATTCAAAGCACAAGCACTGGACGACCACCGACAAAACGGCTGGTACACAGAGCCATCACGACATACTTTACGCCGCTGGAAAGCTTGGATATTTTCAAGATGTTATTGAGTAGCTAAAAAGAAAGAATAACTCCAAAAGACCAGTGGAACTTCCATCTGGTTAGTAGCCACTCGAGGAGCCAGTCAATACGTGAACAAATGATGTGGTTTCCTTGACTGAGGATGAGCGGCGCTATATGCTGTCTAAGCGCGAGTTAATCATGCCGTTGATCAGCCGCTCTTAGCCCAGATGGTTAGGTGTTCAAACTACTAGCCGGAAGGCCGCGGGTCCGAAACTTCCTGGAGTTTCGTGCTGTCAGCACTAATGATGATTCCCAGTAAGGATGAAACGACTGTCCGGGGTTTTTAGGGGACGGAGTTTCCTTTGAAATGTCACTCCAATACCCTAAGAGTCGTTGGTTTGTTCCCTGAGCTGGGCAACTTGATTGCAAACGTTTCATCACCAATCGAGGTGACGTCATCAGTGCGTTGTTAGGGAGCGTAGTGGTGCGTAGCGATGGATCGATGGATCTTGGGGAGACGCGGCTGACCCTGCACGTGTATGTAGTGCAAACCTAATTGCGTGTGTTAATTACCTCAATCTCTGCATGAGTGTTGGTTTTAGGTAACACATACGTCAGATACCGAATCAGATCCTACCCTCCGGTCGAACGCGATAAAATGACACAGTTGGAGTAGGAACTCAGGTGAAACATTCACTTATCATCCTCCTCTTGGATCCCAGGACCCTAATAATGAGCAGACCATTTTTACCTAACAAGACGGACGACCGACACGGTTGTTTATCCAGGCGACCTTGACATCAGTGAATTTTAAACATATCTTTCCGTTGTGCTAATATTAGACGGGATCAAGTTACCAACCGTCGTGCAGAATGGTGTGAGGTCACGGTCTCTGTTGTACGTATCCCCAGATTTTTCGTTTCTATAAGGAATATTGGAAGGCTGAAAATGTACCGAATGAATGGTCGACAAGCTGGATAATTGGAACGTAGTTTGAATACCGTCACACCAGTTACAGGCGCCACAGTGAACAAATAAAAAAAATCGATACAGTGACCTCAGAGTTTGCTGCTAGGACCAGTAACAACACGTGGCAGAATGTTTGACCTTACCAGGAAACTCGCCGTATTTGTTTGGCAGCCATCTTTATCACCCCTTGTCGCGGCTAATTTTCTGCACTAAAAAACAATAGTGAATACTCCATTTTCGCGAACAAATTCCAACTTATGTTCAGGTTTCTAGCGACAGTATGTTTACACTCTCCCCGTTTCCGGCGTATGCACTTTCCTTATGTCTGACGTTGTGCGGTTTAACCACTGAACAGTTATTTTGAGACGGATATTGCCCACCCGATGACCCCCAAAACAACAAAGTTTTTAGTGATCTGCTGCTGAGATTTCGAGGAAAACCAGGTGTAAGAATGTCTCGTTTCAAACCTCATATCATGCCCTTAATAGAAGTTGCCCTCAACCACCTCTAATATCTCTGTAAGGTGTGGAGGCACATAAAGATGGAGATTTCAGTGTCAGCATTGGTGAAAAAACGATTATTTCAAACAGTGTCTGCTTAAAATAAGGTCAGGGAATGTAAAATTAGGACGTTCCGATCCTAGTGCAAGACCTTTAAAAATAGACCACCTACTGAGGGCCTCACTATGGAGGGGCCAGTGGCATGATCAACCAAAGCTGAAAGATGTTTGTGTAACTTGAAAGGAAAATTATAATGGTCTAGATCTCCCGGGTAGAATGTTTTGTTATCAACCTCGTCCAGTCTTCACGAATGGATCCGCATCGTAGCCACGGTCGAACAGGAGACGATTTATTG
Source organism: Opisthorchis felineus (assembly GCA_004794785.1). Taxonomy (NCBI): domain Eukaryota; kingdom Metazoa; phylum Platyhelminthes; class Trematoda; order Opisthorchiida; family Opisthorchiidae; genus Opisthorchis; species Opisthorchis felineus. Next base: position 1,517,605 of record SJOL01002419.1, read on the forward strand.
TGAATTAAAAACGGAACTTTCTATTCGCCAAGGGTATGGAAACAGTAGACAGTCTTCGACAAATACACTCATTTGTAAATCAATTTGGTTAAGGCTAGGGCTGGTGGAAACTCGGGGACTGCGTCTATCTGATGAGCCCCAAGAAGGGCGAAACCGATCGTGGGCTGTCGAAGAGTTTTCATCAGCCTTGTGAGCAGTTTCCTTTACGAAAAGTAGGAAGTCTGTTGTATCAGTAAGGCTGGCGGTTTAAAATTTTCCTAATTCGATTACTCTCAGCCGATTTTAGAGCATCCCGAATGCGGTTCAGCCTATTTTACACCTTCATCACTCTCAGAAGAATATTATATATATATATATATATATATATATAATTCCCCAACAATTTCCCCAAAAATATAAGAATGGAATAGTCTATCTGTCTAGCCTATCGATCTGGTTCTATCTCGTCTATGACGCTAGACAAATCACAATTTCAAACTATGTGACTTGGCGCCATACTCTCCGATTAATGGTTTAACTCAGTTTCTTCACATTTCCCCATGTCCCTTCCTTGGTTAGCTAGTTTATTTGAGATCACCTCGTAGGCAGACGCCGAACCGTAAAATACACTTTATCCATTTGCTTTGTCAAACTTGAAAAAAAAAACTTCGGTTTTATGACAATGTTATAGGCATAGCGCGGACGTCTAATGAAGCTAGTGATGGGCCTTATTTAATATGTATGGGCTTGAGTGTTTCCTATTCAAAGCCTGAAGGTTCAAAATAATCGATTGCGATCACCAGTTCTCTGAAAATTGTAGCCGGTAACTTACCTTTTGTTGTGGAAATAGACTCGGCGTACTCAACACTTATGGGTCAGCTTCAGCAGCAGTTCCAGCACTGATTTCGAGGGTAGGGTAACGAAGCTTTGACATCCAAAACTGTTGGCGAATGGGCTTTGCTTATCCGGCGTCTTGGTTTCCATATGTGATATGGTCTTACGTGCCAAACTGCATTTTATTAGCATGAGGAAGAGGAGCCTAAAAACAGGTGCGAGTGATCTACTGAAGCATGCCCTGGTGCACTGCAAATCCAGTAAATAACAGTTAAATGTGGTATGGCCCGACGAGATCGCAGTAGACACCCAATCAAACTGTCCTATATGGAAGGCGACCAGCTCATAGGGATTTACGATCCACCATCCAAGGCACAATAATGTTGAAAGTCCACTTATGAACTTCACCTGGAAAAAGCTTTGAATATGATTATTATAAATGACCCCCCACGGAACCAGTTGATTTTGTTGCTTGACGCTGTCCTCGAATAAATCTTGCAGATTGTAACAGTGTCAATATCTACATTGGATTCACCAAGATGTCTCATTAAAAGGAAGAACCACGTGGTTTGAATCAGCAGTACCCAATGAGGATTGGCAAATGTGCACTACAACGACTAATAATAAATGGTTCAACGCACGTGCACTGTTTAGTTAAAAAGCGTAAACTTACGGTGCCACGTAGTCTGATCCCCGTCAGATCCGATCCCATTGACTGCAATCGTTCTAAACTGCAGCTCAGAAGGCTTGCGCCGGTGAGATGCCAAATGTGTCTACGCAACTCTTGATATATCTTTAATTTGTGTAACGAGTGAGCGGAACCAGCACTCATGAGGCAGAAATAGTTTCATTTTCTAAGTCGCACTCAATATTGAATTTTGAATTTTGCCATGAGGAACTGACCTTCCTTAGACGTTCCACTGGATGAACTTTGTTCATCACTTGGGCTATGGACGTAAGTCCTCTGAACACTTCAGACGTACACGTCATGAAAATGATTTCAATTGATGCAAGCAAACGCACATCAAATATACTCATGAAAAATTCAACATGTCAAGCCACGAAATCCCAGTGAGTTTACCTGCAGATCCGGATGCACCGGCAAGACCACCCGGACACGTAGGGGCACACATTGTTGAACCTATCCATAGGTGGCTCCAGAAATCGCAGACGGATAGCTTCTAGAGAGCAATTTCAAGAGACGTATTGAGCGGCAAACTCCGTGATGATCCCTTTACATTACAGAGTCCAAAAAAGAACCTTGATGTGGCTGAAACTGCTTAATCCTATTCGTTCCATCCTCTGTTATGTGAAACACCTGGTCGGATTCTCCATTTTATCAGAACTTGTTATGCGCCTTTATTCCACACTTTGGTCCGCAACCACACCAGGGGTCTTCCATATGTACCGGATTCCCTCGTCAAACTTTGAACCTTGTTTGCTATTTAATGTTAAGCATAACTTTACTGGTGCGCCAAATTTGACCAATGAGTCACCGTGACTATGGTCCTCCAAGTTTGGAACTTATCCGACTGTGGGTCGATTGATTTTCATACCGTAGTCATTCATGCTGCTGGGCTGCATATTCGGGATCCAACATTTGGCAAGACTAATCTGGACTGTCGCCACCTTTAAACAACCAGAATAATAACGGTTGAACCTACTTGATCCCCTGAGTGAATATAGGATTATAAGTTTAAATATTATTATTGTTATTATTATTATTGTTATTATTATTATTAGGTGTTATTAAAGCCAGATTTATCCTGCTTTTGTCGAACGCAGGATGTTTGCATATGCCCATGCATTTGTAAGCAGCATGCTTTCTTTGTTACCATCCACACGAAAGAAGCAACAGCTTATGTATGGACAAAGTGACTGCATCAATGTACAGCTAAGTAGGACGACGTCATTGAACTGCTATGGCGGTTGTTTCAATATATATATACCTGATCCTCAAACTTGCGGAAACAAGGAGTTAACCTTCCTAGAACTAGTCAGCGAAAGTAACGCTTTATTCCATTGAAGAAGAAAAAGACCCTAGTCCATTCCGAATACCCGTCGATCATCACAGAGTAGGCTTTAAAGGAAAAAACCCTAGTTCCCCATAGATGCTGCTCCATTTAAAGTATTTTGAAGGGACCAGAAACGAAGGGTTTTTCTGGCTATCACCTTCCAAGTTGTAGATACTCAAAAATTCACGTTCACACCACTCTCATTTGAACAGTCGTCCTCCTGTCCTGGTGCAACTATTCTGGTAAGTCCAAATCAAATGAGGGAAGCACTAGACTCGGGTTTCGCTCTCATTACAACTTAGTGGCGGGGCATATCCTTGGTCGAGGCTGGATCTAAACTTTGAACATGTTATATGCGAGGTGGGCGTGTCAGCACTGCTCTACCAACCCACGCCGGGTACATTCGAAATTTCATGTATGAACAGGCGAACGAGTTCACGCTTGACCGATGCGATTTGTTAGCCAGACGCCTCAAAAGACTACCCGGTAGCTTACCTGGGTGACCCGCCTGTCAAGACTTCCCAGCCAGGTGGTGCCACGGAAGCTTGGACCCAACTAGACAATCATTTTATTAGTTGTAGTTGGTTGTGCGACTTGTAGAATTCACGTCCACATTGAGTCTAGGTTGTCACCCAACTTGTTGATGTTCTGCGATTTCAATAAACATTCAGAGACGGTGACGCCTGACTCATACCATACAGCAAACAAGAAATAAAAGTTTGGGCTGTTTTATTATTTCCGACGATTCTGCCACTCTTTCATTAGATATCTCAAGCAGCATTACACCAGTAGATTAGTGTTCTGTAAAGTTGTTTCCGTTGGGCACATTTGTGAAAATGTCTATGCCATTCTACTTGATATGGCCACCTAAAGACCGGAGTAAGTACCACGGTATCATCAGCAACATTGCTGAGGCTTTCTTTCGCTTATGCCTGACGTCTCTGTTTAGAATTGACCAGGACCAGCGTCGGGCCATCCAGCGTTGGGTCAACCAGCGTTGGACCCATCCTCCAACGTGCACCTCCAAATTTGTCGCAAATTACACAATCCGTCAGGGTCCTTAACAGGGTCATTCGCATTGTCAGGGCATCCTGGTTTGCAAACGACAAATAGCAGTCAACTGTAATACCAAAAAGTGTCAGTATTTCTCGGTGATTATGAAAAAGTTCTTTGTTGAAGAGTACTAGGGATAAAGCTGCTGATATTCTCCAGTCACTTTTAAGTAGTCAGAATTTTATCAAGTTATTCATGTAGCATATTTAGAAATTACCGGAAAATTGATCGCTTTAGGGTGAAAGAATAATAACGGAATCATTGTAGTACGCTTTACAGTTTTCGTTATTTGCGAGGGTGGCTACTAATTAAACCAGCAATTTGGTGTAGATATCTTAACAATTTTCACAGTGGTATTCCAACAAAGACATTTAGCAGATGTTGTCCAGTTGGTGGTTTGTACATTACAGGAACAAACGTGAAAAATTCTCTGAACGACAACCATCATCCGTTTCAGGAATGAACCACGGTTGCTTGAAAACGAGAGTTGTTACTTTGAAGAGAGCTTCGGTTCGTGACAACTGTGTGCTTTTTTATATCTTAACGATCGAAGCGGTTCTGCCGGTTGACTGATCACAAAAATTACATCAAGTTGGGCCTTGAGGTATTTGAAGTGCTCTCTCAAGTTGATCGTGTTTTTAAACCTGAAATCTGTACGCCTTTTTTACCACTCAGAGCATCATCGTAATCTCAAAGCTGTCGATCTCAAAAGCGAAATTTCTTCTCCTAACACACTTGTTTCTGAATCTTTATTGTGAATGACTTTCAGATTCAGTTCAAAGGTTTCCCGTCAATTCAAGTCCGACAGCAGAATACTCATCAGTTAGACGTGGGCTGTTTTAAATGATATTTTGCTGTCGACATTCACTTAAACGCGTATTGTAAGACACTATTTCCATTTGTCCTTGAGGAATACCGGATACGAAATTTCAAAATCGACTATATTCAGTTGGGTTGTGCTAAGCAACACAATAGTTTTTACTGGATACCTGCTAGATGGCTCCCTGCACTGGTCAAACTAGGTGGGATATGCAAACCTCAGTGTTTCTGGTTCTGATAGTATCTCACTCATTTATTGCAACCTGATCTAGCTGCCGCGTACGGCACTCTCGTTGACTATACCAAATTCTGTGTCCGCCTTTTCCTGGAATTAAGTCAACCCTAATATCGGTTATTCTGAACAGCCATTTACAGAATTTGTAATTCAGTGTGAGTTTTTTTACGAATTTGATATCGATTTCTTCCAATTTCTAACAGGCTACGCTACGTTATTGCGAAACCCCGATTTTGGTTGACTATAACACCTTGTACAAATCGACTGGATCGAATTCAGTTTACAACTACAAGGGCGTCTCGGGTAAACCTCAAGACAAACAGCCGATATGCACTGGTTCTCAATTCCACAAGCTCTGGTGAGTTACTTACTGTTTCTGTCGTTTGCAATGTCTAGTCAACGAGAAACTCATGGTTAAAAACATTATTGTGGCTCATAATTTGACCATGAATTGTACGGCCACATCAGGTATACGCCAGGCTTTAGCAAAAATCCCCAAGTGTATGTATGTGCTTAGTTTTGGCTTGCCAGAATTTGTTCTAGCAAGTATTTCCCTAGGAAACCTTGTGTAATTCATTGTTTTAATGTCCCTCATTTAAACAGCTGGTGATTGTTACTATTCCACCGTATTTCTCCCTTGGTTGCTCATTGCCCTGAGTTACAGAAAGCTCATACAGAGTGTGATGAACTCTACCAACTTTTGTCCATGAGCCATAAATGTGTCTTGTTTTGTTATTGTCTTGCTTTACCAGTTTCTTTAAACGAACATAATTCAGGTTTTTTTTGTTTATAAGGACAACTGAGGGCGTCGATTGCTCATATTCCGCTTATAAATTTATCACATTGAATTAGAAACACGAGTCAAAGCTAGCCTTATCTGAGAAACACAAAGGGATAACAGTCAACTTGTTTCCCATAAGTTGTCAACGTCTTACTCTCAAACCAATATAATCAGTGTTGGTTGAAATAGATAGAAGACAGTTGTAATAAACTGTACGAAACAATCCCATTATGCTGGCTCTGGATACATGCATGGCAATCAGATAACCTCGGGGTGACCAGAGGTTGAAAAAGCTGAAAAGAATTAGGGGCGTAGTTTAGCGGGAAACTGACTTAATGTATGATTCCCAATCGGAACATGTTTAGGAGACTGCAGGTGCAACACAGAGGCTTCCGCACTCTATTTTTGGTGCCTTTCAGGAAGGTGAAACCTTCTACAAAGATTACGCTCCTCTTGTACCTTAGAGTGAACCTGGACTTCATTTCTGAGGATCACACTCCGCTGGATATGAAAATTTGATACACATTACCCGAAATGATATACTGTCGCACAGAGTGAGACACGTAAGCTGCGATGTAACAATATGCTCCATTCTGATTTCATTTTTTGCCCACACACACTGCTTAAATCATGAGATTCCGTTTGATAGTAGGTTTCTACACAAGCGTCTCGGCTTCTTCACTTTTCATAGAATTTCTGCCTAAGGTTGCACAGCGATTTTCTGGTTAACGCAGAGTTTCTTCTGGGAATCTAATATTTCGATTATCTACTTTTAATACAGATGTTTGGTAGCTTTGATGCTGCCATAATGAAAGCTTTTGATGGAAATTTCAACATTGATACTAAGTGGTGGATGAACAAAATTTTTATATCGAAGTTGTGCATCAAATCTGTACAAGCTAACTCACCAGTTCGATCAACAAGCTCTATCCTTCTCGACAACTTCAATTCGAGACGAAATGTCAGTTTTCATGTCATCTTACAGTTAGTCCTGCTTCCTTTTATTCGAACCTGTTAAACAAAAAGATTAGTCAGGAGGAACAAAAAAGTGGATTTCAGCCGCGTCGTTTGAACCAGATTTTTCCATGACTAGGCCATCCGGGACTTCATGGAATCTCCTAAAATAATTTGTCGCATAATCCGTCGCCTACAAAACCGAAATGCTCTTGTTTGGGTAATATATTTGTCTACATTCTTAATAATGCTGTGACTTAGCTGCCTTCAGTGTTATCCAAATGAATTACACTGATCACGTGTTAATTTCACAATTTAAAACTACCTAGGAGTCAGGAATATTTTTGCAAATTGGGTGGCCTGAAATTAGGGCTTTTTATCGTCAAAATGATTGCAACTGGGATTTCGATTTTCAGGTGGGAGTAGAAGCACGTTTTTTCACTTCAAGGGTTGAGCGGATTTATTTGATCTTGTAAAACAACGCAGTGTTTCGGTGCACGATTACCACGGATTTCTCAGGATTGTCAGTCACGTAAGACAATTGATGAGGTTTGTGGAGTTGTTAATTAAAGCTGAACGACAGGCTGACCGAAAATTTTTTGGGCATTATTTATCTAAAGGTGACCTTCCTGCTGGGTAGACAGACATCCACATTTTGTGTTGTACGAATTAGTGTGCTTATGGTTCAGTTGAACGAACAATCACATTTGTTTTCCCACGCACTTAAACAGGTCATAATTTTGATTTCTTTCATCGAGCCTCCTTTCTACCTTTTGCATAGACTAATTCCCTGCACTTGCTTTCTTGAGATACCCAAAAGTGATTATTGTTTTCCTTTCGCTCAACTCAAATCCAGTGGAACAAAAATACTTTGTTATTATTGCAGGTTTTCGAATAAACTCAACCCTCACTTATAAGCGCCGCACCTTGAGGTAACCAGCTGCTTAAGACATAATAGAATACTGTTATACCAGTGGGGCAGTAAGATTTTATTCTCCCTTCTGAGGCGTCCAAATTGTGAGCAGTTGCGACCACATTGTAAGGGGAAGGTCAAAAGCCAATGGTCATTAAACCACAGTTGATCGATTAGCTAGGGATTGTCAATCTTAAAACAAACTACGTCAAATGGTATGGACACGACCGCAATCAAGACCTGAGCTTGGATGGTCATTAGTCTATGCGTGCATGTGAAAAAACAGCAGATGTCAACCGCTGTAGTCACAACCGTCTCACAATAGTTGTCACGCAAGTAAACCAGATTCCTCATGTCATCCGGTGATTTGCCAGTTTACAAATTCGACGAACAGCTAAAGCTGGTTGAGGCTGCTTCTTGAAACCCGTGTGTATGCACTTACCTTAGAAACACATTACCCATCACCACACAGTCAGTGTTCCTGTCCTTCTAGCCGTGAGTGCATGTGTGGAGTCTGCATTGTCATAACGGGCACTGGAGTGTGCGTACTTGTTGTATAAGTGGATGTGGATTGCCCCACCTTCAAGAGCGATTCAACAAGTTTAACACAGACCATCGTAGGCCAGGCAAGTCAAGATGAGCTACCTTTCAACAGGGACGTACAGCATAGAAGATAAAACTGTAACCATCGTTTCGTCCAAGTATACAGATGCGCAATCTGTGGATACTCCATACAGACAGCAACATGATCCAGCTGCCAATGTCAAAATGCAGTCCTATATAACATACAAAATATGAATATTGTGAGCTTATGGATTTATGGAGAGTATGAAAGTGAAAAATAATCTGTGGACAGACCTTTTCAACAGCAACTCTCTATAAATATACTACCGATTTGAGGCTTATGAAAGTGTTGCATCAGTTTCTATCGTAACAGTATGTGACAAACGGATGCGTATGGTGTGCGTCATGAGGTGTTGACAATTTAAGCCCTCAGAAAATTGGACTCACTTTTAATCATCGGGGAAGGATACTCAAAATAATTATGAAGCCACATGCAAACAGCAAATGATTCACAGCAAGATAGGTGGCTTTTCTCGGCAAAATCACACTCGAAGTCGCCTCCACTGGTCGGAGAACGATAATCGCAGTCTTAAACTGTGGTTGAAAGCTTTTTCAAGCCGTCAATCCCAATAGCTTAATTCCATAGTCTGGACATACTGGAAACCTAACATTGAATTTGAAGGGCGGAAAAAGTTAAAACTGGATGCTCAGCCGAGTCCCATACCAACGATATCAGCTTGTGAAGAATGAACATTCAAATTTCGCACCGATATGATGACTTGATAAACTCGCCCGGACTGTTTACCGAATCACGAACCTTCACCAACGTAGTGTACGGAACTCAAGGTAGAAGACTGCACAAGAAGAAATGATGATCATGGTTCGTCAACACCGGATTATAGCAGTTGGCAGGTCTGGGTAGTATGAAGTATCAGTGCGCGGATATTTGATTTTCATGGTTGGACGAGAACTCCTCACAAACCACTTGAATAAATTTATGTACGAATAGATGTAGTTCAGTCATCAGACAGTCTATGGAATTTCATTCGCGGTTACCACAGTCCAACATTCCATTCAGTTAACAACCACATTTTCATTGTACTGATAAACCTGGACCTTCTATTTAAGCATTATTACCATGGCAGTATAGAGCGTAATAAGACAGTCGAGTGGGATATTCTTACATTTACATTGTGTTTCTAATACACTGATCAGTCTGCACTTTATAATGGATGGCTTAGATGTAGTCGGAATTGCCTGCCAGTGCGATAAAATCGCCTGGAATTTGCCACAAACATCCTCTTGAACCTAAATGGATGTAACATCAAGCGTGGTATATGTTCTGATACCATCAGGACACGAAGGGTCCAATTTAATGCACGGACTAACGCGAATCTCACACATCTCATTTGCTCTGGACCTTCAGGATGCACACCTAATTTCTTCTGATTTTCTTGAGAGGTCTTCTTCTACACGTTAGCGACATCGTTGCCACCGTTTTGCTTGTTTGATTTCAATAAAAAAGTATATTTTAATAAATACCTGTTAAGAAAATTACACCAGAGCTGGCGTAGAAACAATTTAATTGGTTCCCGCGTGGATCTCAGACAAAAATGAAACCCTAATAGCTCGAGTTCCGGAATCTGTCTGTGGACCAGTTCTGTATTGGCAGCAGCCTAAATCTACTTTCGGCCAAGTTGAATCACGCATAAAAGTTGACACAAAGTATACTGGTCTTTGTTTAAGGTCGCCCATTTCAAGTGATCTCCACACTAAATAGCTGATCCAAACTGCTTTTCTTGGTTCTGTCAAATCACCTCTGTGCGTATTTTAATGGAGCTAACCACGTCAAGCAGCAACGATGTATCGTTGAGCTATTGCATACTTTACGTGATTTTCAGTATTCATTCAGGAAATGATATGAAAGGCTTTGGGAATTCCTCGAAGTAATACGGATAACGTCATTTTCAAGGGCATCCGTGCGAAAGCCTTGAATCAGTGAGGCCAACACAAAACAAGGGGTAAGAGAATCCAAGCGCTACCTCTCTGGCCTGAGTTCACCTGCGTGGTGCGTCACATAACCAGGCAATACTTTATGAGTTCACCGTAGAATCTTAGAGACAGTATGTGACTATTAGAGTTGAGCTTTATCGTCACCAGCATGACCAACTGAAGGTCGACAATCGTCAGATAAGCTGCAGGGTAAATTAAACAGTTGAATGGCGTTGACAACACCGTCTGTCGGCTTGGAGCAGAGATTGACCTATGCCAAAAGTTAAACATGCTTTTGGTTGAAATTGAATTTGCTTTCTTTCGGACGAGGGAAAACTTTCCTCAATAATATTGTGTGCATATAAATCGAAAAAGCGTGTGATCAGTTTTGGTCCCACTTAGGGACACGAAAAAGCTCAACGTTCGAAGATGAATGCTCCGCTAAAATCTTCGGGGACCTGCAGCTGCCTAGCGAAAAATTTTCGGCCACAAGGTCGTGTAGATGCTCAGTGAGTAATCTTGATTCTCACACTTAATCTGTCGCTTAGTGAGGCTGTTGTTGGCGTTTCCAGTTTGTGAGTGAGAATTATCCGAACGAACGTTTAGACTTGAATTGCGGATTCAAGGAATGGAGACCGAAGTGCTGACGTTTGGATTATCACTACACTATCATATTACAGTCTAAAAGGCGAGAATCAAAAAGCCTATGGCTTCCGTTGTCTCTTCTAGGAAATTCTGTTCGGATTTTTCCAAGTCTCAGAGATGATTTCAACCTACTACAATAGAACCTACTACAGTAGAACCCACGCTCAGACCTATTCGGTGATATTACAGAAACCTTTGATAAAGCGACATTATCAAGTTGGTGCCCATTGAATATAATGTTTTACCAAATAAAATTGTTCCACAGTTTTCTCTTGAGAGAAATTTTTAATTCTGCACATAAGAATCCCGTGCTTTTACCTATAATATCGGGATCTGAACGTGCAGTCGGTGCTTTCACCACAAAACTTGTTTTAGCAGTCTGGATGCCTTGTCTGAGTTGATTAGACGCGAAAATAGAACTTGATTCGGGTACATATATTTAGTATTGTGTTCTGGATCAATTTCTTAGTCCAATAAGTGTGTGTACTTTTGCCTGTCAATTTGGCAAAGACCTGGGTAGTTAAAACTTACCACCTCGCTGCTTACTCTGACAAGCTAATAGGGTTTCGTACTCGTCTTAGGTTATTTTGATGAGTTTGCAGTTTTCCGCGCGGAGTGCTAGTTGTTGGGCCAATTAATGATAAAACAGTCGACAATGGCAACGGTCACGTACCATCGCCTTTTTGTCGCACAGCTTAGTTTAAGAATAGGTAAGTGCAGTAAGTCGGTGGTTTTTCTGTTTTGGAAAATGTGTGAAGTTCCCAGTTGTGTACTGAGCCAACCAAGCAGTTTAGGCTTTTCCTATTCTGGCGTCTATCAACTGGGCTCCAGATCTGACGGTGACGTGTTGTATCAGGCCAGGGCAATAACTTCTGAGAGGTTGGAGACTTAGCCGGATAGTGGACCCGCGACCGTTTGGTTGTTTTGGCTGTGGTCTCCTACTCGCTTTTTATTTATGACCAATTGACACGTTGATGCGCACAAGCAAAAACGCTCACAGGTGAAAATTTCAGCATAATTTGTAAGGGCTGAGATGACCTGTGCTCCCATCACTCGCGGTTGGGATGATCTCCGTCCGGATAAACCGGCTGTCTGTAAATACTTTGGAGCAATCACGCGGGTTATTTTCTCCCTGGAGCAAGTGGGGCCGAGAGTGGAAGCTGTCATTTTGTCTTATAACGACCGTGTGGTGAATAACGAGGTCAGCTAAGCGAAACAAGCCCGCTTTTGGATGGCGAGCTAAAAATGCATCGGCTGAAATCGAATGTTGTCCGACTCATGCTGTGACTGCAAGAAGACTTCGGAAGACCGAGGAATTTGTCGCTCTCGCCCACAAGGCTAGATGATGATACCCTTTTCCAGAAAAACGATGCGGTCTCAGACGCAACTGAATCTTCATGATATTGAACCGAAAAATAAACGATTGCGACCGCGGCTTGCATTCTCTGGCCGTCAAGTTTAGACAATGCGTAGTGAGTGCGACCATAATTGCAATCGGGCTGCTCGTCGGTTCAATGGGAATGCGGCCAGTCAAGTGCGGCCCTTGAACAAATTTGAGAACATGTGAATTAATATGAATGTGGACTATGATGACAAACTATGTCTTAACAAGTGTGAAATGGGTTAAGTTTTTTGAGTCATTTTGATGCCATGTGATCCATGCTGGCAGAAAAAACGGATGGAAGCGCGTAAAATTAGTGTATTTGACTCGACGAGCTGATTAAATTTCTAAACTTAGGAACATAAATCGAGTAAGTGCCATTTTGCTTTCAGGCAGTTTAACTGCTTCGCTGAACAGAACGAACATTAACAAGGCTACACCTAAATTTGGACAAACATTTAGAACCGTTTGGAGTCGAGACAAGCTTTTAGCTATATTTTACTGACTTATCAGCGTTCACGATACGGAGCGTAAATGTCAGAGGAACAGTAATAAAAACCGGCTGATGGTCCGAAACATAAGTGCCTAAGGGTCGGACAAAATTAGGTCGCAAATCACAAGTATGCGTTCAAAAAATGCTTCAGAAGCTGAATGTCTAATGTATATTGAATGTATAATGGTGTTCATTAGCCCTAACATTTTCCTCACTAGTAGCTTTCAATTTCGTATGTCGTAAGTTAAACAATACACGATGACTCAGGGTTCATTTGACAAGGAATCTTCAATTATTCAAGTCTAATATATTCATCGGATGAGTTCACGGTTCACTAGTCAGATGCAAAGCACCGCAGGGACTTTCGCCATACATTCGCGTGAATCATCTGCTGTGCAGCGATCATTGCTGAGGGCGATTTCTCTTTCCTTTCTTGTCATCACAAGCGAATCAGAACCAGGACGGAAAAATGAAGTTCCCATATGGGCCGCAAATTGTGGTTACGGTAACCAAGATGGTTTGCCGTTAGGTAAATATTACTCACACCGAAGCAGGTTGACGTCCTACAAGCGAAAAAGCGCTACAGATAGAAATGAGCTTTTAATGCAGGTATTATGTAATAGAACCCAAAAATAGACTGAAGATGCAAGAATTTCGTTTGACGTCCCTACACGATTTGTACTGCTTTTGCGATGTGCGGATGATCAGGAACACACTGGTTGCAGTAAGCCAGGATGAAAACGAACATTTCAAAAAAACTTCACAGACCACACTGACTTTCGACTCTGCCTGTTATTTGTCCAGAACAGTTTGTTTTGAAACAACCTTCATAGATGCCAAATCCACCAATTCCACTCCAATCTTGATAACACAATAAGTCTTTAACATTTTAAAATCGTAGTGCACAGTCAACTGCACGCATAAAAAATCTTCAGCAAGGTTGCTTGGTAGGTAAGATGCAATTTTACAACTACTCACCTTCAATCTTACTAAATGAGTGGACCGATCAACCATCTGATGTCTATTCACGTCGTAGGTATGTACGAATAAAAGCCATTTTGTTACCTGATCATCAGAGAACGGGTAGATAAAAGGTCACTATTCAGGGTTGTCAAAGTCTGTGGTGTGCCAGCCATGTTCCTGAGCAGCTCGGACGTGGCGTCTGTGGTCTTTGGTGCACGATTGACTGTTTAGAGCTGTATGTTCAGTGATATCACAGTTACACGTGACCAAAGAAGAGACATATCTTACTGTGGAAAACATCATAAGTCGTCAGGGAATTATAGAGAAACGCTTTTAGATCTAATTCGTCAAATGTGTTATTGACGGTCCCGAGATATGACACGAAAAGTAACGAGTTTTCACGAGGTGATCTAAATCATGACCACTCATTTTTCATAAAAACATGCCACTGATATACTACCCAACAGGTCTCATTTAAGTAGCATTGTCCGATTAGGTATCACCTGTCCGGTGTCCTCATGTTGGCCACTTAAATGGAGTTGCGATACAGTGAAGCAAGTGCAATACTCGCTAGTGGAGATTATGGTCGTCTCATTGCACAAATTTAAAACCAGTTTTTTTATTTTTCTGAACAACAAGACAAACGGCGTTGACGCGGAGGAAAAATATCATTTAAGGCTTTCTCTGTTGTGTTGCGACACAGAAAAATGCAAGCACCAGACACCCAAAGTACGGAGGGTCCCTTCAGACAAAAGTGAAACGGCGACATGAGCAAGTAAAAGCCCCTTAGTAAGTCACTATTTAGGGGACCGTACGAAACCAATCGTTTTAAAGATTTTCAACAGACTTTCTCAAATTATATTACAACTGGCTGAGACATGTAGGTAAATAATCGTTTGTCACCCCTGATTGATGTATTGCTGACAGACATGAGATATTTAAAGCCACATTATTTATGGGTTTTGCTGACGAAACTTTCAAAGGACTGATCTTTGTAAAAAGCCATTTGTGAATTCCAGGAGAGACATTATAATCCTATGGACGATGCACGTAAACAGTGTTGCTTTTACTTGGTTATGACAAATTAAGTGACTCTACTATCACGAACATATCACTGTGGGAATCAAATTTTTAGCTTCCGGGAAAATGCGTTATCCTTCACGAAATCACTCCAAGAAAAAAGAACTTCCAATTCACCAAAAGTGAGGTTTAGAGGAGAAAGTTTTATTCTCGTTTTACACTTGAAAAGATTAGACTGGGAATTTGGAAACGCATCAGGAGTTTTGGCACTTTGATTCTAAGACAACGGCTAATTCAAGGTGAATAGGAAAATTCAGTGAACAAGAAAAAATCTAGTGAACTTGTCACCACAACAGAATCTTGAGGCGAACCACTACTACTGTTCGGGAGGTTGCGTGTTCGCAACTCCCTGGGGTTTCGTGAGATGCGTACTACTGATGATTCGCAGTAAGGAGGAAACAGGCGTACAGTGCTTTTGGGCTTTTAAGCATAGATTGGCTTCATTTACCGAAGAAAATCTCAATTGGAAATGACAAGATCCCCTCAAAATAAAATTGGTCTGTAAGTAGCTCAGAGTAAGAATGATTTTAGAAGGTGCGTGAAACTGTCATCTGAAAAGTCTTCATCCGAAGTTCCAGTCAAAATGTGATTACGCTTTGTGGTTCCCGTGACTAAAGGTCGAGTGGTGCTATATCCTGTCTAAGTGCGAGTTAATCAAACTATTGACCAGACGCTCGTGGCCGATCGGTTAAGTGTTAGGACTGTCAGCAGGAAGGCCGCCGGTTAGGAACTAACTCGGGCCTCGTGAGATGCGCACTGCTGATGATTCTCAGTACAGATGAAACAGGTCTACTGTTTCTCAGCTTTTCAGTATACATTGACCGCATCTACACGACAATATTCCTGTTGGAAATTCCTAAATCTCCCCATACTGATAGCAGTTTTCCAGAATTGACCGGAATCGTGTGAAACTTACCTTATCACCAAGTTCTAACATTCCTTCCTAAATCCAAGCAGCATCTAGCCTTGAGCAGCACTTATGCACTGACTGATGCAAATTCGGAATAGCTTGAAGATAGCATTCATGTTATCTATCTGAAGATTTCATTGCGTTTTTCAGAGCTTAACACCGTAAGATGAAGACTCTTTTGGACCAAACTGTGGAATTCTCAACAGAGCGCTAGACCGTCGAGGGGAGATACGTAGTTTTGTGCCTTTGAGGGTTTTAACGACCAAAAAGCTCATCAATTTTCTCAAATACTTATAAGTACAACTCACTGGAGGACGTACTCACCCCTGGTGATTCTACAGATATAATTGTATAGTCTACATACTTATAAATAGATCGCCCATTTACCTAACCTTTTCCAAGCATATTCACTCAGTTCCAGTAAAAATGCTCTAGCCACCGATTCTCAAACGTGGATGGTTCCTTGGTTCGAGTTCTTTTTCGTGCATACTTCACTTAGCATACTACACGTTGATGATTGATTTTGGTGCAAATATCACTGGACATTTGGCCACCAATCATGTCACACTGCAGTGTAGCAGAGCATAGCGAAGTGCGGCGTGTTATTAATAATGAGACGATATCTGGTAATTCGCAATTGGCATTTCGTCCAAGCGGTTCGTGAGGACAGCGAGATTAGCTTGAACTTAGCGTAGCACTTAGCGCAGCGCAGAATAGCAAAGTATAGCATAGCGTAGTGAGGGAATCTACTGGATTACATGGCACAGCCTAGCACATGTACATATGACAAAGTATGGTGTAGTACAGTACAGCGACGTATTGTGCTAAATAGTATGGTAAATTTGCTTTCATGTGTTTCCAAACACCTGTTTGGCCGACTAAACAACATTCACTGCTTGATAATTTAAGAGTAGTACAACAGCAAGCGACTTCTTTCCAAATAAAAGGTGGAAGAGAGTCGAGTTGAGTTCGATCGACTCACAAGTGTCTTGAGTCCAATTGAAGTCACTAAGATTGTTGGTTGCTTACAACCGTAATTAGTTTACTGGCTGTTTCTGCCCAGAATTATTGCAGGTTCTGACGCAGTACCCTAGGGTATGAGCTGGTTTACCCCGATGACATACAACCATACCGAAATTCCTCCAGATTTAGTTTTTAATGTAAAAAAACTGATGTGAAAGCAGTCGTGGATCTATTGAATTCCATCGTACATGTTGTTAATCTTCTCAAACAGGATTTAGCGGTTGCGCAACGCAAAAGGTAGTAAACAGGTAATTAAGAACATCAAATTCTTGGTCTCCTACTCCATAAGTGAATGGTGGAAACGTCTTCAGGTGAACACGGGAGGTACTTTTATGAAGCTGACTGCATTTGGTTTGTCCTCAGGTCGCCAGTTTTTCCTTTACATATTCTCTCTAACTTTTGAACAGCTAGAAGACGATACAACCAGAGCATCACAGTCGAGCGGTTTCCAGGTAGCCCACAGCTGCCAAATGTGAGCATATCAGACGATGAGAGGGAAATTCTGAATCTTGAACGCTCTCGCATTCACTACACATCCCGACGTTATTCCGGAAGCGCCTTGGAAGTCCAACTATATGGCAGACCTGGGGACGCTTTCTTGGTTCGTATGAGTATCAGAGAAAGTCCGACACATACTTTTACCGGTTATCCTGAACTTTCAAACCCTCAACTACATTCCGTGTGTTTGGTAGATGGGACCAGGTAAGCCAACGCTGTTTCTCAACAGTTCTACTGTCACTGTCACATGTAAGTTGCTGAACCTTAGGAATTTAGCTTATCTCGTCTCCTGGGATAACCCTGTTTGGAACAACATATTCAGAAAACGGACATCAGTGTCCAGACCAACGGTCTGCAGTGTTGGCAAAATTTTAAGGTTATCGTTTAAATTATCACACCATTTCTGAAAAGTTTCGTAGATTTGACTGCTCAGAACGTTAGGAACTCTACGAAGAATTAAATGTCTTCATTTTAGTGACATATTAGTGGTTTGAGTTCATCCGTTACTTGAATGAAAGTTTGACAGTATAAAATCCATGCATCTGAAACTCAGTCGAATCGACAGTATTAGTCAGGAAGAATTTCGCAGTCGTCGATTAGATAACGACGAATTGCAAACTGAGGTAAGCTATATTGCTTATCAGGGTGTGCGGTAACTGGGACTCTTCAGCGCAAAGACAGGATTCATTTCAGCTTAGTGCGTTGCTGCTTTCTGAAAGATGTTTCAACTCTGGGATGTAAATGCGCATCCACCAGAAAAGTACCGGGATCCAAAAAACCTAACGGAAGGGGGATAGCTTGTAAATTCCAACCGTATTACAATTCGATATGTGCTCAGAAGTAAACTGAGTTCATTCTGTATATTCGTTTATTCTGTTCATTCTGACTTAATTTCACACCTTCACTTTAGCCCTCAGTGTGAAATGCGGCAAAGTGATGCTCTGCTTCTGCTCTATGCACTAGTCCCCATTGCGACATGTAGACGTCGATAACTTTTGTGGTTTGCCTGAAAAATGAGAAGACGGGCTATCCACCTGGGTTCTTTAGTTTTAGGAAAATTCTGTGATCAATCTAATTCAAAGGATTTTATGGCCTTTTAAAGAGCCTCTTTAGTTTTAAAGTAACACGACTGAGAGGATTTCCGAAAACTCTCCAGTAGTCAAGTTTTCATCTTTTTCAAAGTTCATCAGATAGACATAGTCTCCGCTTTTCTATCGGCTTTATTTCCTATTTGGATACCGAGCTGTGAGTGAATGGTGAAGTACACTCATTAGAAAATCAAGTCAGTGCTAAGCGTAGAACAAACTGAATCCCGGTTGAATCTCTCTACAACTGAATATGCTGCACAAGGGACACATCGGCCCGATGTTATACGGTTACTAAAACATTCTCGACAGTCTACGAGCGGATTCTTGGGCCTTATAAGGCAGGTGCAGTCCCTGAGTTTCCACGGGCCTAACTTTCTACCTGAAGACCAACGGGCCGAAATGACAGGAATACGGGATGAGTTGAACTGTCTAATAATCCCTTCTGGGATTATAGTGCAGTGAAATGTCCTGGCTAAAACAATCTGGAATAGCTGCTTATTTATCCACGGAAGACAATGGGAATGCATCCCGGAGTACTTCTCAATACTCAGGAGTTTTTCGCTTTAGTGTGGTGCGGTATTAGTTGTCCCAAGGCGCGCCATATATGGACACTGCAAGTCCATCTGCAATAATAATCCGTGGACCAACAGTAATTTTTCAACCCGATAAAATATGTTAAGGACACCACCAGTGTACATTTCTCGACTAACCTGGACAAAGTTCTAAAGATTTCTAAGTATTAAATACGGGAAAGCGTAACAGAAATACCAAAAAGAGATAGTTAAAGCAAAAACTAAATTCAGGTATTATATCGCATGTACTGTCTAACCGATCAAAGTTCTACCTTTGTATTCAATTTTAGTTTCTTTCCCAGCATTTTACTCAAATGAATCAGAAATAAAACTCATAAAATTTACACACAGATGGGAAGAAACAAAGTTGTGTTCTATGAAACTGACTGGCAGAGCGTGAGAGACGGAGTATTGAGTTACTCCAGATCGTCACACTTAGAAAAAGTTGTGATCCGTATGTAGTTCTGTCTTTTAAGTGTGATCTTTGAGCTAACCTGTCTACTGGTGAACGTTGTTCGGTCCTCGCCAAGAAACTGACCATGTGCATTCAGTAAAACACTAAACCCATGACTTTCAAATTATCAGGTCCTTCTTAAGGAACGCGGCTGGTTACCCGATTAAGTGATAATACGAAGAAATATATGTGGCGTCGAAGATGACGACTGATCAAACTGGTAAACAAGCAATAAGGGGCAAACAGCCAATCAAATAGTTACACGACCGTTACCTCAACACTCGAACAATGAGCGTTAATGGAGGTTACAGCCAAGTGTGACTGAGCTGTTATGTATCTGGTTCAAACGACCGGCCCTACGTGTTTGATGGAGTCAGGTGTACTCTCCATAGTACTTCCGAAATGATGCTAACGCTGTTCACATGAGACAAGCCTTCTAACTCACTGTAGGCCTGGTGGGGCTTGATGCATTCAGGTCACCGGAACTCTGCTTACTCATGAGTAGGCAAAATACACCCTTAATATTTTGGCGGCTAACGTGTCATCGACCTAGGATTTGAGATCTCAAAATCAGTGATGGGAGTTTCTGAAATGGTAAAGTAGTTGCAGTTCTCGCCTTTGATTTACGCTAATTCCAACTGGGATAGGTTCATTACTATGTGTAGTTTGGTGGAAATATGATATGTTTGTATCCTGGACTTTCCCGTGAAGTATGTTGGAGTCTAAGAGTTCAGAGGATTTTGCAAATCCACTGACTAATGAACTGGGAACGAAACAGTTCCGAGAAATACTAGCATATAAAAGTGAACAGAGTTCAGTAACTCAGAAATGAACTGTTTACTCCGATTCATACAAATTCAACTCGGGCCAATTTTTTCTATTTTAGTGATACCTTGAAAATTCGCTGGGCGGCTGCATTGTCTGATGATATGCAGCCTCAATACTGCGTGTCAATCAACGCTGAAGAGAATCTTTACTACCAGTGTACAGCATACGCACGGCTGAATGCCAGTATTCTGAGACAATATGGGACTCTAGATCGCCCAGCGTCTTTCGGAAAGACTGAGCAGTTGAGACCACGCACGATCAATAATTTCGTTTACACGTGTCTACCCAATAAAACTTTGCAAGTGAGTTTCTAAGCTGGGCGCTGAATTGCATGAACAAGTTTTTGTCTAGTTAAAAGAGGGGTTGACGTCGTATTTAAATCCGGCGTTTCGTGAGAGGGTCGCATCACTTAACTCTCTGGACCAAATTTAACCTTTCCTGTTCTATATTGACATTTCAAAGGTTGTTCATCTCGCCAGCAGACATAGTGGATTGAATTCACGTCATCGTCAAACTCGAAAAGTTCTCCTATACTTAAGTCACTGCACTCGTTTTCTCGATGTTCTGGTTTTATATCAGGTTACATATTTCGAACGTTCTTGCCCCTGATGGAGCAAGAAGGAAAGTGAAGTAAAATTTGTTTAGTGGATACCTCAATTTATGTTTTCCCTCTGGGTCCTTGGAAGCCCCACAGAATCTTCCACCGTAATAAGCGGTTATCAGACATCCTTTTCGTGCTCATGAGTCGGAGAAACATCGGTTAACCCACTGGAAGCAACAATTACCACTAAGATGACGTGAACGAAATAGTGCTGATAGGGTTGATCATGACATCCTGTGGTCAATTAAGCGACCACTTTGTCCAAATACTTTTCCCTTCCAAGGCCACAATTTGCCAAGGGCCGGTCGTGAGGTTTTTTCATACCAGCTGAAAGTATTTTATTCAGTCATTCCAAACGGACACTCAGACTTCTTTTTTATACTGATTTGCACTGATTTCCGTGAACTGACAGATGTTCATTAAGCACCAACTAATGTGCCATAATATCATGTTTATCAAGAACCTAAGACCGCATTTGTTTGTCACTCACATCCTACAAAAAACTACTCTGAAGTTAACCCTGTTGCCGAGGTCAACCAACCGTCCCAACGGGTGGATTAATTAGCCAAAATATTCAGCGATGATAGCATACAGTACTTTTAAACAGATTGTTTTTATATCATAGAGCGCTTTTACTACAAAGCCTATGCCAATAGAATGATGTGTGAGAAAGGTTCATTAGCTTCACAATTCTTCTATCTAGGTCAGATTGCCGCCTGCACTTGCACTGAGTCTGCCTCGACTTGGAAAAGACGCATCCGCAAAATTGTTCATCAATGTCTACGCGGTGAACACCAGAGTGTCTTTAAGTACGGCGTACGCCGTTCGAGTGCTCGACAGGCCGGTGGAGCGCTGTGGCTCAGTTCGACAAGTGGACGTCATGAAAGTGCACAGTCTACCATCCTTCCACAAAATCCGGTGGGCAACGGACATTGAGTTTGAACTTCCCGCCGGTGTAAGACAGTTCGAAGCATTTTATCAAACGTGCAAAATTCCCGGTGATTTTACAGCAAAGCTGATTTCAGTCCAGTTGTATCACATTCGGGAGTAAGTTCACAACAATGTACCATCCAACCAAACGTTGCCCTGCCACATGACCACTGTTGTGCTACTGTGTAAATAAACAACACTTCATCACGTCCAAAATATCGGAGGAAAAAAGTTGATATTTATTGCCATATGCGATCTAATGAAGATTTGCCTATCACTCTACTGTTTGATGAAAGTCAAGAAACATCGAGATAGTCAAATTTGATTGATTTAAAAAAGCAATTTTCTTGGCACTCATCTGCTTTCGCACCAGTATTTTTGATAAAAATTATTGCGAATTGATTATTGACACTTTTCTGCGTTCTAGCTTTATTTAAGGGTGACGCGTTCTCATATATTTCCAACCCAGTTCCACGTATCTTGCTATCATCCTGTAGGCAATTTTGGCCAGTCTGTATTCATCGAGATGAGAATAAAAGAACTAAATATGAAATTTCCTGGGCTCCAGTGGATCTGTCAAACCAATGCATATTCTTGACGCTTACTTGAAGAATTGATGATTTGCGGCCTTGTGAATAAGCTAGTCCAATTACAAATAAGTTAGGCAAAATAGCTGAGCATTCACGGTTTGTCCAATGACTGCGCAATTTTTAAGACAGCTTAAAAGGTAAGGCCTCTGAAGTTCTTGGTTCATTTTGTGCCAGTAATGAACATGAAAATGTGAATACTGTATGCTGGACAAGTAGCTTTTCCACAATCATCAATATAATCAGCGGTAAAAACCACGTACTTGCTGTACAGCGGTTCTGGTTGCCATAATTTCGTCCACCGATCATTCGGGGAGGTGGTGTAGCAGGGTAGGCGGTAAATGATATAACTGGTGATTAAATACATGGTTTTCAATGGCAGATTTGGGAGGGGAGCTATGCATTGAAGGCAATAGTTTGGGTGCATGAGCGCTATTGAGGGCGCGACTGGACAATGTCTGACAATACCTCTAACAGTTGATGTGTCCCGTCTTGAGGTCTCCATCCGGGAAGAAGGAAATGACCAGAGTAGATGGGTTTGCTCGTATTGGCCTTATTACTTCACTGCCAAGTCAGTG
Source organism: Opisthorchis felineus (assembly GCA_004794785.1). Classification (NCBI taxonomy): domain Eukaryota; kingdom Metazoa; phylum Platyhelminthes; class Trematoda; order Opisthorchiida; family Opisthorchiidae; genus Opisthorchis; species Opisthorchis felineus. Next base: position 1,540,375 of record SJOL01002419.1, read on the forward strand.
CTTGATATCCCCTGGCTCGTCTACAAAGCTCGCGGTGTTGTGCGAGGAGGGATATACGGGAATGTCGGTCAACTGGCTTACGGGTCACGTTAAACAGCAAGCGCAAACTATTTAGTACGGTCTGTTCATCTATCGTGGGTGAGATAAGTCTTCGGAAAACCATTTGATGTACTTCATCATTAGTGGTTCGATGTTCCCACCGGATTCGTGCAATGCCCCGAAAAAATCGACAGTCAAACACTGAAAGGTTTCGACCTCCTCAGCACGCGGCGGCCAGGTTTCTGACTAGCATAACAACACGGAGCGCAGCACACCAGTGTAAACTCGATCCTTGACAAATAAGCTGATATCACGCCCACGCAACCGATGATGTAGGTTCATCCGGCTTCCCAATCCGGATGGAAATATCTTCTTTGGTTACACAACCTGGATTGATAAATTTTACCAGGTATACAAATTTGTCTACTACCTCAGCCGGCTAATCCGCAACCATGAGTTTAGGGTTCTGGGACACCCAAACTGGCGGTAGTACTTTACACTTTGCAGGTATGAGGCGCATGCAAAAATGGAGGCAGAATTATTTAGATTATTTAATATTCTTTGCACTACCACGGCGTCAGATCCAAGAAAAGCTATGTTTCCCGCTTATTCGATATCTCTGAACGAATCCCTTGGGGGCATTTCGACTCCACAAGTATTAGAGGTTGGTAGTGAGTCTCCCATAGTCATATTAATGATGAAGTTGAACAGGAAAGTCGAAAAAGGACTGCCTTGCTTGATACCGCTTGATGTGGTGAACTCAGGCGAGAGCTTCCCGTAGACCTTCACACAGCCGCGGGAGTTAGCGTCCAGCGCCTTCAGGAGGATCAAGTATTTATGGGGGACACCCTTGCTCCATAGACACTGCCATAGTGCCTGAAAGTCTACACAGTCAAAGGCAGTTTTGAAGTCAAGGAACACAACCATTGTTGGTTGCTGGAAGCAGTGTTGCTGTTCCAGAATTTGCCGGAGGGTGAAGATGTGATCAATGCATCCTCTTGCAGGACGGAGTCCAGCTTGATTTTCACGGATCTGTCTCCCCATGTGTTCAGTTAACCTTCGAAAGATAAGACCAGAGAGCACATTTTTTGCCACAGTTACCAGACTGATACCACGGTGGTTTCAGACAGCATGCGCGTGCCATTTTCGAAGATAGAAATAACTGTCGACAAATCCCATTCTGCAGGCACTTTCTGTTCGCTCCATATCGCACGAATAAGCTATGTCAGATGGGTGACCAAGGATACTGCGCCCCCTTTGAAGAGGGCTGGATACAGACCGTCCGGTCCTAGTGTCTTTAAACTTTCAGTACCGGTATTTTGCGCTTCATTTATTCTTCCGTCTAGAGATTCCATTCATCTGTATGCACTATCTCCAGGGGCTGTGTTGCTAGAGGCCAGCTTTCCTAGGGCCGGTCGATCGTAACAACTAGTAAACAGCTGCTTCCAGTAGTAAATTCCTCGTCCATCTTCTGCACTTCCGATGTCCACTAAAGCTATCAGTCTTTCCTTACGCCCTTCACTGTTTGACGTTGAGGGTTTTGCGCGCGTTATTTGATCGTATCGGATAAGCCGGACAGATAGCACTAAACGCTACTAGCATAGCTCCTTTCACATTTTGCTACGCCTCATCCACGTGCTCACTATCAGTGCACTGTTGGTTTACTGTAGACAGTTGTTGAACCAGCTCGGATCGATGCTGTCGAGCTGTGGCAGTTTTTCGATGATGAATTGGCATGTTTCTTGCAGATTTATGAGGGCCTGAAGAGAAACCAACTGTCAGGAGAGATGGGAATCATGTTGTGGACCCCAGAAGGAACAGAGGTTATGGACTGTAGCTCCATCGGTAGCTGATGGCCATGTGATCCAACTGTATCCACGGTCGATTTGCACTTGATAACCTCAAGGTTACGCGATGAAAAGGTTTATGTTGAAAATTCCTAGTGGCCAGAAACAATTGATGATCAGCACATAACTGGAGGAGTCGTCTACCGTTGTCTGTGCGACGAGTATCGACTCTGAATCGACCGCCGAGATGTGATTCCCCACTTGGGCATTCACGTCGCCCACAAGGATCAGTGTCATAGTTCTTGCTTGACGAACGAGCCCGGATAACTTTCAATAGGAATTATCCTTCTCATCGTCAGAACTGCAGTCTGTTGTGGCATATGCTTACACTACAAACAGGCACCGTTTTATATGTAGAGAAGCACTAGTCTTCATTGAGCTGGATAACCGGACAGCTCAAAGATGACTGTTCATTGGGATCCAATCTGGCAAAGCGCATTCAGCTCTGGGGCTGAGTGAAACCCCATGCCACGAGTCATCACTTCTAGATCACCGGACACACGGATGGAGAATCGTGAAAAAGCTTGGTGGTTTTTCCAAAGACTGTACCATACTCTTGAGGAATCTGCTAATATTTGGCTTACATGGTATCAGTTGTAAAGGGCAGATGTGGTCAGTCCTGAGAAGTTATGCGTTTCGCGTTCTTTTGCGAATGACTCACCATTAGGACATGTTCGGTGATACTCTAGTTGCGTCCTCAACCGGGACTCTTCAAGCGTTCTCCAACCCCTATTATAAGCAAACAGCGATCCAACCGTAGCAATGAATGCGTCGTCCGCCAGAATGTGGTTGCTGTCACCAAAACCAATCACATTCTTTCGCCAAACTGCAATAAAACCATAGGTCAAATGTGTCGCGCTCTGTTATAAAGACACATGCACAAACATCTAACACTTTTCGTTTCGCTTCACGTTCTCTTTCTCCACTTGAAAAATATTGTATTTGGTGTCTTGAACACTGGATCAAAAAAGTCCAGTTCGTTACCAATCGTAAGTTTCCGTATTTTTAGTTTTGTACAGTGTCTGTGACTTCCATATTACACTGGATTGCAGAACACGAATGAAGGACCGCAGTGATCTTCTGGGAAATCTCTCGTAAATTAGATTATAACAGTAACTCTGAATCCAGCCAGAAAATCAGCCAAGATGAGATGAGTGGAGTTAAGGGAACAACCGTAATCCTGATAATTACAAACCTCAAATAGAGCCTTTCAATAGGACCTCAGGCATAATTCAGGTTACACGTTTTGCTAATTAATTTCAGCGATTAGATTAGTATATAGCTGTAAGTCACTGATGTCGATGAAGTTCTATACACCCGTTTCAATGATAAAATTTAAGTGTAGTTTGTATTACTTTCCTTTGCTTGAATAATCTTATGTGCAGTATACATACACAGAAACCTCAGCTGATTCGCTGGGTTTCTATTATTTGAAGATACGACCAGCTCTGTTTTTGTATCACTAATTGGCCTTTATTATTGACCTCGGCCCGAAGGAACCCACATAAATTATTTTGACTTGCACACAGTAATATTATCTTCGACGAATATTAAATCAGGATTTCTGATGTCCACACGCTGATGTCCTTGCACTAAGTCACGAATTATTATGGATTTAACTAGTTTTGTTTCCTGATGCTCAATAAAATCCACTGGTTTTACCTTTTAGCAGTGATAATTTGAGAATTAATCTACATGCTTCTAGACTGTTCCTGTCAAAACTACTCAGACGTAAATGCCACTTAGTGACATTTTGAAAATAAGAAAATATTTGGTGAATGTTCTTTTGTACTCACAACGTACAAGAAAATCCTTTTGTATTCGACGTTACCTTCGCTTTTCCTGTCAGGACATCTAGCACCCCTCAAAGAATTGAAGTGTGCAGACAACCAATTATAGATAGTCGAATTCATGCCATATGTAGCCAAAACCACACTGGTGGCTATTATCTCCTGCAAGTGAAGGGACCAGCAGGCATTAATCATAGCCAAGAAAGTGGCCGATTCTACCTCCGTCAGCCCAACACCTATGGAGGAATTCTTCGTCCTGCAAGCACGGGTAGGTGATTTTAATAGGGATTTTCTTTCTTTCAAACCGGCTATTTGTTATTCTACAGATGGAAAAATGTTCGGTTTATGATGTTCTAAATAAGCCAGTGTGGGAGCGGATAAGCTGCCCTGTCAGAATCTGTGGTAGTCAATCCGATCAGGGATAAAATATGAATGGTCCGCGTACTGGACTATCCTGAGCGGGTACTGAGATGGGAACAACCAACGTACACGAAGAAATATAGTGAGAGAAAACGCTAAAACCGGGACGGGAATCAATGATCTTTTATTGTGTACACGTACACTATAGATACCCGGCAGCGAAAGACCATTTAGAACGCTCAGAATTACTAAACAGACAAGGTTAGTGTGCAAGGACGGAGGACACAGTAGCAGACAACAATGTTATTAGATGTGTGGAGTGGAGAGTATCAGCACCCAAAAAGTGAGAACGTTGTGAATCGATGCTGACCTGTGAAATGGTCTAGGCCCATGCAGTGGAAATATCTCACCACGACACAAGTGCCGATGGAACTGTCACAAGAAACGGGTTCCAACACATTATGTGAACAAGCTAGCGAATAAGACTGACATTGGCGAAATGTGCAAAACGCTCTGTAAAAACTATACGCAGTTTGTAATTATCCCTTAGCAAATAGCGCATTTCAGTTCTTTCTAAAAAAATCCTCAAGGCCATCCACCTTCATCAGGCTGTCTCCTCAGTAAAATTGCTCTTCTTTAGCTTGGCTGAAAGTGAAGTGGCATATGTGGTCCAATAAAAACTGGAATATGTTTGAGTCTTATCGTTCAAGAGTGCGTAATTCAACCAGCTCAGAAGAAACACTGCTCCGTAGTTGCACACATACAGTGGCCAAATTAGTCAGTTATTTTTCCATCGTTGGATGAGAACAACGTTGGTTTGAAGCAATTTTCAAACGAGCATTTATATCTTTCAGCGAGATCACTACTGTCATAAAGTGGCACACTTTTCGGGAAGTACTGTGTGAAAATCTGTTGGCCAAAAAGGTTTGAAATTTTCTACTTCACCAATGGTACAGCCATCAGCAAATACGTACTAGAACCCTCCATACCTCAGCCATCTCGAGTCGGACTGCTCACAAGTTGTTCGGAAAAAACAACTAAGCTATTCTTACCAGAACGATACTTGTAGTCACTGTCCTGCTTGGACCGATGCCCTATCGTGCTTTGATGAGTTGTTGCGTTTCGATAATGTTTCCCCGACTTCCATCTGAATGAATATAGCAAAACTTATGTTAGTTCAATTTTTGGCTAACCGCAAAACTCGAAGGAATAATTGCTCAAGTCTGTCTGGGCAGATGTCAGTCTAATTGCAACATTACATGCACAGTTATGCATTCGAAGACTTTGTGTACCTCCTTAAGTCAAATTCCTTTTCAAAAACCCTCTGCAAACAAGACCGACCATCCCATCGTTTTCTAATACCAATATCCCACGCATACTGTGAATGTCACACAAAGACCCACCATCTTATTCACGAAAAATGATGCAAACTGGTGGCTAGAGCCGATCTCATTGTACTAAACCTACAGATGTGTAGCCAGGCAAAGATTCAAATGAAGCATTCTGCGTTGGGTTTGGCTGGTATACTCCCATCCGACATAAAAGGTAACATCATCTTTTATTGTGGTAATCATCATGGTAGAAGTTCAAGAGGATTTATGAAGGCGAACGCGAGATGAGTTGCTTTATCTTTCTTTGCTCTCGAGTGCGTCCGCATGGAAAAGAAACAAACTGTGCTTTCTCCTTCGCACTGAGTAACCTTTTGGATAAAGTCACCACTGTCTCAAAGGTGTCCCGGGTCTGAGCCCACACAGTGCTGGAAAGTGACTTCTTGGTGAATCTTCGCTCAGTTAAAAAAATAAATGTACCAAGTGAGATGTTTTTATTCTGATTACTGAATGTTTCAAGACCAGTTACTTTGTGCAAACGAGCTCATCAGAGTGGAAAGTCCTTTTTAAATCGTACACATTCTTTCAGTGTGGATTGTTGTGCACTCGTATACGGTAGGCGTGAATGCGAATAGACGGATTCTGGGCCAAAACTGGACCGACCTCTCTCTCTCCAGCAACAGAGAGTCTGCAGACATGTGCGGCATATCCAGTCGTCACATTAATGACCATCATCCCCTCTGCAGGAAACCTCCAAAGAGAGACCACTCCTAGCAGAGCTCAAGGAGCGCATTTCCCACCAGATCCCCATAGGATTTTCTATCGCTGTGAAAAGCCACCTGAAAAATCCACGATTTTGTTCCCTGATTGGTAATTTTGCCCCGCGCATACGCACATGCGCAAACTGATAAATACCATGGAAATCAGTACCGGGGATAACCTTACATACCTCAGGGTCCGCATGACAAACATAAACACCTTAAGCTGTGAAACACAAGCTGACCGGATGTAATTTTCAAACCTATTCAACACAACCCAGTGAGCTGAATAGAGGGCTCATATTTACAAATGTAAATATATTGGTGCAACTGCACAAATGTTCCATTTAAGTACTCCATTACAATGAAATACATCGAGTCTAAAACCCTTCAACACAACTGCTTTGGGGGTAATCAAACCACCATTTTGTGGTTTTTGAATTTCACTATGCATGTGTATACAGTGAATACAAGGTACAGATAATGGATCTTTCAAACCGGGGTAGGTTTGGGTTGCACTAATGGTGTGTCATCATATGGTCGACGTCCACCTGGATTGCTATTTCTGGAGAGGTAAATAAGACCTTTCTTGAAATTCGGCATCAAAAGTCTTAAATTAAAAACACCTAAAGCCCAAATGAAGCCATGACCTAGAGAATTTGCTCTTCTGATGTTGGTATTTCGGATCGACGCTGTAAGAATTCACACGTATGTCACATGTGGATGCCCATGTTTGAGAGCAGTGTCAAAGGTTGTCGAGTAAATTTGACAGTCGGTGAGGATACGAAAAGCAATATGACGCAGTCCTAACTGATAGTTAAATTGAAGAGAAGCTACTCAGCCTAGTGGGTTGCCAAAATAATTAGCTTTGAGCTACTAGCTATGAAGAGTAGGAAGATTCTCCACTTGTATCAGTCGTATCGGGTAGGAAATGACGCTGAAAGTTTTGTCAGCGATTCCTCTTTGCTCTTTTGCAAATTTTTGGTATATTTGCCAGCCTGGCATATTGATTTCAGACAGTGGATAAAGCGAATCTACTCTCCAGAATGGGCCAGAATGATCGATTTCCCCTCAAGGTCCATCTAACGAAATAAGCAATATTCATTAAAATTAAGGAATCCTTAGCTCCCTGTTTGTTACCTACATGGAAGCGGCACTGACAGGCCCCCGTAAGGACAAAACACCTATTCTTTTTATCACTAAGTAGCACACAACTTCACAAGATGAAATATTTCACAGCAAATTCACCATCTAAAACACAAGTGCTTTTGGTTGTTAAGTAGAAAAATTCGTTTGCAACTGACTAGTCCATTCAAAATCTAGCAGACAGTGCCAGCTATTTCCATTTTTTCCCCACAGAATTCTCTACCCGAATAACGCGTGTGCTGACCAATTCGACAAGTGAACCTTACCTAAAATCGCCCGAATCTATAACAGTAAAGCCCTTCTATGTCATATCAGCAGCAACCTCTAGATGGCGAGAGAATGACCTCAGTCACATGGTGAAGCGAGGCTATCGAAACGTTGGAAACTTACTGAGGTTACGCAGACGCAGGCGACGTCGACTGTTAAGGCATGCATCTCACATTCCATTTTCACCCACTTCGACAACGAGTTATCTGCACGGATTAGGTATCGGGATTGACTGCCAAGGTCCACAAGTATACGCAAGACTGAGAATACACTCAAGTTCACAGTACTACTGGATTTATACAACACCAATCCCGTTCTGGATGATGAAAAGACGGAGGGAATGGCTGTTTGCAAGGTTGAACAATATGGTGAGCAATTTAGAGTTCTGTTTATATTTTTTATGTAAACTCCCTCAGGCTTCAAGATGATAACTGGGTATCAGAGCCGTCGTCAACGGAAACGTGTTCTGATTGACTGAAAACGAGCTTAAGAGACTTTCCCCTCGAAAAGTAGAGTCCTCATAGAACCCATCGTTGAATAGATTCGAGTACTGACTGAACTTGTATATGAGGCAATTACGCTTACTTCGGAAATTTACTCGGACAGTTAGTGAGTACACTGAGGATAACAACATCAGCAGGTTACGTGTTTCGGAAAGGTTCATCAAAACCCGATTTAATGGTTCATCTTATCAGGTGCCCTGTTGGCATCCGTCTGCTGAAGACGCATTTGGTATTTCTATGGTCAGAACTTGAAACTAACCGGTGCGACAGAAGCCGCAGGGACAACAACCCTGGAAATCTGTTAGAATGTAGAAACGGGAAGCCTCTGCATGGGAGAATACGTCGTGTCTGAGAGCATCACTTTAGAATTTTATTTAAGCAGATAATTGTAACACATATTTGGGGTAGATATCCTCTAGGGAAGCCCTTGTACTGAAGTTCACTTAAAGCAGTATTTCGGTAGAGATTCCCAGATCCAAGAAGAAACGTAAGCTTTGACAGGACCACCGTCGTGACATTGATTATTCTCTTTTACAGACACCTGATAGTCTTCCTGATCGCGTCATTCCTATCGGAGGAGGTACCACAGTATCCGTTGCATTGAACAAGATATATATCTTTGATAAGAACGTCCACCCCGGAATAATAGCCAACCTAACACGACCTGATTTCGGTGATGGTTTAGCACGGGCTACCAGCAATGCAAACGTTGTCATGAACGGCGCGAATTTTGAAGACTGCGAAGACCTCTTAGAAACAGAGCTGAAAAGTATTGGTATTGGGAAGCTAAGGATTAGAAGGCGACTAACAGCGTTGGCTATTGTCCACTGACCCGTAATTACTACATTTATTTTTGCCATCATTCTCACCTACACACTACTCCATCCTTACTTATTTGTTTAAAACTCGCAGCCAAATGGCATTTATGCAGCCTCAGTTCGGTGAATTTCTTTGCTTCCAATTCAATACAACGGACATCAGTGATACCAGACCCATTAACGACAGCAGTCTATTTGAATGTCACTGCTTCTCATTGTTCCTCTGTAGTTAATCAGTTTTTACTTCTACTAACGTATCTTACCCATAGTTGCGCCCCGGCTTGTGTCTCATTTTATCACTGTTTCTACGAGTTTAATAGTAGTTAGCCGAGTTTTGCACGAAGTATTTGAATAAATTAACTACAAAGGTGTATGATATCATACTCAAAGAACATACTAATTACGGCTTTCGTACATTTGCCCTACTATCCCTCCCATTCGGACAACTGCACCCAAAGAGTTACTTAGTGTTGGCAACAGTCACCTGTAAAGTTTATCCGGCTACATGGTTTTCATTTTCACTTTAGGGGATACTGTGGATAAGCAACCCGTAGCGGTTGTCTAGACACAAGGTCAAACAACATTTCGTGTTAGATCTTCCGCTTCTATTAACTGAATACGCGGCTAATGTGTGCAACAGTCCCCCGGTAAAGCAGCTCATGGGTTTTGCCCTTTGCGGCGTGTAATACCTCTGATCCAATCTGTGCTCCGTCCCAGGCTGGAGAGTATTGGGGCTAATTTGGGAAAAAGTTGCAGAAATGTAGGCTACCAGGACCGATCGTGATCCTGATTTTAGCGCATAGGCTGAGCATCATGTGGATTATTACACGGAAAACCCAACACAACATTTCAGACACAAGCACATACCGCCGCGGTGTCTATTAACCAATCAGGTGTCACACTGATTCGTTCTGACGGTGTTTGATTCTTTCCCCTGTAATAATTTTGAATAAACCAATCCTTGACAAAGGTTATCCGTTGTAATCAAAACTTCGGGGCCTTACTAAATTTATGGTCATGTTTTGACAAGAACTTTTCTATAACCCAGAAATTTATTTTTGGCAAACTATTCAGTGTTGTTAGACTGGATTTATCTACAAGGTACAGTCCACATTCTACTGAATCTTTCCATTGTTTGCCGAAAGATGAAGCTGTTGGTTTGAAGTGAACTTCATGTTCACTTAAAGCATTTCACTTTATCTTCGAATATTGTGTGCTTTTTCTCGTTTTCCGAAGTAACTATATTTCTCCGCTCGCTGGCCCTCAGATCCGTCCAATTACTAATTGGACCCTGGTCCATTGTGCATTTTGGTTGGTCACAATAACTAACAGACTTATGCAGAATTAGGCGCATTTTGTGTCCATTTCCGTCTAAAAGTCATCTGACTCCAAAGGTAACTTTTCCAATAACCAGGTTCTGTGACATAAACCTCACTCCCCACTCCGGTGGCAAACCATTGATGAATCAGCTATCTGCCCAGACCCAAAAGGTCACCTATTTCTATGCTGTTCGGCCAGTATAGGAATGCTCCATGATTTTCAGCCGCCAGGTGATAAGGAACGCCAAGATTAGTACGTGGTGGTACGTGGTGGTACAAGGAAGTCAGTTTCGACGTTCTTCATTACAATGCGATGTGAAGCTCGACAGTTACCGTATGGTTCTTTTAGGCTGGCAGGTTATGCACAATTTAAAATCCAGGTAAGCTTGCGAAATCGGTTCATCCCCTCACAGCAGCTATTTGCCGTAGTATAAAGCAGCAAATTCGATATTTTGTGGTTCGGAACTCATTGAATTCGAAATCTGAGCAAGCCACCTGCTAATAATAACCGTCAGCCTACTGTTCTTACACATTCAACCCAACGAGCCAAGTAAACAGTCGTCACATGCCACAAAACAGATGCGGGAACAGACTCAACCCAAAAAGCTCGTGAGTCCAATCTGAACACTGTGTCACTAAGGCGTAACATTATTAGAGTGCTTCATGAAGAATTCAGCTGCCTTCATGTAACTCAACTGGGTGATCAAATGTGATCAGGCACAATTTTCCAGTTATTTTATGAAACTTTGGGCAAGAAAAACTTTTGAAATTTTTAAGAAAATAGCCCACAGATTACAATCTGATCGGATGGTCAGTAGGAATTTATATGAACGAATTTACGTTTAGTCTTTTTTCATCAGTGATCCGTGGTGGAAGGTAACCACCCTGAAACAGCCACCTTAAAGGTCGTTGTCGTCGGGAGGACAGCGAAGGTTATAACAAATGGGCAATTTTTTTTACATCTGGCTCAATGGACAAAGTTGGCCTCATGACAAGCCTTACAGATTTGATAAGATATTTCATTTCATCTTTATGACAGGAAGGAGAAAAAGATCACTATTTTTCAGCTTCCCATAGCGACATAATTTTCTATCACTCGTTTCTATTTTAGACAGACCATTGTGCTTATCCCAGTGCATACTACTCAGTAATTACGAACAACACCTGGCGAGGAATGAAATGCCTCTCAACTGAAGGTCAAGAAGAATTACGATTTCTCATTCCCGCTTACGATCATGTTAATGATCCACCCTTTCATTTGATCACCATTTACATTGCCCATAGAAAGGACGTGCACGGGGAACGGAAAGAACTTCTGACCCAAGAACTTTTCGATGCCTGTAGACTTCATGCATCTAACTGTTACAGGAACAAAACTGACAGTCCATGTGCCCTGAGAGCCTACGGAATGTCCGATGATCCCAAGTACACTTACCGACTGATAAGGACGCAGCATCAGGTTGGGACACAATGTTGGTCAATTTGAAGTCAAGATTGAGTTAAATTTCCAACGTATGTTCTCTCGAAACGCCGCATGCATTCCACATTGTATGAATCCGAAACCAGGGAACACATCATCCAGCTGTACAGCACCTCGCCCATCAAAATCAACCCTCGCCCAGTTATCCTAGTGTCTCCATTGCATTTAACAGTCCTCCGCCTTTATGGACATCATGTCTTCAGGCCTCCACCCTACATAAGTTTGAACACCATCCTATTTCCTTTTCTCTCCCTTTTGTATAGAAACTTTTCTGATATTTTGCAAACTCCTCGTTCAGAAAGTTATTCTTCTCCAACTGATTCCAAACCATTTCCGTGCATTACGTTTGTCTTGTTTTTCCTTATTGCAAGATATCTATCTGTTTTTTCAGCAATCTCATCAAAGCGAACTGATACACAAGCACACACCCGAACAAATTTGTCCTTTATGTGATCATCTATTTTTTTTAACCCGAGCAAAACCGATAACTTGAATTCGTTGTCTTTCCATTCAGCTGTTTATTCACCGAAAGTTCGGTTACAGTTGAGCGAATCCGCGGTGTTCCGTTCAGTGTTGTACGTATGTGTTTACGGACATGTGTACATCAGGAGTTGCACGACTCTGATGGTATTGTATTTTTCCGGAGCATCTGGGATTCATTCAGATGACAAGTTGCAGGATACGAGGCAAGAACCTAACGAAAATGACTGCTTTCGTTGAACATCTCGGCTGTTTTCGAGCGTGGACATTTCGAATTCAGAGCGAAAATAATTAGCACTCTGAGACAGATCAAAGTTAAAAGAGGGAAACTTCATTTATGTGACGTAAGCCGCCTAGTATGTGCAGAATCTACACGAGATTAATCAAAGTTGGTGGTGAAACGCAGAGATTTGCATGAATATACTGGGAGTTTTTTTATAACCAGCACTGAAGTTTTGATAAGTTTTTCAACAAATTGCCATAAATTTTCCGTCACTATTACGTCCTGGACACCAAATGACTTTCAGAAGCATGGTGCACATAGCCAGCTGTACAAACTAACCTTTTCACGATGCCTGAGTTGTTTTCAATGGAGATCAAATCCAGCATTAGTCAGTTAGTTAAGCACTTCGGAATTTCCAGTCCCTTCCTTGGTTAGGCTGTATTCATGGACAGGGTACGATGATGGTAGAACAGTCCTTCAACTCGGTTTAAGTGTAAGCATGACACGGAACATTTGTTGACAATAATCAAATGGGATCCACCATTTCGTCTTCCACCTTTTGTTGCTGGCTGACGCTTTACTCCAACAGGGAAAGCATCATGATTTGTCCGTTTTGGAACTCACTGCTTTTTGATGTGGTCGTGTTTTTAGTAACATAGTCTACCTGTGCAGTCTGAACAGACTGGACACTTTGACATTCCTATAAATCCCAGGATTTCATTCTTTGAGTTTTGTCGCAGCCTTAACCACGCCGTTTTCTTTTTCTTCATATTTTGCGGGCTCGGAAAGGTGTATATCATGTGTATTCTGATGAATCAAATACTTAGGCCGAATGGTCTTTTTACACACTGTTCAATTAAATACAAGAAAACAGGTTACGTCCTTCAGAAGCCCCGGAGTAGATCACACCACGACAATTTGAACAACATTCCCACGATTTGATGTTCTCTACAGATTTTAACCCCTTGTCGTTTCCCAATCATTCATTCATACATTGTCAGACCATGCTTGATATGTGTCGCCCAAAGAATACAAGAGCGTTCAAATTAATTATCGTTCATCCGACAATTATCATTAATAATGCAGTGTCTACTCATCATCATCATCATTGTCAGCTGTAAGAACCGCGTACTTGTCGTACAGTGGTTGTAGCTGCCACAGTTTCATTCACCGATGATTTGGGGAGGTGGGGTAGGTAGCTGCGCATTGGAGGCGGGAGCTGATAAATTGGTGCGTAAATACAGCACTGTCAGTGAACTGTCAAGTGGGGGGATTGTGAAGGGAGCTATGCATTGAAGGCAATAGCTTGGATGCACGAGCGCCATTGAGGGCGCGACTGCGTCATGCCTGACAATGTCTCTAACCATTGATGTGGCCCGTCTCGGGGTCCCCATGCAGGAAGACAACAGTGACCAGCGCAGCTGAGTTTGCTGGTAGTAGCTTTCACAATTCGCTGCCAAGCCATTGTTTGACCTCCCCTGGCTCGTTTCCACCCTTCACGTGGTTGTGCAAAAAAAAACCCTTCGAGGAAGTCGGTCAACTGACATACGCAGCACGTCGCCAAGCCAGCGCAACCTATGCAGCGTGATCAGTTCATCTATCGAGGGTGAGTTATTTCTTCCGAATACCATTCGACGTACTTCAGCATTGCTTATCCGGAGTTCCCGCCAGACTCGGGCAATGCTCCGAAGACATCGATGGTCAAAAACTGGAAGTCTTTTGACGTCCTCGGCGCGCAACGGCCAGGTTTCTAATCTGTATAGTAGTATGGAGCGCACCGCAGCTTTGTAAACTCGACCCTTGACGGATAAGCTGATGTCACGCCTACGCCACGGGTAACGCAGGTTCACAAAAGCTGCCCTGGCCTTCCCAATCCGGATGGAAATATCATCTTTCGCGAGGCCACCGGGACTGATACAGCTGCCCAGGTAAACAAATTAGTCTACTACCTCAATCGGTTCATCCGCAAGCATGAGGCTAGGGTTCGAGCCCACCCAGTCTTTCAGTAGCACTTTACACTTTGCTGGTGTGAAGCGCATGCCAAACCGTGAGGCGGAATTAGTTAGATTATTTAATATTGTTTGAATTACCACGGGGTCAGATACAAGAAGAGCTATGTCGTCTGCGTACTCGATATCTGTGAGCGGACGCCCAGGGAGCACTTCGACCCCACAGGCATTAGAGGCTGATAGTGCATCTTGCATGGTCGTATCAATGACGAAGTCGAAGAGGAAAGATGAAAGAGGACAGCCCCGTCTGACCACTTGATGTGGTGAACGCAGGCGGGAGCTTCCCGTCAACCTTCACACGGCTGCGGGAGTTGGCGTACAGCGCCTTAAGGAGGGTCAGGAATTTATGGGGGGCACCTTTGCTCCACAGTCACTGCAATAGTGCCTGACGGTCCACAGAGTCAAAGGCAGCTTTCAGATCAAGAAACACAACCATTGTTGGTTGCTGGAAGCAGTGTCGCTGTTCCAGAATTTGCCGGAGGGTGAAGAAATGATCGATGCATTCTCTTACAGGACGGAACCTAGCTTAGTTTTCACGGATCTGTCTCTTGCTGTGTTCAGTTAACCTTCGAAGGATAAGACCAGAGAGCACCTCCGATGCCACAGCTAACAGGCTGATGCCACGGTGGTTTTCACACAGCGTCTGCGTACCCTTTTGAAGATAATGATAACTGTCTACATGCCCCATTTTGCAGGCACCTTCTCTTCGTTCCATATAGCACCAATAGACTTTGTCAGATGGATCACCAGGGATACTTCGCCTTCTTTGAAGAGGGTTGGATAGAGGCTTTCTCACGTTTTAGCAGGGATATTTCGTAATTTATTTCTTCTTCTGAGGGGCGATCAAGGTTTAGATTCCATTCGCCTGTATGCACTATCTCTACAGCAGTGTCTACTGCGAGGATAGGAGAACAATAAGAGATGCTACATTTCGACTGTCTTTTCAAAACCTAGACTGATTCGTTCGTTTATAGCACACTGCCCTTACATTTGGGGCTAATAAAAGGTCAGTACACCCATCTGACCAAAGGTTCTAAAACTAGGGTGCGCGGTACGGCAAATGCACTCCATTGGGCCTTGTTTCACATGGCGTAAGGGCTGAAATTATTTGCTACTTTTTCTATGAGAATAAGGGCCTGTTCAATAAGGCCCCGCCTGTTTTAAACGTAGAATCGACTTACAGAATACTTCAGAACCGTACCGTGAAGCATGTATCACAGCAAACAGTCGGACTTGACAATTATTTGATCACTGCTCTGAAAGTTTAAGTGAATAATATGTACGCAAATTTATGGGTTGGATTTTTATCTAATCACAATTAATTCAGTCACTTTGCATACCCTTGCCCGTCACCTTCGCATTGTTGCGGACTTCCACAAACGGATTTTCTGTTGCTTCACTCCTATATGGAACTGTCACTCCGATGTTCATCCTCTTTCTTCGACACTCAAATGACACGCATCTATACATATAGCTGTGAATGTGGCTGAGCCGTAATAAAAGCAATAACTTGATTTGTTAGTACAACAGGACTTCCAAATTGTCAGGTGAACTGGACATATTAGGGGAAATGATCATAAAATGGAGGGACCAGATTCTATAGCAGCTGGGGACTGTGCAAGGCCATGCTCAAATTTTTTTTGAAAAAGTAACCAGGAATGCAAACTACACATGAGGCAAATCTAGCACTAGACAGTAACATGTGTGGTTGGTATGTAGCTATCTACAATCTACCTCCCGCAGCACATGTTGGAAAATGCCGAATAAAATTGGTAAGATCCTGTCAACACGCGGTCGCTTGATGTGGACTCCGTGACTGAAGAACGAGTCGCGCCGCGTCCTGTACACGTGCAAGTTTATCACAATACTGACGGTTTGATTGTGGCCGAACTACTACTCGGGAGGGCGCGGTTCAAAATTTTCTAGTATTTCGTGAAATGTTCACTGCCGACCACTCTCATTAAGGATGAAAGGGCTGTACGGTGCTTATCGGTCTTTCAGCATAGATTGGCTTAAATTATTGGAAGAAATCTCAATTGAGAATTACCACATCTCCTCAAACTACCAGTAAAATGAGTAAGCCCAGTGCAAAGTGCAAAGCATCACTGTATGTACTGTATGCGGGTGGAATGAATTGCGGGTTGTTTGCTCATTGTAAAAATGGAATATCGGTTTGTTTCCGTGCTAATCTTACAGAAGAAAATCATTTCCGAATACTGCAAAAGACAGAGACCGTTGATTTAGGCATTCTGTAGATATTGTTGGCAAAACCGAATGATCACCACATGTTTTACTGCTATTTCTAGTTTTGGGACAGGGATAATGGTCTATTTCTACTTCTCACAAAATGTTGTATTCATTGGGATTTACAGAATCCCAACCATCGTTGGCATTTGGATTAGAACCGATAAGGAGTCACGTCTCGCTTTTGCATGGAGCAAACTCTTCCATAGTTAGCCCATCAATGTGTGTTTTGCACTGCCTCCGAAGTCTGACTAGAGTACATTCACCAATGATCGAAATAGTTTCCGAAAAGCTGAACGAAGTAGTGGAGTAATAAAAACCTCAAACCTTGGAAAGCCTAACCTAATAATATTAACCGTAAAAGCCAAAAAACATAAAGGCTATTTGATGAATTGCACGGAAAACACGTGTGGTGATCGTGAGAAGCTGTATGGTAGCCCATGCTTTTCTCAGCCATAACATTGCATTCAACAGTGTCAGTGATTTTACTAAGTTTACTTCATCATCCAAAATGATACCCGCGAGCTGCATCCTTGATGTGGTAGTGGAAGGGAGACAGATCGAAATGACGTCAAACCACTTCAAAGAAAAAAACGTGCTTGTAGATGACCATAAGCTGCATTCTTCTTTCCTAAACCCCATACTTGTAAGTAGGAGCAGCGGGTCCACTGAGTGAACAGTTCTGATGTCATCTAAGCGTGTCTGATGGCTCCGTATTAAGAATTTATTTTTATTGGCCGGTTCCATAGAAATATCCTGGTTTCTGCCTGCTCTCAAATAAGAACAGTTTTCAGTCACACTATACTCTACAAACACTTAAACACAATTTTCTGAAAACGTTGCGCTTACTTCCTTTTGTCGGGAGAAATTTGAAGGTACTGCCCAACAGTAGGGGGCCTGTTTTATCAGCATCAAACAAGTCTTCCCAAGCATAACTTTTGTCTAACACTCTGTCCGACAATATGATATCCGCCTTAGAATTACAACTTCTGTACCAGAACACATTTGATTTTCAGCTCATCACGTCTGTGCTATTTCGAAGTATCTTGAGCAGATCTCGATACTTTCTAGCAAGTAGAGATCAGTTCATTGTCTTGGTCTACTACCCATAGCGGGTAGCAATATGAAACGATTTTGTTGCTTCTAGATCTATGTCTCATCACGTCACAAGACTTCGTGTTTGTGCATGTTGGTTTGAAGAGGCTGCTTTAGATAATTGAATATTAATAGAACACAAAGTTCTACACCCAGTGATAAAGCATTTGACTGGATAGTATCCGACGTAACATGAGTAAATAAGTGTAGGCACTTCGGAAAGATTATGGTAGGCTAAAATTAGGCCCAGTCTCCATCCGGTTTTACACTTTTCTTCATAATAAGGCCATCAAAAAAACGTGCTTGTACGGCAGCAAAGCATCAGTGTCGAACACCGATTCTGTGCTATTGATGATGATGACAAAATAAGAAAATTATTTGTACGCCTACTTGGATTTGTTGGAAAGATTGAACGCAGATTTTTCTTGTCGAAGGTTTTTAAACACCCGAAGTTTTTCTGACATCATAGACTGCAGACTCTAATCACATTTTCCGTAATATCACCTTAAGTCCGGCAGCAAATGACTGCCCTTAAACCGCTGTTGTTCAGTGTGTTCAGTGCTTGACAATCATCACTTTTGTTGATAGAAAGAATGACGGTCTTGTTCAGTTTTCACGTACTTTCTGACTATTTTGAGCTAGAGGATGTGCCAGAAGCATTAAAGAATGTATAAACTAGAAGTTCACATGGAACTGCTGTTAAGACCAGAAAAGCTAGAACTGCTTTATTTTGAAAGTAACATGTGTGGGTCCTGGTAGAGATCATAAATTCAAACTCAAACCACCCACCAAATTTGGCAGAAAGGAAGAATTTAGGCTTAAAGATCAAAAAATCTGAAAACTTTTAACAGATTCAGTGCCTATGAAACGGTCAGTTTCATTTGATTAAAATAACACATCCGTATCCTGTAAACTCACATTCAAATTCTGGGATACAGATGGAAAGTTTTAAAGCTAAAACACTGAAATTGACGTGGAGTTCCACGCCAAAACTTTGACTAAACAATCGTGTAGCGGATCGGATTATAGTCATGTTGCCAGTTGAGAAAATAGGGTGCATTGAAAAGCGACAGCTGCTGACGGTAGTTATAGGGTGCAGTGTACTGGAATTGATAAGCCGGATGAATATTAGGATGTGTTTGTGAATGAACCGACGCATAGTAGGGCATGCTATACGTATCGTTCGGTTGCAAGCCAAATCCTTCTTGAGGGTACGAGTGGTAACATATTCGTCTGCTACTCTTGCCTGGAAGCAGCTGATGTTCGTTGGTTGTCGACTTTGTGTCCAGACTGGGTGACATGTGTTTCGAAGCTGGGCGACTAGAAGGTGTTAACGGAATAAACAATTAAATGTTACGTATGTACGGGATTAGCATAAGTGGAATGATCGTCCCGATCAGCCAACTTAATCAACAACTACTTACGCCTGGATCCAGTAGACGGTTACTGGATCACTTTAGTCTGAAGGTTATGAAAAATAACCTGCGAAAATTGCAGACGGGCAAGATGTGAACTCAAATTTGTTATCCACATGCCATAAAATGGCAAAATGAATGTGCGCGTAGCCCGCAGTATTGTACGACGTCAATTACGTTATCAGTGAACATGTAAGGCACACTGAAATAAAAGAACCCTGTTTCATGTACAAAGCCGCTAACTGCATCTATAGTTGGCAACTTATACCCTTGTATGGGGGCGTTTACTAAACATATTACCAAGCATAACGTACACCTGGAACTTTGCTTCACTGAAACCTGTCCGAAGATAATTAAGTCAAAGCTTTGATGAGCATGACAACCAGATGCTAGACTTAGTCTGCTCCGACCAGCGTTTTGGAAAGTTGATAAAAATTTCATTACTGTTGTTATATTGATGTCTGCAGTCTGGAAAATGGCTCAACGAAGTGGTGGGTTTTACCGAAAGCATTATGTTAATTTTTTAACATGTCAAATATTTGTACACCAGCTCTCTGTTGTTGATTCCTTTCTCCCATTCTTATTGTGTAAAACGTGGTTCCCCGTTTTTGTTGTTTCTGTTTTGTACCTGCATCACCTTTCTTGTTTTTTGATCTGAACATAAACCGCTCTTTGACCTTGCCATCGCACGTGTTGTTCAAGTCAACACCTGGGCTTCGCTATCTTATGACCAACTTGACTCGAGTCAGTGTGGACTTTGGGATGCTGTTAGGAATTAGCAGTTCTTAAACCGGTCTGCAGAGGCCGGCATAATCCCACGATTTGAGGCAATTCTTTATTTAATTATTGTATTCATAGTATCGCATTTGTTGATAAACCTCCATTTGAATGAGTTGCCTTTCTGGTTTGTGCGCGTAATTCAACGTGGCTCAATTGGTTGCTGAAAACAATCTAAAGCTGTATGGTTTATTTAGACAAATAACCTAGCTTCGCCTAAAAGACGGGCCCTTTGACCTGGTCCGACATTAGACTCACAAAAAATTAAATTATTCGACAATGGCCGATGCACACAAATCATCTCCGTGTGTTGGTCAGAGGAACGAAGGTGACTTGCTGATTCCCAAGGAAGATGCAAAATTAGTCCGCAGGTGATATGGTACTCCAACCAAACAGTCATGTCGAACTAAGTTCAATGTAGTACTATCCAGGAAGTGCTTCAAAAATCAGTAGCTAACAGATATTGCTCAACTAAGTCTTATCGACGGTATGATAATTCTCAGTCTCTGAAAAGGTTTCATTGGCAAATAAACATCACAACATGTACACGAAAAGAATGCTGGGCAACATTAACAAGGTTGTGCTACACATTACCTGAAAGGTGGCCCAACAAACTACCGACTAATGGGTACGAACTTGTCAAAAGCTATCGAACTGTTCAGCGGTGGCACTTATTCCGCAAATAGCGCCACGCAACTCAAAAGAATCATCAGAGGTAGCGTGCCTAAATCTGTCCAAGCCGCCACCACGAAAATTCTAACCAAAGTGGTATTGTGCCTCAAACTCGAGCAGAAAATTTTACACATTCTTGTCTGACCCGTTCAACTTACACAAAAGTGATTCGTTGCCAATTTTGTCCGACCGATGACTGACAGAAACCGATACAAAACGGGCTATTGGTACCGTATCAGGCAGGACGTATTCAAAGATATCTATTCTTTGTATAACATTCGTTCTCACATAGTCTTTTTCACCAGGCCCTTTCAGTATACTCCTGATATTTTTCCACCCATGCTGATTAACTTCTAAGGCCCTACATAGTGCATCCTTCGGGTGAAAATGTTTAGGCAAAAATGAAGGATGAAGTTGGGCCAATGAACCGGTGTTTGTCTCTCCAGAAAATGGCATACGGAGCACCGGAACGCCAGACTTTAACTGTGGTGCAATGCTACTAGTTGAGTTTTCCGACAAATATAGTTTAACCGCTTGAGACTCACTGAGTTGAGCGGGTAACTCTCATCCCATATAAAGCAATGTCTCATGGAATCCATGCCCTGGAGATCACTTTTTGAATAAAATAGTGCTCAACCTGAAGAACGCGTTCCCTCGGGACCGGTCTAAACAACCCTTCTTTGTCTAGAAGATACACTTAATTTTACGTATTTTACCACGAAACAACCTCTTTGATGTGGTGTCTTATCAAACAATATAATACAATAAACAATATAATACTGTGACACAATTCTGCCCATGTATCTGTGCCTACCGATATTGGTTCAATGGGATTTATGGTCTCTGTCGCCAATAGCTGTATTGTGAAATTCATGAACAGACTTGTGCCTTTTCATTCATTGAGTGATACGCACGCCATCAATAGAGTATAAATCGAGGGTTTTCAAGTGGATACCCATTATTATTACTCTATCTAAACAGGCAGAGCCGTAGAATTAAGTACAGGGTGGCATGTATCTAAAGCCTGGTTGACCAGTCTGCTCTCTTCCTGGAGGCAACACTTTTGGAAGTAAGTCTACTTCTTTTGCTATCAAGGGAAATCTGGGCGGCTCAGATAGTATAGATTGCTGTCGTTCTGTTCGCTGAGATGAAAAATTCGGTTGTAAACGTTTCATCACCAACCGAGGTGAAATCATCAGTGCGTAATAACTTCATGGTGCTTGCTAGTGCGTTGTTGTGTGTGCGTAGGTATGTATGCCTATACATCGACGCCTCATGATGCCCTACGAACTTACTATGTCGCCTCGGTTGGCGATTAAAAGTTTGCAAACAAGCTACCCGACCCAGCGAATAGAACGACATCCATTTAGTCCACTTATTGTAATGAAATAGTTAGGATCCCATTGTTTCACCTCCTTTTTTGAAAACACACTCCATTTAAAAACACACTTGAGACGTAGCACTGTGCTCGTCGCTGAATTCTCGGTCTCAGTGTGGTCACTGCCAATCATAAGTTGGGAACAGTATTCAAAGTCACACAGCTACCACAATTTCGTTCACCTACAAATGGCGGATTTGCATAAGACTGTGCATAAGGAGGTAGAAAATGAAAGTAGTACACTACAAATGAAGTGCTAATCGTAATTTGACAATGAGCCCAGCTTTTAGTGGTGCACGAGGAGAGTAACCATCCATTGAAGACTGTAATTTAGACACGAGCTTCATCAGGTATGCAACTGCATCATATCTACTGGTACCTTTAAAAGCCAACATTGGAGTCCTGGTGACCCAATCAAGAGAGACAACACCACTAAGGCGAATGCGTACGCTGGTTGTCAGTTCACGCTTTGATATTGCGTCATCTGACCATATCTGGCCCACTAACCTCCTGTACATGATTAGATAAAGGGCGAATTAGTGAATTTCAATCACCCCATCCATCTATTGTGATGCCTGTTCTCCGAAAACTAATCAGGCGTCCCCAGCAAGCACGAGATTTGCTTCTCAGATATCGGTCAGTGACCAGAATTCCAGACCACACTTCCTAACACACCTCAACGTTTTAAAATACAAAGTCGAAGAAGAGGCTACAACGCTATTACTCCAGCTGCCATCCAACTGGGCTGGTGCAAGTTTCCAAGTAAATAAAACAATCCATCGACCCTAAATGACCTTGCCGTAACAATCAAAACTTTGCAGGTGTGACACCCGCAGAAAAACGTTTGGCAGATTAATAACGGATATTTTATTATTTTTGTATGCATTCAGAGCCTAAACATCGCTTGCATACAGAGTATCAAAAAGCAATCAACCTAGTGAACCTTTCCAAGTGGGAGATCCTCGAGAAAACTGTCCAGGAGGAGCAAATAAACAGTCGCACTGATTTCACTCTCCCTACTTATCTCACGTCTGATATCTTAACATCCAAAAGAATGATTTTGTCTAGGTTTCAGATGGTTTTCTCTAGGAGAGTCAGTTTGCTTTGCATCAAGCTAACAAGTTGTCAGACCTGAATCAGACGCAGTAACAGTGGCTTGCAAAACTCCGTCCGAGAAGGAACTTCGCATCCAAATGAGCTGCTAATCGATCCTCCTGGAAAATTAACTTTGTTTTTCGGGTACACTGATAGGTGCTGTTCTTCAACAGGCCAAGCTCACCTTCCCTCGATTCCGCTGCTCAGACGGTCAAAGAACGAGTGCTGTTTGTCATACACCCTCATCTGGTCGGTTGTGTTTGGGATGTATTCTTTCATCCGCTGAGTGTCATCATTGTTCACAGTGCCTCCACTGCACTGGGTGTGGACAGACTGTTGAGCTGCTGCATACAACAACAAAAAGAAACAAAGACCCTTATTAACTCATTAAAAACTTGTGGAAAATTAGGTTAAAACTTCATCGTATTTAACCCGAAAATCAACAAAACGAAACGAAATTGAGTGTTCATAACAAAGGTTCTATTTGGGTCAAAGTTTTATAAGTTCTCACACTGACTTTTCTCACGTGTTACATTATTTGGACACTTTATATTGGTTATTAATGAAGGTAATCACTGTGAACTCCCGGATTGTTGTCATTAATAGCCAGAATACCATAGTAGCCTGGAGTAAGTATACATACGTATGTTTCTCGAGTCGCCGTCTTAAAGATCACATGTCTTCTCAGAACAAGGTAAACGTTTGGGCAGCACAAAAGCCAGACTTGCAGAAAGACTAGCTTTTACAAGTGCTATGCTCGGGACACAAATGTGTGTTGAAAGGCACAGAGTAAAAACTGTCCTTGTGACTAGTTAGGCTCATGGAACTCCCTGATATAGGAAAGCCCTCATGCAAAACGACAAGCCTCTTATGATTATATTGCGGGCTGAAGAACAGCCTTACCCCTTGTACATAAGCCGTGTTAATCATAAGGAAAAGTTACTAGTTTTTAAGCGGTTACCTGGAAATGACAGACCACCTTCTGCACTCTGACATCGTCTGTCGGATGCGCACGGTTTCAGTGATCGAACTGAATGGTCCAAATTGCTGTCGAGAAAAGTGTGCGAATTCATCAGTTAGGTCGAACAAGGAAATGAAAGTTTGGTATTTATGCGAATAAACGGCGTCTTCAAAGACTAAAGTGTCAGATCCATCGATTTACGTTCATCGGGACTTTAGTTAAAGCTAGTGTATCAGACACGACTTGGCACTCAGTCGACTTAACCCTACCAAGTAAATTCTCTATGCTGAACTCTGGTTGGTTGCAAGAGCCTGGACTAAAAACAGACGGAACTCATCCTGTACAATTTGACTGAAGCAGTCATTCTAACGAAAGGCTTTACCTCCGTGAACGCCCCGGTCTTGCACTACGTCTTCTCTGTGGCACTGCCCCTCGGTGAAACCCTGTTGAACTCTTTCCGGGTTGGGACTGGCGGTCGCCATTTTCGGAAACTAGATAAAAATGCTTCCCACTTAAGGAATAACAAACTTACCTGAAGTAACGTCGACTGTGTTTTTCTCAGCCGGAAAAGAAACAGCTGTACTGGCCTTCTGATCAATGCGAACTATGGCAGGATCATGTCTAAATAATAAAGGAAAACGATCTTTTTACAATGGTTGGCACGAAAATTTGCTGAGCTACTCTTACCTTTGGCTGATGAAAACCTTTCCCAGTTCACGATAGAAGTTAAATCTCGTCAAGGCATCTGTGATCAGTCAGGATGCAACATACACCCT
Organism: Opisthorchis felineus; assembly: GCA_004794785.1. Lineage (NCBI taxonomy): Eukaryota > Metazoa > Platyhelminthes > Trematoda > Opisthorchiida > Opisthorchiidae > Opisthorchis > Opisthorchis felineus. Next base: position 1,565,155 of record SJOL01002419.1, read on the forward strand.
GTCTTGTGGAGAAAAACTAACAAAAAAGCACACCTAAAAAATACACTGTTGTCAAAAAATGAACCGCGCATTGTGTACATAGTTTAAAGATTCGTCAATGGGAAAGGTTAGAGTGTTATGTCTATATTGCAGGTGTTCCCTCAACTCACCTCAAGTTGTTTCCAGTGTTAGTAATGAATGGACGGGAATTCACTCGTACAATTGCGTCATCGTGAGCGGGAGTGATTGTACGCCTGACTTTGAAGGAGAGTTGAACATCCTCTATATCGCCACCCCGAAATATGACATAGTCAAAGCTGTTAAAACGGTTGTTGACTGGTCCTTCTATGAGGGAGTCGGATAGGTGAACTGTGGGAATACATGAGGCTGTGGTCTTGAAGAACTACATACCGCTTTTCAGCGTCACAGTTGAATGTTCCGTATCGATACTATGCAGAAGCCCAGTATACTCAATTCCTGCACGAGACTTAATCTTCACGCAGTTTTCATAAATTGCTTCCATCTGTGATAACGGCTGCTAGAAGACAATAGAGCCGAAAAATTCTGAGTAATTCTCCAGCACACTTTGCACTTACACTGGGATAAATTCGTGGCCAGACCGTTAAAATGATGGCAAGTAACAGTATAAGCGTATACAAATCACGGTTAGCCTGGCGGTATTCACAAATGACTTACAGGTCCCAAGATTTTCAGTTAAATTTCTATCGTGACTGAGCATGATTGCTACTGGCGGCTTATGCCAACACTGAACATCGAGTTTGTTTAGTTAGCTCTAGCCAAACACTAAGTTCTCTGTCCAGGGTACATTCCGCCCAGAAAAGAATTTTTCTCCTATAAGTACCACAGTAACATTCCCATCGGCCGGGGTTAAGTGAAAAATTCCCCATCGGAGAAGTTCAAAATTCCCTTTTTCCATCTTCGATGAGTCACCGTACAACACGCCGGAGTGAAAATACCTCTAGGATTATAACTGACATTCAAAATCTCCTACTCTAGTCAAAACAAAGAAAGGCTGTTTATTATGATGCTTCCGCCTTACGATGTAAAGTACTAAACCAGGAGGGTGGGGTAATAAATGCCGTCACCAGAGAGTACAAGACGTGAAGAAACTTTTTTTCTTGGAACAGTCTGAATCATGAACTGAAATATTCAAAGAGTTATGAAGGTCTTGAAATCATCAAAATTTTGACCGCATTCAGATTTCTGTTAACTTTTGGTCACCTGCTTGCGGTGACATTAATCTGAACCCCTGGCTGCAGTCGGGTTTTCGTTAGTCACTCAGCCATACATAGAGAGATAGTAACCCATATTATACAGTGGTTTTCATTGACGTGTCTGACGGTCGCTAATGAACTTATGAATTCATGAAGTAGCATGAACATTTTTTCCTCCGAAATTAGGCTGTCTTATTAGCGGGAAGGGTACAAATAATGCTTTTATGATCAGTTGTTTTTCCAGCAGGCCATGTGCAAGGTCAGCTTTACAATCATTTTCTCTGTTCGCTACTGATTCAAGGCCCGACTGTTTGATAGCATAGCAGGACGAATGCTTCTACCAGCTGGGTTCTATGAAACCCACTGCAGCTTAGTTAGTGAATGAAGTGTAAAGTAGAACAGGACCGGAGCTTGTTGCAAGCACGTCTTTACCCACGTAAATCTGACGAGGACGAGAATATCAAAAGTATTTTCCTCAACAACCTGACTGATATAACTGCACACTGATGGTCCGTAATAGGGTAATTCAATAACAAACACCTGATGGGAAATACATCTGTGTTTAACCTGCCTTTTTCGTTCCGGTGTACATCAATACCAAGTAAGTTGCGCTTAGAACTGAGTTGCGCATTTGATAACTCCTGGTGTTTTAGAGAGAATGCTTCAGCGAAATCCGCTAGCTAATTTTCAAACACTAATTTTCAAGTCATTCTGATCCACCGTTGGAGTGCAACAGCTTGCTTTATTTTCATAGACTCCGTTTAACTTTGCGCACTGTTTCAGTCAGCTAGACGAGTTGAACATAGAATTTATTTCAGTGGGTTGGTTGAATTTATCATCGGAACGCAACCAACAACAACAGCAAAGAGTGACTCCTTAAGGTTTATCACTGAGCATAATTCTTTTCTGAGCAACCATGACATCACTGACAAGGTGTTGCCAAATGAAGGGAAAAACGGTTAAATAAAAACGCTACCTTTAGTAAATAGCAGTTACTGGACCAGTTGAAAAATTACAACGCAATCATGCATATACCCAAATCAACCCGTTTTAAAAAAACACGGCCATAGGTTTAGGAACTTTCAAGCCGAACTGTGAATACAGAGAGCGGACGATGATCGCAGACGTGTCCCGAAAGTTCTCGTCGTGAAAACCGTGTCATCTTTGTAAAAAAATATTATCCGCATGCAAGAAAAATCTCGGTTGGTATTATTGATTTTTCTGAAAACAAGGGTGATGAAGGGCAATGCATTTTTTCCACATAACTTCCGCCGACCTACGGCAAAATATCCCAAAACAATTTGTGCACTCAACATTCTTTTACCTCAAACACTGAGAGACCAAGGTGCAATGATTCACCCAGTAGTTAAGAGGTGACAAGCCCTTCACCAATTTCGCTGCGCCAACTTGATTTTTACATTAACATTTTGAGCACATCTATTTCAGCAGCTTACATGAATCTAAATAAACCATAAGCTGTTTGTGGTTCTACCCCAGATTCATCCGTCTAGAGCATAAAAACGTTAGTACTGCCATTACCACAACTCCTGGCTTCTCGTAACATACACTCAAATAAAACAGAGATTTTTCCTCAGCATAAGATTGAAGTCCTCACAATCAAGCTTGTGAAACGAGGGGCTCCTCCTCCAACATCTGTGTACTACCAACAACAATGGACGTTAATGCTCGTCCTGCGAGGTCAACACAAATTTGAGCGAACGTGTCCTAAACAACCGAACTTGTTTTGATATGTGATAATGCTTATAGGTTGATTAAACCATCCTCGAACCAAACTTACGCCACAAAACGTTATCTTGACCCAAATGAATCCCACAAAATATGTGTACTATACTCTAAACCCATTGATAATACAAGACAGATATGTATCCGACACTTAGCAGTCCTCGAAACTAGGTTTCAGGTACTTTAACAACCTGAAAAACAACATCTTTCGTGCACCAAGTGTACTGAAAATGGGTATCGTGACCTCATCAGAGATAAAGTAATTCGGCCAGTGAACAGAAGGGCTTTGTCTGTTCCTTCTATCATCTGTTTTCGGGTGAGTAAACTCTCAAACCACCTTTAGAATGTTCCTAGTAATGTTAACTTGCCGGATAGGGTGTGATAAAATGAGTGCAATCCGTGTGCTAGTTCCCTGCGAAGTTTCGCAGACTGCATTCTAAAATGCCATGTAGAATTCTATGGACATTATAGCCTGTGAGGAATCATTGTGTCAACATCGAGCTGTCTAATCTAGGCCTTGCAATCCAGATGCTGGATTTATCTGTGCGGTTAAGTACACAGGGTTTCTTTTGCCACTGACTCCCGTTAACTGAGATTCCAAAGTTCTGACCTGGTAAAGCTTTGAACCAATATGCTGTTGTATCCTCCATTATAAGGGATAGACGTCCGTGCTACCACCAAAATATTCCTGTCAAAAGTTTATACGCGGTAAATCATCTGTCTACTAGGTCCCGAATTCGGAAGGGCATTCTGCCTCCCCCCTTAGGCATGCAGCGGCAAGAACAGCCAAAACAGAACACCATTAAAGAAAAGGAGTAAACCTGCCTTGCCCCAAATGTAGTGCTTGGTACTGCACGTTTGTCCAGCCACCCGACTCAACTTTGGATCTGCAAACGTACTTTTTCCGGCTTCCTTTGACTCCCTTACCACAAAACTTCACTGACTAAAGGACTACATAGATTACTGTGAGGTGACTTAGTAGAACATTTAATGTAGTTCTGGGCCCAATTCTAGAGTGTTTGTTGTAGAATTGATAGAGTTTTCAGGCCTTTTGCTCATTTTATTGGCGTGTGTTCGTGCGTACTGAAGTTATTTTGGTTAATCAGACAGAGACAACGAATGGTTTGCATTGACACTTGGTTCTCACCGGCTCTTCGATGGGTATCTGGAGGGCCTAGTTCAGCCAGCACCACAAGCGTTGACTGAGCTCAGTTGTTAGGCTATTTTCAAGTGAGTCACTCTTGCGTCAGCCTGTCCAGATCAGTTTGCAGAAATTTTCCACCGTCTAGTGTTTTATCTCCCCACAATAACTTGGGTTTTCCGGTAAAGCGTCAGTGGAGCTCGTCAACCTGATTGTTTTCTCTTACTCTGCAGCCAAATCTCGATTATGGATTTGTTGATTATCTTTTCGACGGTGATAAACTCTCTGAAGCGCGATGGCGATTCGGCTTGTTCCTAGCCCCCTTTAACCAATATCTCTACCAAATAATGGACTGTGCCCCTAAATGTCACCAAAAGATTCGGCTTTAGTCATCTGTTCAAGCATCAAGTAATGCCAGTGGCACACATTTGTTATGTGATGACCAGCAAGCCAACTACGACACCTAAATTGGGTTACAACCAACAGTAAGATATTTAACCAACGATTTTGTCTCTTTGTAGACCAACATCTCCATCTTTTTCTTCATGTTTAGACATATTGTTTCTTGTATTGATTTTACTAGTGAAGCTATAGACTGAAACTCGTTGCTAGTAGTGTCTCTAGATGAATTACTTATCGCGATGTGGAACTGAGGCAACGAGTTGAACATGCTCTTCATGATGGGCCATCAATTGAGGAGGGAAGGTATGAAACCCAAGCCCCTTCAGAGCAGCGGAAGTTAACTTAATCAACTGAAGCTAAATCAATTACACAGCAGACGTTGAAAAATCTCCGTCTTCCACCCGCCTATGGTGTCTGCTTTTGGAAACAAGTTCAAGCCACATCCGTTAGCCAATGGTCATGGAGCGTAGATAACTAATCCGATACAATGCTGCAGGGAAGAAATCAGCCGATGTAAAATACAACAGACCCAAGGATGCAGTTGTCGTGACCGCTTGCTGCTGAAAGAGCCTCCTACCTACCCTCATCTGCAAACATCTGTAACTGCGGCACGCTCCCATCATTCCCCGCACACAGCAAAACATTTGTAGACGCTGGATAAGATACAGGCGTTGTACAAACCGTCCCTACTTCCTGAATCTTTGTAGCACGGTTCTAGCAAGTGCTTGGCAATTCTCAATTTCAATAATAGTGGTTAATCTGGTATCATCAAAAGGTACCCCACCCAAAAATGTCGGACGGTTGAAGCGGTTTTTCTGCTTGCAGGTTCCTTTTTCTAGCACAATTATTGCCCTATTTTTCAACGAATAGAGTTGGAGTTAATAATTTCAAAGCTGTTTGATTCCATCCTATGCTTTAATCTCTCCAAATATCGTGTTCAACAAACCTGTTTCATATCAACTTAAAAACAGTAAACAACTCCTAGCAAAGCCTTACTGTGAGTTAGTTTCTTCTGAGTTGTTGAATTTGTTAATAATTGCATTAATGTGGCGTTGCCATGTTGATGTTTCTGGTGATGCTGAAATTTCACTTATTATCTTATCATATTCGCGTGGAGCACACTAAAGCGGGTTAATCCTCTGCTGCAATAATCTCTGTCGATGCATTCTTTTTTCCGTCTCTATTTCTCTGAAACCCTTTCGGCGTTGCCCCCAATCTTCAGGTTTTACCGGCGTATTTGTTCGAGGTTTCTTAACGCCTTTCAATTCTACTTCATAAACGTATAGTTTTACTTTTTTGATTAAACACGTGCGCACGATTTTTACTACCATCATTACTGCCATCATTATTATGTCCATGCACGGACCCAAAAACAATATTTGAAACGGAATTCCACCGTGCTGACAGCTAGGCTCCCCCAGATGAGTCCGTCGGTTTGAGGAGGACAAAGAGTTTTTGGATGCTAATCATCAGATGTAAATTGGTAACCTTTTCATTAACTATTCTAACTTTTTGCTTTAAGAGATGCTTATCGATATATGTAAGGATTGCTCATCACATTTCAAAATCCCAGCTCACTTCACTAAACATTAATTCAGCTCTTATACAATCCCGATGCAGAGCCGCATTGATATCCGTCGGACAGAAGGAGGACTTAGATAGTGCTCGGCTGTCAAAACCCACTTTGAGGCAAGCTTAAGACTGAGGTTAGGTTTTGACCACGGAACTTTTGTCCGCAAATATAAGGATGGTATATTAGTAGACGCTGATTCCACTGTCGGAGTTAAATAACAAAGGTTCAAGCATATATCCTTATAGTGCTCCAGTGATACTCTCCCGCAATTTTGGGAGTAGGTCTTTAACTGCATACGTCCGGTTGGCCACAAATCATTTTATTTTGCTTTAAAGGCCACCGTAATTCCAACAAACATAAAAATTACAGAACATTGTCGCCTTGCATATGCTTATAAGGCTTCCATTAAGCAAAGGAATTTCAGAACTTTCAGAACCTTCCTGGTTCTCCTATTTTAAAAGTGGGTTTGCTCAGTAATTCCTAACTTTTAATCGATGTATGCTGCATGCCGCCGATCATCCTGAAGTTTCAGGTGGCCTTCTGTTCCTCTTCACTAGTTTTTCTAAGGTTTCTCAGTCAACGTCGTTAGTAGTTAGTTAGCTGAAAATGTGGTATCATCTTTTTGAGAGATTGTTTGCAGTTTTGGGCTCCAGACCTTGTGATGGTGTTAAGCAAGTGCAAATATTTTCGCGGCCACTAAATGGAACGATCAGAGCCGACTCCTGGACAACTTTTGTTTAGAATTCAACCTAGCTGAGATTTCTTACAAGCTTTCCATGGTTTCAACAAAAAGAAATCGGATCGTGGTCGCTTGTATGGTACTAAGTCTATACCATTGATCAACAGGAGTAGAAAGGCATGAAATAAAGTCTTTCACCATGAGCTCTGTATGATTATTATAAGCAAAGTTGTTATGCTCATTGACACCTGCTTGTCTGTGTACGGGCAGAACTTGCTTACTGTTGCTCTGGCATTCATCGATGACTGGCGTCTATGCTCTCTCCTCTTACATCCATCCAATGCTGCCGTTTGGTTTGATAACGGGATAAACTGTAATCTGAGGGATCTCCTTTGAGTAGTCGTTTAGTTATCTGTCCGTCCAAAAAACAGAGGTTTCATCATACAGCACGTTTTATTCCTATAGCTGTCGCAAACTTTGCTCCCATCGCAGCGCGGACACCAAAGTAGTTGTCCATATATCGATCCCATTGGCTTAGGTATTGTCTCAATGCACAAACGTTGGTCCTCTAAGGATGAAGAATGAATATTTCACAAGAATTCCTTGAATGGCACATATGTAATAATGCTCTTACTACATGTTTTTATCGGTCAAAATAAGGAATACCATGCAGATGCAGTCTAAGATTTTGAGACTTCCATGATTTGCGCGGCTTTTTGCCGCCCCCTCTGAATAGAAAAGCAAACTGCTTTACTTTGGAACAGGTCCTTATGAGTCTAATGAATGAATCGTAATTATGTTTCTAGCTCGTAACAGCTTGCTAAAGTCATCTATCATCAGACGACTCGTGGTTGAGGCCAGCTCAAATGCCGTTTGAATATATCTAGGCACCGCACCACTATAACCTTTAAATAGCAGTATGAGTTCAGTAGGCTCCTACAAAATGCTTGCGGCTTTACAGCAGAAGCCTTCCACTAGGTCACTCAGACTTTTGTGATGTATTATCTGGAGGAGAATAAAGTTGTTTTTAACATAAGGTAACACTTTTTCGAAAGACGCTTGTTGAGCTATCATAATAAACCGGAAACATTGAATCGTTCTTCTAATTATCCGGTTCTAGCGACGCCCTGGTTATTCCAAGGAGATCTGGCTGATAGGTGCACTCAGTTAGTTCTAAGTTGTTCAGCTAATTCAGCATGCTACAATTGTTAGTAATTGGCACTGTTAGTTTTGTTACCAACGGTTACATCAACGGCCCATGCTGTGCGACCAAAAAAGCTTCATGAGGTTCTCTCCTCCATTTGTCAGTATTTCTTGTGGGCCTCCAGCAGCTGTTCAAGCTTTGTTAGGATTTTCTACTTAGCATCTGAAACGCGGGTAGAATCCGGATGAACAGTTACCATGAGACAGTTTTCTCGCATGAACACTGCTGATGCGTTCACTCTTCTACGGGGCAGCAGGTTGTTGTTACGGGTCTTATTATTCGCAACGTGTGTGCATCGATGTTAGATTGAACAACCCATAAGTGGTGACAGCTTTATCGTTTGCCTCCATAGCTTTGCTAGCTGTACCACATTCTGCTGTGTTTTTTGGCTCGGTGTGCATACTGTTGTTAAAAAATGTTTCCAGACCGTTGGGTCAACAAAAACATAAGTAGATTTAACTTCCATCCTCTGTATTTAAGCTGTTCCATAATCCGTTATTTTGTTACGGAATAGTGTTAAACAGTTCACTGAAGGACTTCTGGACGGCAATTTGCTAGTATTCTGGGCACTGTGTCTACTATGCGTTGCCAACTTGCATAGGTCATATAGATACTGCCCACAGGAAGCACAAGTTCCAATCGACAAGTAAGCAATTTATAGTGACATTGGCGGCGCATTTCGGTACATTTCAGACTCTTGTATTCAAAAGCAACACTGTGCTTAAAGTCTGGGTTACCGTTTCCAATAAAACTGGATAATCAAAGAAATTGCTCACTGCAAGTATTATACGGATTTCATATCCATAAAGTGTAGATCTACTATGAAACTCTGGGTTTTAATTTGGCCTTCTTTTAAAGCAACGAATCGAATCAGCGAAGATTTTTGGCACAGATTTCTATAAAAGTAGATTAAAATAATTGACCTACTTTTGGATGTACTACATTTTGACGCACAGTAAGTTCAAAAGCCTTTTAAAATAGCTGAAAGCATGGTGACTAGTTTAGTGAACCCCTGAGCAAACCGGCTTTATCGTAACTATGGTATGCAGTTTTTTGTTGACCGTTTTAGAGTGTGTTTCGCTGAAGCGGTCAAGAGGATTTTGTGACCACAACAATTTTAAACAATTTAATCGTCTCAATGAGTTTATTTACAGTTTAATTTTGGTTAACACCAGAAGGTTTAAGTGAATTTTTCTTCATATAAGCCGAAAAACTACCAAGGGAAGACCACAAACGTTTGCCAACATTCTATCGAAGCTGTGTGCAACGGGTTGCAACGTGACAGTGGCTGGCAGTCCCAAGCAGACATGCAATTAGAAAACTGGTTTCATTGAAGGATATTATAGAACAATCAGTGAAAAGCATAATAACGTTACCAGTGATGCAAATTTGCATAGAGAGCCTCTGTACTTGTCCCAACGCCTTTATTTAGTTTCATCATCATCAGAAACACAGCATTAGTGTTGAACACCAGTGCTCCGCTACCGCCTTACTGCCAAAAAATAATAACGATTGATCAGAACGAGACCTAGTGATAGCTTACCACAATCATTCCAAGATGCTTACATCACCGTTCAAAAACTGAATAAACCAACGACACCAATAAAGTCAATCAGCAGCGTTGCATCGAATGCACGATCAAATACGATCTCCGCTAACAAAAATATTGCCAGATTTAGTGAAGATTAGATGTGTTCACCTATTTATATGCAATGACATGGATCTTTATGTTGTTATAACTATTAAAGGGCTATAAATGCGATCAAAGAACACCTGCCTAGACAACTTAGTATACTGCAGACTGAACCAGAATAAAAATCTATTCAGTAGCAAGTCATACTATCAAGCATCAGACATTTTGTTTACACAGGATGCACAATGGAACCTTAAGCTTAATCTAAGGTCATAGATCGAAACATCAAACTGCATAGATCGGAGTTTATTCAGGCAATATTGGTTAATATATTTGGGCCCACACAATGTGCTCAAAAACTCTCCAGTGCTGTTGTGAGGAGACTAAGCTTTACCAATTGGCTACTTTGAAAATTTTCAAATGAGTGTGCAATTTAGTCAGACAGCCGGTTTCGTACAAAATGAATCCACCTCACAAAATTTTTGCACCGGTTCAATTGAAGATGCTGGTGACGCATAAAGTGCGTAATCCGACTGGCCAATGTGACCAAAATTCAAATTCTTGACGCATTAAAACCGCTGTGGGATGCCACTTTTCACTGTAAGCAGTCGTGAGTTTACTCCATCTATCTTCACGAAAAGATGCCGGTCACTCAAAAAATCCGTTATAAAGGTTGAAAAGTTGCATTCTTGAAGCAGGAGAATCAATTAGTATTGAGTAACCCAGTTGAAACCTTTAATAAATTCGATGAACAAGGATTCTGTGTGATATCTTCTGCCAACGGATCAAATAAATTCTTTGAGGGACGTTGAAACATTGTTTATACAGGAGTCCAATGAAACGAACCCATGATTTGCATGAGTGGGTATATTTTAGTCTACATTTTGTCCAGAAGCGTAAAATTTGCCTCCATTTCAAAACCTGTTGCAGCCAGATGAGGCTAATTCTTGCAGCCTTAAATAATCTGAGACACATGTACGGACTAACTCACTGCGTTCTGCAGTACTTGCTCTAATCACACAAACACACATTGTGAATATCGTAGCTATAAGTTCCCCTAAGCTCCCTGTTTTCCTGCCATATAAAATCTACTCTGAATTCTCAAAATTCATTTTCAATAACGGATCAGTATTTGACTCTCTAGCAACTGAGTAAATGACCAACAGATCGGTCGGGGAAAGACATGTGTAAGCACGTACTTACACGTGGTATCCCGTCATTGTACGCACTATACTAGTACCGAAGAATCGCCTAAACTGCTTTCCATCCTAAAACTCTTCTCAAATACCCACTCTAATGGCTAAAACTAGAAACGCGACAAACCCTGAATGCTTCACCAGCACGATAACAGCGTACCAATTTAAATAGATGTCCGTAATAAACCAAACAAAACTAAGTGACTTAAGTCATGTGTTGAAAAAAGTTCGCAAGAATTCCCAGTCGCTGGATGCACACCCGAAGACTGGAATATATTCGCTTCAATCGGAAACAACCCACAAGCATTCAGGTTCGTCCGACAGACTATAAACTTACCACTCAATCTCATTAATAAATGAGTGTTGCGGGTATCTCCAAGGGTACAACATTTTATACACAAGAAGGAAGCATTCGCAAATTGTCTTTGTACAAGATTGTTCTTGTCATTCAGTGGCTTCCCTTCACACGGAAGGGCACAACCGAAGAAAGCGTGTGCCGAAGCCCATTTAGAATTGAGCTCTGGAAAAAAAAACCAACCGAGAGCTCATAAAAATAGAACGGCCAAATGTGATAAACGTGGGCCTGATATCCAGTCTGAACAACCGTGGGAAAATGCCCATTCAACGAAACAACTATCCAAAATGAGCATAACTGCTGTCTAGTAAAAGTGCGCGCTCTGAGATTGAAAATCTCACCAAGTCCTTCCCGTATAATAGTTGGGCCAATGGTGGAAAAATTGTCCGCCAAATCTTGTTCAAACAAGGTGTAAGTAAGTATTGGGCCCCCTCGGAGATGACAATAGTCTAGGGGAAAGAGTTTAATCACCTCAATATGCGTTTCATAATCAACGGATTTGAGGCTGGCAGCCATTCTCGTAGCGGCTCGTTGGGCACACTCAACGAGGGTCATGGCTTTCTTGCATCCTGAGTAGACAACTTGCTACGCATGTTCAAGAAGACGTCTGACATAGAATCTACAGTGTTCGGAATTCCCCGGGAAAATATAGAACGATATGGACGCTTTTTTCCTCATTCATAGAAAGGTGCCAATCCAGTGGCAAGCGCTTTGCAGCGTCGACATTCATTTGGGGGGCGCTAGTGTTAGAACTCCAAGATTTCAAGTTGTCCGCAAAAAGTAAACATGCACTTGAAAACGCGTCTGGAAGGTCGTTGACATAGATCAGAAAAAGAAGTGGTCCTATGGTGGAACTCCAATCGAGACCGTTGCCGGAGAAGAGTAGGTTCAGCCGACTTCCGTTCGGAATGTTCTGCCTGATAGGAAAGCCTTAATCCAGCGTAGAATTTCCTGAGTCCCATAAGACTCGATAACTGCATTCGTTGTGGCTCCCCTGGGCTACATATAGTAACTCGTAGGTCTCTGTCTATGCACTACGCTGATTGTGCCCTCAGCAAACATGACAACCTAATTCAACCGCTGAGGAAGGCCCTCCATAGACGTAATTGTATGCGTTATCGCTTACCTTGGCTGCCTTTAGGTAACATCAAGATGTGCTTATGTTGCTGCTGCTTGCGAACCCTGAACCATGCACGATTACCTAAGCCAATGGCCACCGACCGCCTTTCGTCATCATAACCGTGTACGTGGTCTCTCCGCCATACAAGCACTTGAAAATTATTAAACATCCATTGGTGAATTGTGTTCAATCATTTATTAGAGCGGTACGACCACAAGGGGTACTTACTCAGTTTTGTTTTCCAAAAACTCGCTTCAATCGACGACGAATCAGAAATGCGAAGTGCATATTAGATATACTCCCGTTTACGTCTTCGGCAAAATTCTTCAGACACCCTAATGTTATAAATAAAAAGTTACGGCTTGTTCACTTGGTCCCATTATCGATTACGCAGGATACGTACGTACACGGGTTGTTGATTCTTTCTGCGGATCAACGGTGATCAGCAGTTGTTTTTCCCCTCTGGTCTGACTACCAAAAGTAGCGTGACTTATGCCACTTCGTTTCCTCGCTGCTCGTTCCCCGGCCGCTCGTTCCCCGGGTTTTTGCTACTGCTTAAAATCTGCTCATTATCTGGTGACTGATGTCAGTATTATTTACCTGTCCGTCTTTGCTTGCAAGTCCGTGTCAGCTCCAAGAATTTTCAAGTGTGCGCCCTGACGGAAATGCGGATCAGCTGTGGATCGAACTCAGAGGTTCTCGGATGGTAGGCCAGCGTGTTATCCGCTTCACCGATTGGAAGCCTCAGTAAACCCTATTTTTTGTGTTACCTTTTTACCACATCTGCCAGATTGGCTTTGCTTAGATTTGTTTTCAACGGACGTAAGTGCGCATTCCGTTTGTCACGCAAACTGAGCTGCCACATCGCGCCGTCACACGAAGACATTTACTTACCTCCCAAATGAACTTACTTTTTTCTGCGCCGTTATCTCCGTATACGGCCAATTTATACTGTCTGACTCCCTTTATCTGTACGTTTGTACGTGAGCTGGTACTTCCTTGCTGTTGCTTGCAGAGAACCCTGCTGCCCCACTGACTGTTTTTCTCTCCTAGCGTTTGCGCTGTCATCGATTGTACGTTTTTTCCTAATTCATGATGTTTGTTGACCTGTTCGTCCATGGAAAAGTTCTTGGGAATTCACTATACAGTATCTACTGGCCTCGTTCGTCTGTTCCTACTGCTCACTGAATAGAGAACTGCGTAAAGTCCGATACCTACAATCGTCCTGTGAGCTCCTCAGCTGCTCAGCGAAGTTAAAGCCCAACAAAAATGCGTACAATGCATCTGTACGATCAAGCAATATTGACTTGAAACCTAGAACACAAGGACCTCATGATTCTTTAAACATGTGTCGAGGGATTAAGCCGGAGCGTAGATCTGGGGAATGGATCGGTACTTGATGTCATATCTGATGCTTTAGAGTACTAAATCCCACATTCTACTTCAGCTTTCCGAAACTTATGTCCCGTTGACTAATAGAGGCAACAGCTCTGTCGCCCTTATCATAACTTGTAAAATTTGCTTCCTCTCACTCATTAGGGGCTATATTTTTCGACATCGAATATCAGCTCGCGTGTTTGCGTTTGTAAACCGACACTTGAGGTCTTCATTATACGCTTATGGCTGAAAATGCTCCCACTTCTCAAAAACCCCTAGCACTTTGAAAGCCTCTTGCGCTAAAAGGCTACCTTGAGGCCCTTCCATGTCGGGCATATGGGTTTTGGCCTCATAAAACTCATCATTCATGCTGGCGTATCGCCACCCTTCTTCACTTCCAAAATCATGCCCAAATTTTTCCAACATATGGGCGACTAAGATAACCGCTCCTGATACGATTTAACTGTCTCTGATGATGATGATCTAACTTGGGACTACAAGGTTTGCCCCCGGAACAAATCCTTCAAACCACCTGTAATTAGCATATATCGCCACATTCTCACCCATCCCGCAGGCGATCGACGGACCCTGAATTCCTATAATGCATCCACTCAATACGCCTTGTCTCCCCATCCACATTTGTCCCACCTGATTGGCTTTTTCGGTCGTTACCCAGCACTAAGCATCCAACAACTCTTTCCGTACCACGTTCGTCCCTTCCGCGCCTCCTGTTACCGATGATGCAAGACTCTCCGGTTGACAACTCTCTTTTCACCTGCGTGCCGTATTCCCATGCTAAGCCTTGTGACCCAGTGCCCCCTAAAAGAACCTTTCGCTACTTTCTTATTTTGAGTCTCCAGTATAAATACATCAGTCTCACTAGCGCGTTTTATTGGCAGCAATCAACCACATTTTGCCCTCGATGGACCTGGGAATACCCCTTATTCATACTGGTCTTAATCTGTCAAGATTCCCATACCAATCTCGACCACCTTGAAAACCCCAACTCACTCACCCAAGATGCTCGCGCACGAGGCTGTCCGTGGAGCCAAGTACGACGTTCCGATGACGGAACAGCGGCCGATTCACCCAGTCTTATAGCTTGCCCGTAGTTCACAATATCCATACTGTTTTTGGACCGAACGTGACCAGAACCCCAAAGTTTGGTCCACTGTATTGTACTGTCTGACCGTGCCGCCCACCAACCAACCAATTCTTTTCATGGCACTGTCAGGGACCGGCGAAGATAAAGGTTGCCATGCGCCCGATGTAACGTGTGTCATCATAGAAAAATCCACCAAAATTATTAGCTGCGACGTATTCATCGGCTTTCCCTGGCGGGAAGCCCGCCATAACTGTAGGAAACCTTTTCCTACATAGGTCTCGATTGGCTGATCCAACTTGCGTTTGCGCGAATAAGAACGACATCATTATTGTCCAAAATATTTCCAAATCAAACACAGGAGGAAATATGTGACGGCTATACAGGACGACCAGGTAAGCCAACTAGCTTAGTCTCCTAACCCGTTTGTCTGCGCCAGCCACCCCTACCTTAAGGGTGAATGGCATTACTCACCTAAGAAGAGAGCCATCAAAAACGAAATCAAATCCCCACTGCTAAATCGAAAAGACCAGTGTGAATGCTCCGCTTTAGTCGGGACACTCGACGCAAAACTGGAGTTTATTTCTAAAGCTCTGGAGGATGCAAACACGAAGAATACAGCGACCTGGACGAAAGTTGATAAAGAGCCTTCTTTGCTGATCGAGTACCTTGCGCTATCCATCCCGGGCCCGCTCGCTGCGAAGTTCATCCAGCTCTCTGATGCGGCAATAAGGACCGACACAGCGTCTCTAGTAGACAGGAGAATGAGTGGGGGGCAGCCTGATCATCTGGGGGTCGTTCCCCAGAAAAATCACGCCAACGAAGCATGCACAGTCGTTCCTTGTTAGTGTCCTCACAAAGCGCGTCCACGAATCGCTTCACACAGATTGGTTACGCCGGAAGGGAAGCGAGTGACACTTGGGCTTCTAGTCACTCTTTCCTCCCCATCTGCCGTACAGAGGATCTTGGAGCCGACTGTCAGCACTCAAAAGGCCTACCCAACGATCAGGCGTATATCTGAGGATGGCCCTCTAAAGGCGCGAAATCTAGGCTACAGCAGTCCTAGGGAAGAGGTGCGAAACAGGCCTCCGCCTGGTGCCAGTTCAACCGACCCCAAACTTATGTCCAAGCCGACCGTCTTTGTAGACCCTTGTGCTCCTGAAAGCACGCCGACACAACCGGCCGCGGCTCCGGATTGCAGTTTCTACTCAACCACCGCAGACCCTTCGAATAACAAAGGCAGCGATGCTCGTGAGGAGGCAAGCCTCACATGGACGCAGCGCCCAAAGTACGCAGAGCTATCATTACTCATTTTCGTAACAGACAATGAAGGCGCAACAGTAAACTCAACACCCGAGTCATCAATTCTGAGCTGGACTGGGTCAGACGTGCGGAAACAAGCAGCGAAGCCTACCGACAAATCAACCACAGGCGTTGAGTTCAACATCGGGAAGTGCTGCGAGAACCCCACAACCACTGAGAATGTGAAACTGCCAATCGTCAGCTCTACACCGTCAAAGTGGCCTCTTGGATTGTGGACAAAGTCGTCACCCAGGGCCGTGACAGCCAAACCCACAAATCTGACCACAGTGAACCAGGAAACCCTTCATACACCCAGTTGGCCATGCTGATCGCCGGCGACTTGGGAGTCCGCACAAACACAAAAGAAAGGCGACTGCAGCCAAACAAGCCACATGAGATTCGCCAAATAAGAGAACTGCTGGATAGCTTCAAGGTGAAGTCCACTGCAAAAATGAGCCTCATGGGAGTACCACCAACAGAACTACTTCCCCGTGCAGCCACTCAACGCTCAGGGCCTCACAGAGACACCTTATCGACAAGCTGAGCCAAAATGTCCAAGAGACCGAATAGACATATGTATGCCCCAAATTCTTAAACAACAGCAAATCTAGTCGTCTAAAAGGCAGTAGTAGAAGAGCTACAAGTGAAACGGTGGATACTACTGGTGAGGTATGAGAGTAGTATGTGTTTTCTTGTAACTCCACCTTGATCTAATGGAAGGTGGGGGTTATCACGGAATTTGTAGAACTGCTTTGCAGAATTCGTTTGCAATTGCGCGATAGTCAATTAATATCTGAGAGAGTTCAAGAAGACGCGTTAAAGAAGAAGACGGATATTCAGTTTTTTTAAGGCAACATGCATATTGGAGTTTGACTTTCCTCTCCAATAATCTGTAACCGTTTAGTTAATGTATTCAAATAAACAACTCCACGGCGAAGGGCTTCCCTCCTTACATTTGGTGCCGTGACCAGGATAATGACGAAGATTCCGTGGCCACAACCTTTTGAGGATGAGGATGTTCGGATCTTCCTTGAGGATTTCGAAGATGTCGCGGAGGTGGCTGGACTGAAGACCGACAGGGGTAAGTTGCCGGCACTGAAGACCCTCCTCAGAGGCCGGGCGAAGGCGGCGTTGGATGCGGCCAGATAGGGCCCTCGGAAAATGGACTGGGCTGCGGCGAAAAAAGCTTTTGCAGCGGATTTCGACACAGCGGCCGACCACCGGGAGGATACGGGGCTAGTATGGGACCTGGATGTGACCCGACCGGGTTCTTTGTCAGCCTGCAGCAGTCACTGGATCGGGTCTTGCCGGGACTGGACGGAGTGTCGCGCCAGCAGTTGCTGTCCGGCCAGTTCGTTGAGGGTTTGCAGCCTGCGCTTCGTACCCAGCTGCGGTTAGCAAGAGCAACTGGTCAGTTGGGTGTGCAGCACCTGGTTTATCTGGCACGGGAATTGGCCGGGGCGCCGCTGGCCACGTTTCAGCAGCAGAAGAACCGGGATGAGTCAACAGTGGAGGACCTGAAGAACAAAGTGGAGCAACTCGCTGAACAGCTTGCAGCCATCAAGACGGAATCGCGGAGGCACGCTTGAACGAGCCGATGCCACAAGTGTGGCATGCCTGACCATTGGAGGGATCAATGCCCTCGTACCCGACCACTTGTGCATAATAAGACTTTGGAGTACTCCTCTTTTCCCGGGTGGGTTGTGATTAGTGCAGTCACACAAGCTACCATACAGGGCTTTATTGAGATAGACGGGAACAGGAAGCTGTGCCTGATTGATACAGGAGTGAGTTCTTCATCAGCCCAGACATAGAGCAGGCAATCTTGGGAGCAGATTTTCTTAGGAGCACAGAATCCGTGGTTGATCTAAATCGGGGAAAACTGGCGACAAAGTATGATGCAGTCAAGCTTGAAAGTTACCCAGGCACTACCGTGAACGAGCTGCGTGTCCGAAAGCTTCTGCCCTGTAACGTGCCGTCAGTACAGTCTGTGGTCCAGGGATACTCCGAACTGTTCACAGGCGAAGAAGATCCGTTTGGTTTCTGCTCGTTGCTTGAAGACTAAATTCCCCTCTCGTCCAAATGCTTTGACCTTACGGACCCCATCCGCTGCCGCTTCATCTGCTGGAGAAGATCCATAAGCAAGTTCAAGAGATGTTGAAAATGGCATAATCGAGGAAGCCAACAGTGCGCACAACTCCCCGGTTGTGTTTGTAAAGGAGGCGAACGGAAACTACCGGTTTTGCGTGGATTTCCGGCGTTTGAATGAACTGACCGTAAATCGGCCCCTTGGGTTGAAGAGATTTTTCATTCCCTCCAGCATTCCAGATATTTTAATGTGTTTGACTTGCGTTCCGGATACTGGCAACTATCTATAAAGGTGGAGGACCGAAAGGAAACAGCGTTCACCGTTGTGGACACCCAATATCAATTTAGAGGGATGCTGTTTGGTTCGTCGGGGCACCATTCACATTCTGGTGCTTCATGCTTCGTTTAACGGAGGGTATACAGAATGTTGCCATGTACGAAGACGTTAACGTTGTGTACAGCAATTCGGAACCAGAGCACACAGTTCATTTGAAGGCGTATTGAAGCGTATCCGGGAGCGGGCCTGCGGATAAATGAAGCCAAGAAGCAGCTCACTGGGAGTTCGGTGACACTGCTGGGGCATAAATTGGGTCCAGGAGAGGTTAGCCCACTGCCAGAAAAACTGGCCTAGATCGAGGACTATGCTGTCCCCAATTCAAAGCGATCCCTACAGCAGTTTCTTGGACGAGCAGCATACTACAGCCGGTTCGTCCAGTATTTGAACACGATTGCTGCTCCACTGTACGACTTGCTTGGGCAAAATCGGAAATTCGAATGGACCAGGGAAGCACATGAGGCTTTCGAACGTGTAAAAGCGCGGATGCTAAATCAGCAACTGACCCTCAAACTGCCCAGCGTCGGAGAGACGTTTATTGTTGCAACGGACGCTAGCGACCGCGGTGTTGGCGCTGTCCTGAAGCAGAGGAATAGAGTTATGGAATATGCCAGTCGTGTTCTGACTAACGCTGAGCAGAAGTACGCGCCTATTGAGAAAGAATGTTTAACGATCGTCTGGGCCCTGTATAAGTGGAGGCCATACCTGCTTGGACAAAGATTTCATGTCGAGACTGATCACAAACCCCTGGAGTGGATCAGGACCACCAGATATCCTCGCGGAAAGCTCACGCGCTGGACACTTCGGTTGCAAGAGTACAACTTCACGATCCGGCACGTGCCAGGGAAGGAGAACCACCTGGCTGATTGGCTGTCAAGACAGACGGTGAAGATGAGACCCCGGGATCATGATTGGTGATAACGGCCTCGTAGTCAAACTGGATCCCGTAAGTTTGGTGCAACTCCAACGGCAGTATCCTGTGTCACGGAAGGTTGCATCCGCCTTGTTGGATGGAAGGAGTAGTTAGAACGGAGATGAGAAAAGGAATTGGGAAGATTCCAGAGTCACTTAGATCGGCTGAGTCTGAGTGAGACTGGCATAATTTCCTGGAACGACACCGATTCTGATATTGTGCTGCCTGTGATACCTCGCGTCTTGAGAAGGAAGCTGATCATCGAATGCCACGAGACGGCACACACAGGGTGCACCAAGACGTACGGCCGAGGGCCTACTGGCCTGGGATGAGAAGTGAGGTGATAGATTATGTGGGGTTCTGTGAGCGGTGCCAACTTATGAAAGGGGATCCGACAGGGGCAACTCATCCCATGGAACCCATTCCTGTATCAGAAATCGGCGAGTTGTGGTCCGTGTACGTCATGGGCCCCTTTCCGATGACAACCAGTGGAAGTCAGTATATCGTAGTGATGACAGAACACCTGTCACGGTGGGTCGAGGCGGCAGCCGTGCCAAACCAACGGGCGACGACAATCAGCGGAGTGGTGATGCGTCACATCGTGGCCAACCACGGGGTGCCAACAATGATCCCAACGGATCAGGGATCTTGCTTTGAGAGCGACGAGTTTAGGAGTTGCCTGCAGAAGCTGGGTATCAGACGGCTCAGAACTGCACCAAACCACACGCAGACAAATGGTCTAACCAAACGCGATGACCCAACGATCAAGGTGTGCCCGGCGGCCGAGGGAGGTGACTGGGAAGTGAACCCGCCGATGGTGTTGCTCGCTCATCGTGCTTCCATACAGCCAACCACAGACAAGTTCCCGTTCATGCTGATGTACGGTCGAAACCCGCGCCCTCCATTTGATCAGGAAATTGGGTTGTGGCCGGCACCACGCTTGTCTCCAGAGGAGCTAGGAGAGGAAAGAAGGAAAGCTCGAGAAAATCTGTCCGCCGTTCAGGAAAGAACTAGATAGAAAACGGCAAATAGAAAGGCACGACCATTCCCCATATGCGCGTAGGTCAAATGGAAGGACCATCAGAATCCTGGAAGGAGTGGACTGTGGTCGGGGAAGTTAGGCAGTCGATGGCAAGGTCCGTTTGTCGTTACCGACCACCAGGAGAACGTCTATACAATTCAATT
The DNA here is from genome assembly GCA_004794785.1 of Opisthorchis felineus. Taxonomy (NCBI): domain Eukaryota; kingdom Metazoa; phylum Platyhelminthes; class Trematoda; order Opisthorchiida; family Opisthorchiidae; genus Opisthorchis; species Opisthorchis felineus. Next base: position 1,585,716 of record SJOL01002419.1, read on the forward strand.
CGGTCGGGGATTGAAAAGAGTAAACGTGACTCAGCTTCGGAGGTGGCATGATACACCCGAAGGTCTGCCGGACGGACCAGCTGCCGGGGCCGACCTAACGGAGGTAAATGGAAATCGGTGCCATGCAAGCGACCTTTAAATGGGGAAGGTGTGTAACGGTGGATACTACTGGTGAGGTATGAGAGTAGTATGTGTTCTCCCGTAACTCCACCTTGATCTAATGGAAGGTGGGAGTTATCACGGAATTTGTAGAACTGCTTTGCAGAATTCGTTTGCAATTGCGCGATAGTCAATTAATGTCTGGGAGAGTTCAAGAAGACGCGTTAAAGAAGAAGTCGTATATTCAGTTTTTTTAAGACAACATACATATGGGAGTTTGACTTTCCTCTCCAATAGTCTGTAACCGTTTAGTTGATGTTTTCAAATAACCAACTCCGCGGCGAAGAGCTTTCCTCCTTACACAAGTAGCAGCGGTCCACGTGTTCGCCCACGTGGAAGAAAATTCGTCCCTCAAATGTAAAAGGC